>JASAUF010000099.1:2407500-3007500 GCA_030180095.1 Magnolia changhungtana | reverse complement strand
CTTATTGAAACTATGGTGTTAAATTTAATGGTTGCCTATTGTATATCCTGCTGTATTGATACACACAAGTCGTTACTTCTGAAAATTATCAATGCTTAGAGGGTTATTGTTCATAGTTTCTTGGTTTAGAGGTTGTTTGAAGCACTCCATTCTCATAATATACAGCAGTCAAGTCAGAGTAGGAACAAGTAGGATTAGTTGGATGGTTTAGGTTTGCTTAAAATTCACGGGGTAGGATGAGAGTAAAATTTGCACTCTTCTTTTTAGGAACAAGGAGTGCTGAGTGTACTCTCTTTTGTGGGGCTTCCTGTCACATGTGCTAAAGTGGCAAATTTTTGTGAGATCCAGGGCATCATTAGAAAGGACTTGTTGTTTAGATGTTGTGGCCCAAATATCATACTGCTCCATTCATCAGGCAGTCTTGCATGAGAAAAACCGATTGTTAGAGAAAAGACTGGATGTCTGTCCAAATTAATGTACTCAAGTAGCTTTCTTGATGGGTGGATTGGACTAATTTTTAGTTATGTTATCCTCGTGCCATAACTAATGAATTGTGAGTATCTCAGACATGTGTTCATTTCCATCATCCATGTTGGCACTTGTCCCTTGAAACCCATGTCCATCTCACATGGGCGAGTACTAATCTGCGTGGACCCTTGAAATGATGATTTTGAATATTTTTAATATCACAATTTATGTATCGCTTCATTTTAAAATGGTGGTGAATCTTTGATTGAAGACGTGGGATAGTCGTTCTAAAATCCAGACCCTCCAAATTGATGACCTAATTGTCGATGGGGCATAACCCAAATATGAAATTGAGAAGACAGTAGAGACCATCTGATTTTGCCCTTAGAATTGGACCATCGATTTGATAGCCATCGATTGGATGGTTTGAATTGTTTGGTCAGTCTGATTTTAGAGACTGATGCTCCATTTTAGGATTACTTGATAACCACCATTTTAAATATGGTAGCGATTCTTCACCATAAACATGGCATGGTTGTAAAGCAATCCAGACGTTCCAAATCGCTAAACCTAGAGATGATGATTCTAATCATCTGATTTTTTTTTTCCATAAAATTTAGACTACTGACTATACTACCATTAACCATTTATTTGATAGCCACAACCGTACCCCACAATTTGGAAGGTCTGGATAGCCACAAAAGAGTGTCATATGCGAGGAGGATAAATCATTGTGAACTATCATAGGAGTGGAGCCCGTGCAAATGGGTTGGTTTATGCTACTCTTTTGTCCTTTAAGCTTCTTTGAATGGAATCTCAAATGTAGGTATTGAATTTGGAATGGGGGTAAAAGGAGGCTTTCGCTAGAAAAAAATTGAATTTTGTAGGCCACTTAGCAGACCAGGTGTACTTAAAATCTACTTCAGCGCCATCATATCTTTAGCTCGGATTGTTGTCTTTCTAAGCTTTTAAATCAGATCTATTTAAAAAAAAAAAAAAAAAAAAAAAAGAAGAAGAAGAAGAAGAAACCATATTCTATGTATTTCCTAATCATCTGTTATATGTATTTCCTAATCATTTATCTGACTCAGTTGTATGCCAACAATGCAATTTCTAGGTGCCTGTGCATCATCCACCATGTTCTTGCCAGAGTATCAAGCTTTGGATTGTGATCATGTTTCTGTTATTGCTAATTTTGTGAGTAGATAATGGGTCTGAACCTTCCTTTGGGAGTCAAAGCAGGCCTACATGCAGTATGCAAAACAAATGAACAGATAACATGTCTATATGCACAGGTGGAATCAGAAAACAGTAGAATGCATTAGGAAACCAATTTTCTTTAGCTAAACACAACTTAGTTTCCTTATCATGTGGAATTTATGGAGTGCACACCATAATACCTATATACCCAACATGGAAACTTGTCTCCAGTGTTCTAGACCATTGACTGGTTGGACAATCACACAGATGGGTCATAGCCCAAAAACAGAGAAATCGAATAAATAAATAAATAATGCCTTTGGAAATTGGCGGCATTTGTGAAATTCTATCTTCTTTTAGTTTTGTTGAGAAATTGATATTTTCAAATTTTCATTTCCATTGTAGTTTACACTACAACATATATGGGAATGGGCACATAGACGGTATTTGTGGAAATGACAGTGAGGCAATTGGCATCCCTAAAGCATCACCTCCAGTAGGATCAAGGGATATTTTGTTCTTTTTAAATATATTTGGAATAGATAGGATTAAAAACATGGATGGTTATATATATATATATATATATATATATATATATATATATATATATATATATATATATACATGGCTTTTCTTGCTTTGAGAATAGTATACAAACAACTTAAAGATTCATGTCATATGTGAGCTTCCCTTTGTTACATGTGCTGCCTAGAGTAGAAGAGTGGAGGAATGTTATGATTATTGGCATAACAGTTACTTGTCGTTGGATTTTAATGGATGTCAGTGCACTATCCTTTATATTTACTTCTGTTGCATCCGTGAAGAAATTTTATGGCTTGGACTTCAAGGAAATAAAGGTGCACCAGAATTGAGATTCTTTATTCTTGATTTGGTTGCATCATTTTTACTCAGACCCGATATCATATTTAATTTGGTGAAGTGTGCCAAATACCTTTCTTTTAAAGGATGCATCCTATATTTTCTTTATTTTTAGCTTGCTTTTATATGTTTCTTGGAAACTTTGAACGGATGCTCACTACACCAAATTTGTTTCAGAATTGACCTACCTCAAATTGTAATGTATGCATTCATATGATACAACTTTTTACGAATGTCTGACTTCTTTAAATTGTGAATTGGCGACAATTTTATTTTAGCATTCGCAAAGCTACAGAATCTTTTTCATCTTAACTTCTTCAGGTATCAGGTCCACTCGACAACAAGGCTGGGGAGAATCTTGTAGGAAATGCTATATTTCACATTGTGAGGTGGAGACAGATTACTTTCTTCAGTTGCTATTCTAGTGCAAAATATTAGGTCGTGTTTGTATGCACCGTTGAATTGAATTACAAATATTAGGTTGTGTTTGTATGTAAAATATTATGTCCTTCTCTCCTTCCATTTAATCCAACTGATAAGTGAACAGCTTCAACTTCTATTGACAGTGAAGCAAAAATGCATCGTGTTAGCAAAGGTGCACCAGAGCAAGTAATGTTGCCATTACCTTTGTGGTTTTCTTGTTACTAACAACTCTAATTGTCAGTGGCTAGTCAGTTGCTTATCCTACTTGGGCAATGGTTTTGCATATTCTGAAACTTGCACGCAATAAGTCAGCCATAGTGTAGAGAGTTAACGCTGCAATTAGCAAGTTTGCAGATAGAAGACTTTGATCGCTTACTATAGCATTCCAGGTAAAACTACTCTCCCAATCCTGTTTTCTTTTGATAATGTATTTTTTCACTGTGTGCAATCAATACGTCTGTGTCTCTGTATGCATCCAATTAAATATGGGCAATGCCATTCTGTTAAGAGATGCCTGCCAAACTCATTGAAATGTCATCTTCCTTTTACTCTTCCTTTGGCTCCCAATGATTTGTTTCTTTCTTCTCTTTTGATGTTTGGTAGTGCCAACATCTCAGTGGGAGTGAAAGAAGACCAGTTGGTGATGACAGGAATGCACACAGTTGCTGACATATTTTGTGTCGGTTGTGGGTCAATCCTGGGGTGGAAATATGTAAGCTTGGGGGGCAAGGCTTTAGCATTATGGTCCATGTATATATTAAAACAATGGTTGGTTAATGATTTTGCTTTCAGGAGGCCGCACAAGTTCATTTATGTTTTCATCATGGATGTATCCTAAATAAGTTCTCTACTATACATGTCATCATTCACTATGTTAAACTTATTTTACCTTTTCATTGATGATGCACTAACAGAGAAATCCAAAAAGCAACTCATAATTTTACATCAGTGATTGGGCAAGGGGCATTTGGTCCTATTTACAAGGCTCAGATGTCGACTGGCAAGACAGTTGCGGTTAAAGTGCCACTAATTCCAAGCAAGGAGAGAAGGACTTTCAAACAAAGGTAATTTTGGTTAATACTTTAGGCCTTATAAACTGTTTATAGAAAGTATTGGAACTTACCTGTCTTGAGATTCATTACATTGGTTAATCTTTAAAACTATAAGCATTCATGTTCATTTTTTAAAATGTTTTATCAAATCTTCCTAGATTTTTAGATTCCCTCACATTTTGAAGAAACCTGCCTACTCTTGCTTGAGCTCTAACTTCGTGCAACTAAAATGTCTGCCATCTATGATTCTTCTCACGTCAGCTTAAGAAAGTGGCACAAAAAAAAAAGTAGTTCTATGCATGTGCATATATACAATGCACATCTCTTTTGGCATTACTCTTTATCATGAACCTCATGTTTTGAATTTCCAATCAGTCTTCTGTGGATACCAAGAACATAATATAACGGTAAGATTTTCTGATTAGAAGAAATTTCTATGATTTATGTATGGTCTGAGTTTTAACCTATGATTTGGGTGCATCTGTTTCTTTCTGATCTGAATTGGATTTTTTTCCAAGTTAAATTGAGTTTTATTTGTTTGATCTTTGGATGAATTGAAATGTGACTCTTAGATCTACTTCTACTTTTTTCTTTCACTTCACATTTCAATCTTGCTAGAAAGAATCAACTATCACTCAGATGCACCATAGCCCATCCCAATCGTCATTAGTTGATCCTTCACCTGTTTTTGGATGGTCAAGAAAACTATACAGGTATGAACCAAAAAAAAAAAGTCTATAGATCAAATGGTTAGAAAATGCTAATTACTGTAATTTCTTTCCATTCATCCAGAAAAAAAGTCTATAGATCAAAGTTTATTTGATTTTGCTTACAACAGAAAAGCCATTTTCAAAAGCTGAATTACGTTCATTTAAATTTAGTTTGCCTGAAATGGAAAACAAATCTCTGATTTCACGAACTTATTTATATCTTAAATGTCGTACCAATTTATCTATGAATTTCTACATCTTATCTAAAATTGTATATATCTTAAATTCAAAACCAATTTAATTTACATCTTCAGTCAATCTGTTTTTCATTTTCCATTGATTTTTTATTTAGTTGACCTATATCTTCGCTCTATTGTGCTTGTAAACCAATTCAATGCCTTGTAGGATAACATCCAATTGTTGTGGTAATTATTGAGATGGAAATAGTTATCTTTTTATTTTATGTGTAGGTTGGAGAAGTTTGATATGTGAACTTGATCTAATTGCCTTTTTCTTTATTCACCCAGATCATCTACATTTGGCTGGACATGATGCATATTTGGATGTCTTATTCTTATGTATCTGTTGGTCTTCTTTGTTATGCGTAGTGCTTCTAATGCAAACTATTGAAGGTATTCCAAATGCAGTGGCAGTTCAGCTTGATGCAATGGATTATGGAATCCTTTGTAAGTATATTACAGAGGTAGAGTTTTCCCATTGTACCTTCGAATTAATTATATCTTCCTACAACTGTTCACATAGCGCTTTGAATTATCATACTACGAGGATCATTCAAAAAATGTCAGTACATGTGATTGAATTTTACAGGTTTGAAGGAGATAAGTATATACCTTTGATTTTCAAAAGCTTTTACAATTTATTTTTTTTTTTGCCCCCCCCCCCCCCCGTCATTAGCCTCTTGATTAAACATCAAATTTCTTGCATTCTGAATTTATCGTTCATTTATTACTTACATTTCGTGAATTCTTCTCTACAATGATTGTGTAAAATGTTTCATCCATGTTGATCAGTTTAAGATGTGTAATATTGCATTATATCCTGAATGCCTAGCAGATGTGAAAACTCAGCAAGCATCAATCAGGTCTTGTTATGGGTGTAAACATTTCAAAAGATCTACTCTATGTCATCAAACCTGTTCCACGCTGCAATCTGGAAAATGTAGATATGATTTTGCAAGGGTTCATTGATATCCCCGCTTGTCTCTTGCAGGTAATTCTCCCCTCTAACAACTCTCTGTTTCTGTGGTTTCATCATCTTTTATTTTGATAAAACTTAAGACTTTTATAGCACATTTGAGACAATTCAGGGGTATGTATGGGTCAATAGGCTTTAAAGCCTTGGCATCATGGTTATATACAGATATGCATATGAAATTTTAGGGCATGCTATTGAAACAAATTCTGGCAGAGACAGGATGATGATGATGATGCTGATGCAGGGGTTTTCTTCCGTAAGAAGGTCTCTTGCCGTCCTCTACAACAAGATGTAGCAACAACAACTACTCCTTTCTCAAACTCCTTCCTCTATGATGATACCCAGAAACAGGTCAAGCCCAAGCATAAGCCAAGCCCAGTATGGGCCTAGCAAGCAAGCCCAACACTGATCTCAAAAGATTTTTCTTTTGGGCCCAAGCCTGGCTAGGACAAAAAATTGATAAAATCCATGTTGCATTCCTGAATGTTGTTAATCTGTCCACACATGCACAAAGAAATAGTCACGTTAAAAGAAAGGAACATATGTTTTTCTTTGGATTAATCTCTATTTTGATGGAATGTAATAACTTCTCTAAATTTATTTCCCTTGATCTTAAATTTCGTGTGTTTATCTGGGTTTAAAATTCCGTCCTAAAATCTAACCGTTGGCAACCTTAAGAAGGTTTAAAACCATTTTTTCGTTTCTGAAATATGACTGTTGGCACCAGAACGGTTTAAAACCGTTCCTAAAATTCCGTCTCTGAAATTGGAAACGGTACCCAAAACGGTTTTGAACCGTTCCTGTTTTTCTGCGACGCCTCATTGAGGAACAGTTTTAAACCGTTCCTGAAGCAATTAGGAACGGTTAAAAACCGTTCCTAAATGACGATTTTGGTGTAGTGCCAGGCCGATGCTAGACGCTGACACTTTCACTCTCTCACACACACATAAATATATATAATATATTTTATAATATAATAGGATATTGTATTAGGTGGGCCTAGGATATTGTATTAGGTGGGCCCCATGTGGGACCCGCCTATTGTGGGAAGCAGAATGGCTGAAATACCTCACATCAGTATATAACTGATGTATTAGGTGGAGTCTAAAGATCCAGACCGTCCATCTAAGGACGTGGACCCCGCCCACCTTGATATCCCTATACTACTAACGCTGTCCGTCCATTTTGAGACGGTGGACCCCACTAGTAATATATGTGTTTCACTTGTGTCATCCATCTGGACGCTGCCAGGTACAGCCCCACCATGATGCATGACCTATATCTACACCATCTAACCACTTGGTGCATGTGCTTCATCTATACCGTCCATCAATGGGCCGCATGACATCAAAAACTCTGTGGGGCCCACTAATGCATGTACTACATTTGAACCGTCCACCCATATGGCAGTTCATATCAAGGCTTGAGATTAAAAAAATAATAAAAATAAGGTAGATCTAGTATCAAGTGGACCAGACTACAGAAAACAGTGGGATTGAACGTCTACCATTGAAACCTTTTGGGTTACAGAAGTTTTGGACTAATATGATATTTGTTTATCCTCTTAGCTCATGTCTTTGTGACCTTATGAACAGACTGGATGGAAAATAAATGCTATGGTCGGTCCATTGGAATTTAACAGTGGGAATCACTATCACCACTATTATGTGTGGTATGGCCCAGATGATCTCTTGATATGATTCACATTTTGCATAATGCTCTAAAATGATCTCTAATAATAGATGAATGGCGTAGTGGTATGGCCCGTTAATGCGGCCCATGTGATATGTTTAGGGCCCATGGGTTGAGACCCATTGAGATGTGTTTGGAGCCCATGAAGCGTGGGCGCACTATACGTTTAGCCCTATGTGGGCCATCCTTTGGGAGCAATGTTGGTTAAAGGTCCACATTGATGGGCAATGATGATTAAACGTCCACATTGTGACCTTTCCTTAGGCGTGGTTAGGCCCATTCTCATCATTCTCTAGTGGGTAACCCCAAACGAATGGGCCCCATTGATATTACCTTGCGTAGAGGCCGATTACCGATTCCGATTGTTGAGGCCGATCATCGAGGCCGATTCTGATTATCGAGGCCGATTTCGATTATCGAGGCTGATTTCGATTGTTGAGGTCGATCATCGAGGCCGATTCTGATTATCGAGGCTAATTCTGATTATTGAGGCCGATTTTGATTGTCAAGGCCGATTCTGATTGTCAAGGCCGATTATCGAGGCCAATTCTAATTGTCAAGGCCGATTCTAATTGTCGAGGCTGATTATTAAGGCTAATTCCGATTGTCAAGGCCGATTTTGATTATCGAGGCCGATTTTGATTGTCGAGGCCGATTCTGATCGTTGAGGCCGATTCTGATTATCGAGGCTGATTCCGATTGTCGAGGCCGATTGTTGAGGTCAATTCTGATTGTTGAGGCCAATTCCAATTGTAGGCCGATTCTGATTATCGATTCCGATTGTCGAGGCTGATTCCGATTGTCGACGCCGATTATAGAGGCCAATTCTGATTGTCAAGGCCGATTGTGATTATCGAGGTCGATTCTGATTATTGAGGTCGATTCCGATTGTTAAGGCCAATTCTAATTATCGAGGTCGATTCTAATTATCGAGGCCGATTGTCGAGGCTGATTCTGATTGTCGAGGCTGAGATCGATCGTCGAGGCCAATTCTGATTGTCGAGGCCGATTTTGATTAACGAGGTCAATTCTGATTGTTGAGGCCGATTATCAAGGCCAATTCTGATTGTCGAGGCTGATTTTGATTATCGAGGCCGATTCCGATTGTCGAGGCCGATTCCGATTGTTGAGGCCGATTTTGATTATCGATTTCGATTGTTGAGGATGATTCCAATTGTCAAGGCCTAATGTGATGTATATGTGGTTTGTATTTTAGGCTCATTGTGATATGTATTCAACCCATGTTTAAGGCCCAATGCGATGTATATGAGGCCTATGTGATGAGGCCCATTGTGGTGCATTTGAGGGCCAGGCGATGGAGCTCATTTTGATGTATATTAGGCCCATGTGAGAGGCCCATCGTGATGTATTAAGCTCTTGAGTAAGGCCCATGGTGTTGTATATTAGGCCCTTATATGAGGCCATGGGTCCACTATATGTTAGGCTCTATGTGGGCCATTTATTGGGGGTAATGTCGGTTAAATGTTCACATTGTTGAGGCTGATTGTTGATGTCGGTTATTGATACCAATTATGAGTATGAGACAACATAGCATCATGATACATGCCCATACACATCATCTACATGATTATTATGAGATGTAATTGACCATTACATATGTTATAATACAAATGGTTTATGAGACTCCCTAATAGGTGGAGTTATCCCACATGAGCGCACGGTATGCATAGGATTGATGCATGATTGGACTACATGACTCATGCATCTTGTATTATGTGATTGTGATTACTGTACGACCTAGCTACATCAGGGTTGTGACCTTCACAGGCATGTTATGGATGACTAGATGAGACACCGGAAATGTTTGGGTTCGAGCATCTGGGAACTTTGATGTGTCCTGGGTGAAAGTCCCTAAACCTCAGAGGCTAGGAGATGCCCCAATGTCGAGACCGAGTAGATACATGAAAGCCTGAGTGCTGAATACCAGGAGGCCGCTTCTCCCACTGTGTCGTGGTTGGTTAGGAGGGGGTGTGACCTTATCCGCCGGATTCATAGTGGGCAAAATAAGACTGAGTTTGACCAGCTCATAAATGGGTCCGCTATCGACGTACCGGGTAGGTATTAGCTGACTACTGGCTAGGCCGATGGTGAGGTCTCTTCCACTCACATAGTTGCATGCGATAGGGCGGTAATCTAGTTTGGAGTGTACTAGACCCCGATGATGATCCAAGAGATGTACGATACTGATATGTGGACTTATTTAGTAGGAGTTGCATACTCATTCATTCATTCATTCACTATCACTCGAGCTGGTGGTGCACAACTATTTGTTATGTGTGCCTTTGCAATGGTCAGAATTTCAGTTGGGGTGCGTGATTAACCTGAGATTAGGAGTTTACCACATTGAGTCTGACTGTCCAAATTTAGGTATGGGACTGATTTGGATAGAAGTCCCTTGTGGTGGACCTCGTAGCCTGCGATACTACGTACTATCATCCCGACTTCACACTTCAACTTGGTCATTTCATTCGCATCGCATATTGCATTTCATCCTCAGCACATAACATTTGGTTTACTGTGCTTCTGTATTGCATAACCTGATTAAGGTTAATGGTATTCGTAGACTCAGTACCTGATATTTGGCTATCTATGTCTCTGCATTGCATAATCGATTGTATTGCATACTCTAATATTGTATGATTTATATACTTGCCAGTATTCCCGACATTATATGATTTATGGATCTGTATTGTATACTTGGCACATACCTTGTGCACACACTTACACCACCCTGTAAGCTTTCTATAAGCTTATGCACGATAGATGCATGCAGGTGGCGTTAGGTTACAGTAACGTTGAGCATAGAGCATGCAGTGGTCTCCTGGAGCTTTGATTTTTGACATGTATTTCTCTTTCTGCACTGTATTCAACTATTTATATTAGTGGATATATGATGATGATGTTGTCTTTGTGATTTGGGTATACTTGTGGTTATGCTTCTTATGAGATAAACGTACGTTGGAAAATCCTCCTTGTAGGATCCCAGGATCGGAATCTAACGTATGTGTGCTGAGAGCCTATAATGGGGTACTACAGAGGCTGTCAGCACCAGATTCGGTGATTAGAAATTCTGTAAACCCGGTTTCTGAGTTTGGGGCGTGAAAGAGGTTCCCCAAGTCTTCCCCTACTGGTGGGCAGTGAAGACATGCAAGAGGGCTAAATTTGAAAAATTAATGCATGATATCGAAATGACCAACCCCCTAGTACATGCATGGATGACAGAAATTGGCTTCGAGAGATGGGCATCTTCGCACTTTTCAGGAAAAAGATTCAACTTGGTCACTATAAACATATCCGAGTGTGTTAATGCCCTCTTCAAAGAAGAATGCGAATACCCTGTTACTAAATTGATAGAGGCTGTAAGATTAAAGATACAGGAAATTTTTTACAAGAGAAGAGAATCTATGGCATCATTTGTAGGTCCGTTAACACTATAGGCGGAGCAACAGTTAAAGGATCTTGTGTATAAGGTGCGAGATGTTCGATGTCATCCTATTTCTCGAGATGAGTATTATGTTGTGGGAGATTATAATGATACAGTCAACCTTAGTGAGTTTTCGTGTATATGTCGCGAGTTTGGCATGAAGGGGTACCCTTGTATACATGTCCTGTCAGCATGTATAAACTACAATCTTCCTCATTACTCATACTGCTCCCTGTTCTACATAGCGCAAAATTACTTGGCCATGTATAGTGAATCAGTGTACCCAGTACGTGACAAGAGCGAGTGGGAAGAAATTTCAATAGCCTTCAAGGAGTATTATGCGCAGATTAAACCCCCAGGATAGAGGGGGTCAGTTGGAAGACCCAAAAAGCTTAGAATTTCATCGCGTGGAGAGGAATCGAAAACAATAAAGTGTGGGCGATGCAAACATACATGGCATAATCACTAGAAGTGCAAGTTTCCTATACCTGAAAAATAATATACTTTGTAATTTATTTAGTGTTCTGATGTATAGCATACTTTGTAGTTTTGATGGATGTGAAATGAACTTTCTACTTTATCCCACTGTATTTTCAATTTGTCTCGCTATGCTCGTCGAAAAGGAAAATGCACATGGAACTCAATGCTTGACAATTGCTCTAGATCCTAGAATGGGCAAAAGCATAAACACACTTGATAGACAAGAACTTCACATACATATAAGAGAAACCCCTTGGATTCGGGGATGTTTGAGATGATGCCTACTTGACATGCTTGGAATCAACCTCCAATTTTAAACCAACCAACATGGACGATGAAAAATCCCCATCCTACTTGACATACTTAGAACCAACCAACAATTTTAAACCGCTGAATTTGTAGTTCGCCCTGCTCATTTTCATGTTTACCCCGCTGAATTCCTAGTTTGCCCCACTCAATTTCATGTTTACTCGGCTCAAATTTCAGTTTGCCCTGCTCAAATTCATGTTTGCCCCTCTCAATTTTAGTCTCGAGGCGGAGATGCTAAAGTAGAAAGCAATCATTAGACCCTCTACATCAACATCTATTGCATCAATGGGAATCACATGCAGAGATGCTCTGATGTTTAGAAACGTCCATATTTAAATACCATCAAAGATGGGATGCTATTTGAAAATTTGAAACGCATCAGTAAAATAAATGTTTTCAAAACCTAATTTTACATTTTAATAGTCTAGAAATTTCAGTTAAAAATATTCTCAGATTTTATTTTTTTGGACATAGTCACACCCACCGGCACCACAAAGGACACTGGAACCCATGACCTCTGTATTAAAACTCAGACAGTCTTAAAGCCATGAGTAGGGACGCTTAAAGGCTTATTTTATGGAATGTTAGAGCTATATACACAAGTGAACTTCATGTATGTGAAACATGTGATGGATGGAAGAGATGAAAATATGTCTAGCTCATTCTCTCTCCTTACTCTCTTAGAAGAACAAAGAGGTGACAAACCTCTGTTTCATTGTATGTGACTCCTCTCCATCTGAGATATAAATACTTCTAATATAGTGAAGCATGTAAAATGCTAAAAGGTGGTAGAGTATTATAATTTACACCTTTCGAAAACCATTTTAATGGCTAAAATAAAAGTTTAATATTTGAAAACATTTTAAAAATATTTTAAATGCTAGGCTAGCGAAAAAACCACTTGATGAACATTGATACCTAAAATCTAAGCTATAAGTGAGTTATCATTGAACAAAGAACTGATATATACCAGTTATTTGTCATTCATATATACCAGTTTATAAGATTTCACAATCATATATACCAGTTCCTCCTCCCCAAAACTCAGAGAGTGGACACTACACATGTAAGACCTGTACCCTAGACCGTATCATTCCGTGGGCTTCCGCAATCCTACCAGTCAAATTCCGGCTACCATCGACACGTTTCCGACCTTTGCGGGCAATCCTAAGTAGAGTCCTGCATACCAAAGTTGACTCGATCTGAAACCTATACCTTGGCGACCGCGCCGTCGCCGTAGTTCCAACGTCGTGACTCACACACTAATCTGATACCCAGGGTAGAAGATGCAGGCCCACGTTAAATTTGAAGAAACACCACGCATTGCGAATATCGAGAGAATCTCTACGACATGTCCCATCAATCAATCAATCAATTAATGTCAAGTGCAAGTCAGGTCACTCCATACCCAAGTACAACAACCCATACCTTTCTCTTACACAAGCAAGCCTAAAGTCAACCCTCACATCACTTCACCTCTCTTTCCACCCATCCTTTCTTACAACACATCACTCCACCCATCCCCATCATACATCATCCCATCACCTCATTTTCTCTCTCATTTCTCAAACCTCTCCCAAGAAACAAGCTTCACATGTCCAAACCCTCTCCCTCACAAAGCCAAGTGTGGCCCACCTTCCTACACTCTCATCTCTCATCTCAACCATCCATCCATCATTTACCTCCATCAAACTCGAAGGCAAGGAGCTAAGGAGGCTAGGGGAGCAAGAAGGAGGCCTAGAGGTGGGTGATCCACTGTTGAAATCTTATTTTTAGGGCCCACATGTTGGTGGGACCCATTTTGATGTATGTGATGTACCATGAGGGGCCCATAGTGGCAGGGTCCCTCTATCACCGTCGCTCTCTCTCTCTCTCTCTCTCTCTCTCTCTCGCTTTTGTGTGATGATGATGATGATGGGGTGTGTGGCCCATTTGGTGTGTGTGTCCCACCATGAAGCATATATTATCCAAGCCATTCACCTTCATGTGGGACCCATTTGATGAATGTGATGGATCTCCTCCATCCAACCCAATAGCGAGCCTGGATGGGTGGGAAGAACGTAAACATCATGTTGACCCAATAGGTGGGCCACATCCAAGTGGGACCCACCGTGATCTCCATGATTACCCACGCCGTCTAGCATACAAACGCTGGACGTAAGGATGGCTAACATGGAGTGTTGTGTACTGACATGGGTGTGTACTTACAAGCTAGCAAAAAGGAAAAAAAAAGATTTTCTTTTGGGGTGGGCTGCTCATGCAAGCCCCACGTTGATGTATGGGGCTGATCTCCAGCTCATTTTAGGCGTTGAGCCGAAAAATGAAGCTGATCCCATTCTCTGGCGGGCCATACCATAGGAAATAGTGGTGTTTGCCATTAAAACACACCTTGATCTCTTTTTCTCGCCAGATCATACCGCATATTGGACTCTTTTGGCTTGTCTTGTGCCGTTGGAGTGAGTGGCTGGGTCAGATTTGTCTCAGGCGGGCCCCACCTACCAAAAACCGCAGAAGATAGTGTTTTTTCTTTAAAAAAATCAAATAGCAACAGCTACTGCTATTGTCAAAACGCACGCAAGCTACCTGCGTGCTAACGGACGGGTTGGGTCCCACGACCCCAGCCGTGGGCCCCACTGTGATGCGTTTCGAACATTGACACCGTGCATTTGGAACGTCCCCTTTAAATTATGGGATATCCCAAAAATCAGCCGTATACGGAACTCAGGTGGGCCATACCATCTAAAATCATGTGAAGACATGCCTAAAACATATAAAGTCACTTGGTGGGGCCTACCTGAAATTTGGATGTGGCTGAAACTTGGTCTGAACCCTCAGCCAAGTGGGACACACATAATGGGTGGACTGGATTTGTGAACTACATTACAGTGGACCCCTAGGTCCACGTGACCTCATAAACAGGTTGAATGGCAAGTAAATATTATGGTGGGCACTGACCGTGTGACCTTATAAATATGTTGGGTGGCAAATAAACAATACAGTGGGCCCCCTGGTCCACGTGACCTTTTGAACGGGTTGGATGTCATATAAACAACATGGTGGGCCCCCTGGTTCATGTGACCTTTTGAATAGGATGGATGATAAATAAACATTACAGTGGGCTCTAGGCCCATGTGACCCTATGAACAGTTTTGGTGGAAGATAAACATTGTGTTGGGCCCTAGGTTGAGTGGAAAATAAACATTGTGGTGGGTCCTACTTAGGACCCACTTATGTATGTATTGTGTCCACACCTTTCATTAGTATGGACCTCCACCATGGAGTATGTGATTTATCTATGTCTTCCATCCCTATGGACCTACCATGATGCATGAGTTTCATCCAAACCGTCCATCTATTTCGAAGATTATTTCAAGGCCATGTGACGGAGCCCATCTTGGTGTATTTATGGGCCATCCATTGAGGCCCACCTTGAATAGTATAAGGCCAATCGTTGAGGCCCATCTTGATGTATCTCTGGCCCATTGTCGAGGCCCACTTTGACACATATAAGGCCCATGTGATTAGGCCCCTTTAGATGTATTTGTAGGTCGTTGTCCAGGCCCACTTTCGCATATATGAGGCCCATTTGATGTATTAGAGGCCCACGGGTTGAGGCCCAATAGAATGTACATAAGGCCCATTGTAGTGTGATTCCACCATGGTTTATATGTTGACCTTTATAGCAGGCTATGCCTTGGGAGCAAATGTTGGTTTGACGTCCACATTGTGTGAATAATGTTGGTTAAATGCCCGCATTATACTCTCCCTAGGGCCCATTGTTAGCCCATACTTGTAATGTGTAGGCCGTCTAGGCCCATCTTCATTTTGATCAAGGCCCATCACCACATAACATGTATAGTATAGATTCATAATTCATGATCATACGCACCATATGTATGTCTGATATGACGAGTGACTGAACATAGCATATGCCTTTGGGCGGATTGTTTATGGGCTCTCTAATAGGCGGAGTTGCCATACATCAGCGTGCGACGCGCGCAGGATTGTTGCATGTTTGGTGGGGTGATTCATGCACTTGCATTTGTGTGATCATGATTATTGTATGCCCTAGCGACATCAGGGCTAAAGCCTCCACAGACACATTATGGGTGGCTGGATTGGATACCGAAAATATTTATTTTTAGCATACGAGCGCCATAGATGTCCCTGGGTGAAAATCCCTAAACCCGATGATAACAAAGGATGACTCCAACATCGAGACCGAGTGGATATATGAGCGCATGAGGGCCGAATACCAGGAGGCCACATCTCCCACTGTGTCGTGGTTAGTTGGAAAGGGGTGTGGCCTTACTCGCTCGAGGGTAGGGGGCAATACTAGGCTGAGTTTGACCAACTCATGAATGGATCCGCTATCGACGTGCTAGATAGGTATTGACAGACTATTAGCCAGGCGGACAGTGAGGTTTCTTACACTCACTTGGACTATGCAGCTAGGAGAGCGGCAGTGCCATTTGGAGTGTACTAAACCCCAGTGATTATCTTGAATGAGAACTGTACTAATATATGATGAGGATTGGCGTGCTTGACCTGTATCTTACATTACATGGTCTTGACATGACCGATGACATTCATAACTTGCATCGCATAGCCTTGGTACGACTGGTTGCATTCATGTACTCATCAACACGACTCCGCATTACTCTGACCTTGCATTCTGAGCACGCTCATATTGCGCACACACTTACACCACCCTCTAAGCTTTCTATAAGCTTATGCACGATTGATGCATGCAGGTGACCCCAAGACGCAGCCGTAGTCTCCCCGCAGTTGGAGCATGCAGCCGAGCTTTTGGAATTTCTGCTATTATCATTATCTTGTATTTCCCTTCATGCACACTGTACTCAAAGTTTTTGACCATAGTGGATTTTGTGATGGTGTTCTTGTGGTTATTGTTTGTGGGTTATGCTTTTGATTACGTTTATTACGAATCAAATTGAATATTAGAAATCCTCCTTCTAACATCCCAAGATCGGAACCTGGTATATGGGTGCCGGGAGTCGAGAATGGGGTATTATGGAGGCTGTCAGCGCCAGATTCGGCGATCGGGAATTTTGTGAGCCCGGTTTTTGAGTTCGGGGCGTGACAACATATATCAACATGGCACATGGTTGCTATATCAGAGCTGTCTATTAGATGGGTCCAGCTCTGCGGATGCCATAGCCCAAACGTATGGTGGGTTCTTTGGGAAAGTATGATAAAAAACTCCAGTTTCTTATTCATTGTAATGCAATACACTTCCATCATCTGCAAACACAAGACAAATCTCCCATTTTCCATAGCAATATAATCAAAATCAGCCAAGAGAACTATAAAAGCTTATACACACACTGTACCGGCTTACTCTCTTCATAAACACCATACATTCACATTGAAATATCCCCTCCCCACCATCTAATATAAAGTGAAGAAAAGAGAAAGGTAAAATCTTTGTCCATTTGCTCAAAACTATTCATAGCTCAAATCCATGATATCCAAATTCACAACCACTATTGATGCTCATCAAAGATCATGGATTTAGAGTGAGAAATTTACCCAAACAATGTCAATTACTGTGCGGAAGGGCTTCGAAGATCGCTTCCGTTACTCCAAATGGCTTCGAAGAAGGCTTGAGAGGATGACTTCAGTGAAGAAGCAATGCAATGAGAAGAAAAGGGAAACACATAAAGTAATGAAGTGTTTGGTGAAAACAGTAAATGCAAAATACAAATGGTTGTTGTAAAATTAAGAATCGTTTGATATTATTGAGACCCTCTCGATATATTGAGTTTTGAAAGTTGATATTATCGAGATAGTCTCGATATATCGAGGAAATATGGAAATTTTAAAGTTTGTTGCTGGACAGTTTATAGGCAAAGTTGATATTATCGAGCCATGATCGATATATCGATTTTGGAATTTCGATATTATCGCTATAGGATCGATATATCGAGAAATTATGGAAATTTCATTGTTGGTTGTTGGACATTTCAAAGGCAAAGTCGATATTATCGAGAAACTCTCGATATATCGATAAATATTGCAATTTTCAGTGTTGCTTGCTGGATAGTTCATAGGAAAAGTCGATATTATCGATCTTTTATCGATATATCGAGATATTTAGGTTCGATATTATCGATGTGTCTTCGATACATGTCGATACGAATTTTTCCATCTCCCTCACTGGACAGAAATCATTAGTTGTCGATACTATCGAGCTAGTCTCAATATTATCTATCACTTACCATCGATATTCTTGACCATACGTCGGTAATATCAACGTCAAATTTTTTCCCTAAATAGCTCGATATTATCCACAAAGAGTCAATATATTGAGAAATTATGCAATTTCCATTGTTGCCTGCTGGACATTTCAAAGGCAAAGTCGATATTATCAAGCAACGGTCGATATATCTAAGATTGAGTCTCGATATTATCGAGAGACTCTCGATATATCGATATATTATGCAATTTTCAATGTTGCTTGCTGGACAGTTTACAGGAAAATTTGATAATATCAATTGTTTCTCGATATATCAATATATATTGAGTTCGATATTATTGATGGGTGGTCGATTTATGTCGATGCATGTCTTTCCTCTACCTCACTGGACATAAATCATTAGTTAGCTATACAATCGATCCATTCTCAATGCTATTGATAACTTACCATCGATTTAATCGACTGTATATAGATAATATCGACGGCAAATTTTTTAGTATAGTGAATTGTGTTAGCACGATATTATCGACAATAAGTCGATATATCGACGCTGACATGTCGATACTATCGAAGAGCCTTAGATAATATCGAGGAGCACATACATAAAATTTAGGGTAATGTTAGTTGTTTTTTTTTTTTTTAAATTTAAAAGAAATTTAGGCTATTTTTAGGGCCATCCTCCATCCACAATAGGGGCCCTAATTTCAATGAGCTGATTGGCATGAATGCATACCAGGCTTATGCACATGAGTGGCCAGTTGTTGCAGCATACTTGAGCCATGGCAGATGAAGATTGTAGCCTATTTCACAATCAAACCTTAAGATAAGTGGGTTTCCTCAATTTCATGTTTGGATGTTACCAACTTCTTAATTATATGAAATAAAATTTGGGAACATAGAGTCGATATGGGGGAGTTTGGATTGTAAGTAACTTAATATAAGCTACCTATGCATTAAGTAGCTAATCTTAGTTTCTACTTCATAAGCTAAAGTGATTAAGTAACTTTAAGTAAAAAAGTTACTTATAATTGATCTTAAACCGAGCTTACTTATCTCGAATAAGCTACTTATCTAGTGCTGTAGGTATACAAAGTAACTCATTTTGGGGTATCCAAACAGGCCCTAAGTGCCAAATACCTTACACCAGCACAAGTTAGTGACAAGTAGACATCATTTCAAGCTAGCCTTTGAGAACAGTACTCTTTGGTTTATATGCTTTGAACAGTGGTTGTTGTGTTTGTCAATCCAATCTCCAATATGTAATGAAAAACAACAATTTCATTAAAAGTGAAAGAAGGGATACGTTAAGCCAAATGAAAAGAATTTACTGTACATAAAGATTGTTTCGTGGGTACCTTAGTGAGTATTCATACTATTATGATGTAATAAGGATCTATTGCGTCAGGGAGGATCAAATACTATCAATATTATCTAAGCGGGGCAAGCATGAAATTGAATGGGGCAAACTGAAAGTTGAGCAGGGCAAGTATGAAATTCAGCGGGGCAAGATTAGAAATTCAGCGGGGCAAACTAGAAATTGAGCGGGGGCAAACATGAAATTGAGTAGGGCAAACATGAAATTGAACTGGGCAAGCATGAAAATGAGTGGGGCAAACATGAAAATGAATGGGGCAAGAATGAAATCCTTGTGCTCTTCAATCTACCAGCTAAGGGACCACACGTGGTATCCCATTAGATAACCAAACTTTCTTGCATCACTAATAAAGTTCAAAACAAGATCACTCGAACCTCAAACAGGATTTTAGGACATTTACTTGTAGTCATATTGGTCTGTAGAAGTCTAAAAGGATGAAAATTAGCTAATCGACTTTAGTATATGAAAATTTTCAAATTTCATTGTTAATCAATGATAGGTTAATATCATTCCTTGCCTCTACAACTGAACCATACAACTAATAGGCAAAACTTAGGAAAATCCCACTATTTGGCAGTTTGGAATTAAGGTAGTTGCCACGGATATGCATAGTTCCGACACTTGGCTCATCTTCGAAACGCAGAATACAATGCCAGTCTCTGATTCTCTAACCTTGGTGAGTAGATATCTAGAAGAGATTCTGGTTATTGGAAGTCCCAGATAATTGATGTGGAAATTGCCATTAATGACCTTAGTTCTGATATATGGTAGCAGATGAGGCTGAAAAATATATAGTAGTTGGACATTAAATGATTAAAAGCATTAACCACTTCTATTGCTTTTCTGCATATACACAAGATTCATAAGCTGAAAAATTGTCATTGAGTTCGTGTTTTATGTTCGGTTAGTAGAGAAGGACAAGCTCATATATACCAGATGACCTACAGTTAAAGAAAATTTTCAAGTAAATTATACGAGGTTTACAGTAATCTTGGAATGCAAAAAATTTTCAAGTATGTGCATTTCAGTCTGAGTTATTTCTCTAATCACGATAGCCTTGAGAGGGTTGATCTGAGGGATAGGTTGATTGCAAAAGGGCTGATTAAAACTATATTGGGTTATCTTGTTGGACGTAATGTTTTCAGGACCAGTAAGATAACCCAATATAATTTTAATCAACCCTTTTGTAATCAACCCATCCCTCGGATCAACCCTCTCAAGGCTATTGTGATTAGAGAAGGAACTCGGACTGAAATGCACAGACTTGAAAATTTTCTGCACTCCAAGATTACTATAAACCTCGTACAATGTATATTTAACGATGTATATAACATGAAATGGTACATGAGTGAGACAACAATGTATAATGTATATTCAACAATGAAATTAATACAATGTATATAATATAACATCTCTTCAAAATTCCGTCCATGCCCTTGACAAATATCATCTACAGATTAGAGATAAGCAATCATATACTATTAACTTCCTCCAATGGGGTGGTGAATTTTTGCATGTTTGTTCCCGCCAAGGTGAGACCGCTACACAAAATGTCGATGAATTTCATTACAAATATACCATAGTCAAAACCATTGTCCTGCTTCAGCGTTGATTCATCGACTCTGACGGTCCACTTCTTCCCTTCAAGCATTGTGCTGTCTCCAATGGCATGGAAGAGAATGGAGAGTGCATCAGTCATCTTCTTCATCTTCTGTTTGTACTTTATTAATGGATTTGTGTTTAAGCTATCCACAATAACAATTTCTCTTTATCTAGGATAGATGACCAGCAAAAACCAATGTGCATTTTCATGATTTATGGATGCATACACTTGTCCATGATTCAAAAAAAATAATTATTAGTTAAAACATAATAGAACACATAACAGTTAGAGATGATGTTCTTTGATGAGTGCGTTACCCGTTCATAACACCAAATTGCTTTAACGTATGGTTTATCTCGCTGCTTGGCAATTGCGTAGGCCATGGTCAGCTCGCCTATTAGCGAGGCCCGTTCTGACGTTGATTTGGAAGCCCGGTATGTGTTCAAAATCGATAAACACCCCTCAAGGCTTTGCTGTTACAAACATGATTAAAGTTCAATACATGTAAGAAAATAAAAAAGGAAAACAGATTAAGGATTGCCAAATTAAACAGTTATCGTAAAATATGTGGGACAGAACTTGCAATCCTAAGGATATGATATTGAAAGGTCGTTATGCCTTTTCTGAAGGAACTTGATGTATATGTTGATAGCCTATTCAATAGGATAGTACGATTTAGCCATAGATTAATATAACAATTAATTATATATCAATCAATGCATATAGAGAATAAATTAGTAATGCTTACCTTGCTATCAACCCACACATCCTTCATCGATATCATACCGAACCATTTCTCCGCTGCCATGTCGTTGTCTGCTTCATACCAGTCTTCTGCCTCTTTCACCTCCTACACAGATAGTATCCTGAATGGATCCATTTGTAGAGGAAATGGTATTGGAGAAGTAGCAAAAGCTGTTACTTGCTCGGGCTCGGGCTCGGGAACCGCCCTAGGGGTTGTATCGAATGCGGACAGGGACAAGTATGGAAAAACCTTATAATATGACGGCTTCGGTAGCCTTTTGGTTCTCCTTTGATAAAACGAGATGAGAAGTGGATGCATCCAATACATTACCTTCGGCATTACTATACGATTGTACATCTAAATCCCCATGTCCAAGTTCTTTTTCTTCAATATCATTTACTTCCCCTCTCTTCCTCAACTCCTCACCCTTCTCCATTACAAAACGTCCCATCTGTGTACGACTATCTTCCATCTCCTTATTAAACTCCTCCCTCTCATTCGCTAACTTTTCCTTGTCCTCAAAAAATAAATCCTTCTCCCTCTTTAATTGTGCTCTCTCATTCAACTCCTCTCTCTCCTTCTTCAATGCTTTTTTCTCTTTCAGTAACAACTCCCTCTCATCAAACCTTATTTCTTTCCTTCTCAACTCTTCCCTCTATTTTCTCAATTCGTCCATCTCCTTCTTTAATTCTTCTCTCTCCTTTTTCAACTATTCCCTCTTAATTCGAAATTCCTCCATAAAAACAATATTCTTCATAATACCCCCCCCCTCGGTCCCTCTCCCTCCACGCTTTTCTCATCGTTATCATCTGACCTGTCTTCCTTCTCATGATCAATCTCATTACCCTCCTCATCACCTTCCTGGGTCTCAGTGCGCTACAAAATGTAAAGATGGATATGTAAGAGGAAGGATACCTTTACAACGGCAGAAAAAATATAGTTCAACTTTCATAACATCTCACCTGGAAACTGTCACGCACCGAGCGAACGACATCCGTTTCCCATTCTCGTAGTGTCGGTTCTAATTTCTTTACTACTGATGTTTGCAAAAGAACAAAGAGTAATGTTAAATAAAAAAAGCGTATACGTCTAGTTAAGCAAAGTAAATGCCGGAGATATATATAAACTTACAGTTTTACTCTCAAAAATAACATGTATTATGTTGTTACTCCAACCCTTCTAGCCTCAATATCGAATGAAGCATGAAATTTGATGGGGAGCATATGAAACAACACACTCTTGTAGGGCCGGTAATATCTCTACTGCCCATACCTATTAGAATGAAATTGCACCAGGTTAAAAATCCAAAATTGACTATAGAGGGAAAACATATAGAAAGTAAAAGGTATTCTTACTTGTAGAGGAAGACGCAATTACATATAGTGTACCGAGGGGAACTTGATGCGGCAACGACATATTCGATTCCTTACGACATTGTATAGTATCCCAAACTACCCAAGGGATAGCTATAAAAATCATTTAGCGAGTCCACCAGGTGAATATAATCTATGTTGCACATGGTTTTCAGTTCAGTTCTCCTAAGAAAGCACTCTACAACTAGAAGTAGGGCAACCTTCATGACATCCTCATGCTTATTGGTGTCAACTAATCTCTCAAACACATCCATTAGGTGCTTCTCTAATACTGGATATTCTTTGAAGTATTTATCTCTTAATGTACTCGTAGTACAATCGTCTTAAGACCCGTATACTAGATATTCTTTAATACGAGTATTTATCTTTTAATAATTTTTCGGTACAGTAAGATCTCCACTCTTAAGACCCATAATAAGGGTGAAGTCCATCTCGGTAAACTGCAATCGTCTCCCCCTGATCTCAAATACTAGATCACCTTTGTATCCTAGAAAAAAAAGGTGAAATAGAGCCCCTATAAATCTGAAGGATGTAACATGCAATATAAATGAGAAGGGAATCGCCTAAACAAATTTAGTTGACTATCGTGCTTCTCCATTCCACCCTTTACCTTGTCAAACAATCATGTTAGTGTACACCTAAATGTTGGGTTGGAGATTACGGCAGAATATTCGTCATCTATAAAGATGAATTGAAAAACATATCAAACATAAAATTCACAAGATAAACATAGTGCACAAAATCAGACATAATTGAAAATAATGTAGCATTTCATTAATTTGAATAAGCTTCATATGAAATAGAGATAGAAATTGAGAGAGAAAATACTGAAAATTGTGCAAGACAAACTATCAACATAAGTGAGACAAACTAGAATTTGAGTGGGGAAAACTGCAAATTGAGCGGGGTAAACTGGATATTGAGCACAACATGCTAGATATTCAATGGGGCAAACTACCAGAAATTTTATGCATAATCTTAGCATTTAATGTGTATTCCTGAATAATCTCAATTTTCAATTATTCAACTATTGCATTTTACCAAGTTCAATGTTTGTCAAATTAGTGAACATTTATATGTTTCGATGCAACAACAAGATGTAATTTGTAACAAGTAGTTTTGTTGGTTGGTTAATTGGTCACATTTTCTTTCATGAAATGGGTTGGATTGGTATTATTCTGGATACGGCAAAATAATTCTATTAGATCTAATGTACTTATTCGATCTAATAAGTACCTTGTGTCAGAATTGAGAAATTCTATGGCTCGAATCTTTAGTATTCTTTTATTTATCACCTGTGTCTACTATTTAGGCAGAATACCGTCGCCTATTGTCACTAAGAATCAGAAACGGAAGAAATGGGAGAAAGTGCGAAAGAAACAGATGTAGAAATAGAAACGACTTCCAAAACGATGGGGACTAAACAGGAACAAGAGGCATCCACAAAAAAAGACCCTTCCCTTTGTTCGGAAGAAAATGAGGTTCCAGACAAAGTATATGAGAATCAAGGGTATCAAGAAAATTGAAAGTTGGAAATACTTAAAGAGGATAGAGACCTCTTTTAGATTGAAAAACCTCTTGTGACTCTTCTTTTCAACTATAAACGATGGAATTGTCCATTGCGATATATAAAAAACGATCGCTTTGAGAAAACATTGAGCGGGGCAAACTAGAAAATTGATCGAGGGAAACATGAAATTTAGCGGGGAAAACATGAAATTTAGCAGGGTAAACTAGAAAATCAGCGGGTTAAACTAGAAATTCAGAGGGGCAAACTAGAATATCAGTGGGGCAAACTAGAAAATCAGCTGGGCAAGCATGAAATTGAGCGGGGCAAACTGGAAATCAGCGGGGCAAACATGAAATTGAGCAGGGAAAACTAAAAAATCAGTGAGGCAAACTAGAAAATCAGCGAGGCAAACATGAAATTGAGCGGGGCAAACATGAAAATCAGCGGGGCAAACTAGAAAATCAGCGGGACAAACATGAAATTGAGCGGGGCAAACTAGAAAATCAGCGGGGCAAACATGAAATTGAGCGGGGGAAACATGAAATTTAGTGGGGCAAACTAGAAAATCAGCGGGGCAAACTTAACAGATAATTTCATGGCTTGAGCCCAAAAATCTAAACGTATCCAATGTTCAAATGGACCACATCACATGAAAATTTTGAATTGAACTTCTACTGTTGATCATTTTTTAGGGGCCACATAAGTTTGGATCAAGCTTATAATTGTGTTTTCTATTAATCCATGCCTGTATGATCTTATGAATAGGTTTGATAACAAACAAACATCACTGTTAGGCCCACTATGGTTTCAATGGTGGAAATCATTATTCTCACTGTTTCCCGTGGTATGATCTACTTGATCTTTTGATATGCTTCAATTTGGGGCTAAACCCCTTAAATTAAATGGGAAAACAGATCCTTACTCTTGTTTAGGTGGTTGACTCTTAGGAGTTTCAACACCCGGTCAAGGGTTCGAGTATGCATAGGTGGTGAAATCCCATTGGTGTGAGTGAGTGTGTGTGTGTGTGTGTGTTAAAAAAAAAGTTGGAAAAACTGATAAACGGCGTGGATATACTACATACATTCAATGTGGGCCCAACTGAGTTTACTCAGTACGATGGGAGCGTACTGACTAACTTAGTACGCAATCCGATTGCGCTTGTTATGCCCCACAATGATGTTTTATTTGTAATACACCATGTTCATTGGATTATGTAATACCCGTCCATTTTTATTAGATTATGTATACACCAAAAGCCCATATGTAAGCTTAAAATATATCCGTGGTGTGTGCTTTCTTCACTGGACTGACCATTTTCAGAAGAAGACGAAATGTTGATGTATAGGGAGGATACAATCCAATGTTGTTAAGGCAGCGGGCCCCACAATGATGTTTTGTCTTTCTTACTGGAAACAGAATGAGGAAAGGGGTGAAAGAAACAAAAGCAGTAGTGGAAAGGGGTGAAAGAAGCAGAAGCAGGAGTAGAAAGGGTGCAGTGAAAAGAGGTGTATTTTTGTCATGAATTTGGATGTCCGCACGTGCAGGTCTAAGTGCTTATATGGATCAGGGCTTTAAAGATACGAATAACTTTATGTGGTGCTTGCTAAATTCAGCAACGCTGTCTATCATGGAATTGCGTGAGGCAAGCATGAAAATTGAGCAAGACAAGCATGAAAGTTCAGCAAGATAAGCTAGAAATTGAACGAGGCAATCATGAAAATTGAGCAAGGCAAACTAGAAATGGTGCGAGGGAAGCATGAAAATTGTAACATCCCGAAAATTGGGGGTCGAGCATAAACTCAACTCCCGAGTTCCAGAACATCACTTATGCAACAAAATGAATGATGATTGAATGTTAACTGTATTCGTGCATTGAACATGAGTGAGATTAAGCCAAAACAGCATATCATACTCCAGAGATAGTTAAATTGCAGCGAAAGACTGTGATAGATATATATAATATAAAAACAGTGGTGAGTCTCCAGAGTGTGATAAAGTTACCAGGTTAATTAATTACAAGTACAATTCTAAAATATACCAAATGTGAGGAAATGTAATGTCTTCTATCCCAAGTACCATAGCCCCGTCAATACATTACCAGGTCTTTATAGACCTGCCAGAGAATTACAGATAGGAGAACTCCTCCTCAACATCATAGTAGTGGTCCGGCTCTGCTTCACAAGCATCGTCATCACCTGAAACTCAACAAATCTGGTTGGTGTGTACAACACTGTCCCGTAACGTGGGAGTGAGTGATCAACTCAGTGGAACAGTAAAGCATAGGTTAACATGTTATCAACTCAGTCAAGCAGTAATGATAAAACAGTAAAATCAAACACTCCTAACAACTCTTATTAATGCAAGTAGGAATGCAGTCATGATGTATGCCCTCACCACACCCTCCCTCGTGCGACACCATCTCACGTTCGCGGCATGCTTTCATCCCTCAGTGCTCCACATCTTCCAAGCACATGCAATGTATGATGAGCATGATTACTGAGTATTTATTAGTCATTTCAAACAGCAGGATTAGGAAACTAAGGTACCTCCCTTGTATTATTCTCAAACATGATCCATTCTAGGGTCGTCAGTCCTAGTTAATCTCAGACGATGGTGTGTTTTTCTAGGTCACTGCAAAGGCTGTCAGGGCTGTTACGCACAAAGGTTACACCACTCCCCCATCACCTCTTAAACGATTCATCACTATACAGAAACAGGCCTAGTTCATACTCTATATACCGCGGCAAAACTCTAAGGCTCACCGCGATTTCAGAGTATGCTCGAGGTCACTACAAAGGGCTGTCAGGGCTGTTGCTCGCATTCGTTATACCACTCCCCCATCACCTTATCAATGTAGGCCGACAGCACGAATATAGTGTCCCATATCACCATAATCGGCTCACGAGTCTGGTTGCTCACTGGTCACTATAGGGAGGCACGTGGCCCCAGGCGTGGGCGACACAATCGACCACGGTGTCCCATACCACCATGCCCACTCATGAGTCTTAGCGGATCGAGGTACCATGGTTAAAAGGAATTTCACTGGTAAGTTTGGTACCCTAGGTTCAAGCAGTAGCGACCAAACATGGTGAACATACATTAGACAAATCGGGTTACTTGACGAGCTCGACTAGCTCGAGCACACAACAAGTTGAACGACATGAAGTGCATAAGCACTTCGCGTGGCCTAACCACTACCGCCAACCGAAGTACGACTCGGGTTCGTCAGACACATTCTACGTGGCAAAAGAATCTCAGCCACGAATTCAATCCCATTACCGATTGCCTAGACTATAATCATAGCCCCAAACGCAATCAATCCTTATTCAAAGTATGAAAACTAAAGCATAATAAATAAAGTAATTTAAGTAAGGTAATAAGCATATCATAAAACATGTTATAAAGCATGTTATAAAGTACTATATAAACAAGAATACAAACACATATATTTCATAAGTTAGCGGTTAAAGTAAACAACCACATGGAGGAAATCATACATGTCTCTAAGGTAGTTGAGAATCCCATCTCAACACCTACCTAAGGCATCAACATCCAAACACTTACTCACACAAGCATTTTCACAAACACTTAACATACACTATTTCAACATACATAGTGTATGTTAGCAAACATGTATTAGGGCGAGTCCTTTATGCCAGTATTTTACGCATAAATAATATATTTATACAACAAATAATCATGGCAAACACATCTCTAAAATATATACGTATACGGTACTTTCTACAATACAGTATTTCTACATACATAGTGTATATAAGGAAAACATGCATTAGGGCGAATCCTTTCGCCAACTAAGTATTTTATCCATATATCGTACATTCATACAACAAATAATCATGTCAAACACATTTCCAAAAAATATACGTATACGGTATTTTCTACGAATACCTAGAATATGTAAAATTCCATAATCTATATCTTTAATCGAAACAGAATACGGAAAGCACTTTGTACATATGCAATTGCATGCAGATCATGAATCTATCATTATCTGACATTGAAAGCGTTGAAAAGCATAACTTATATACCTAAAGTCCGCACTTTTTATCGTAGAATCGTAACGGAGTCGATAGGTTTGCTAAGCTTCCGTATTCGGTAGTTTGGCAACCTAGAGAACGAAATAGGTTAGCTATTTCATAACCTACAACTTATACAGCCCCAAAACAGATTAGGGTTAGGGTTTCTTACCTAGAAATGGAGCTGGAATCGCCGGAAAAGCGATGAGAATGGAGCGGTTGAGCTTGGATACGGCAGGGAAGAACGGCAGGGAAGAATCTCCCATTTCTCTCCCACTTTCTCTCTCTTTTCCTAGGATTTTTCTCAAATTCAAATGGCTGAAATGATAGAGGGTTTAAGGTCCTTATATAGACTAAAAACTCACCGAAATAGACTTGTGGACAAGGTATACTTAGGTTATAACCAAAGCGACTCTGTTTCAGCTCAACGGAGCACTTCTGGTGGGCCTCCTTGAGCCAAAGGTTGGACTTAAGCTCACTAACACTGGATCTATGTTTAGTTAAGTTTTCATTTCAGTCAGATTTTCAGATCACGCGTGGCGGACCTGTTTCAGTTCGACAGTCAGTGGGTCTCGATCGGAGATTCCGAGTACATGTAAATGTGTACAAAATTTTTCCTGATCTGAGAATGTAATTTGGTCAAATTCTGACGGTCTGGTTGCTTAATACTGATCCGCAAGCGACGAGTCTCAGATTACTATTCAAGATATTTATTTTGTAAAGAAAACAAGGGTTCTTACACTCTCTCGCTCCGGACTCAAGCGAACAGCCGTGGAACACTGTTTGGATTTGATTTCCGTGATGGTTGTCAAGCCTTGCGAGGCAGTCCTAAGTCCTTAACTTCGTGTTAATCAGATCCTGATGTGTGGTCCAGACCTGATACGGAGTTTCAAAGTGCTCCTGAGAGCAGTCGGGTAATGAGTTTGATCCTAGGTTTTAGGGTAACCTAGCGTCAATGATTCTACAAGTTTTGGGTCTTGCAGATCATATTTAAAGTGGATCAAACAGATTTCGTAGCTAATCTAGTTTAGCACTTAGTTACTTTGTCTTATTTCTAAAGGATTTAGTCCTATAAGATTTCTGTCTGAGGTAGTACCTAATCCTTTGTAGTTTGTATATAAAGTGATCCAAGTTCTACTACTTAGCTAGTTTAAGATAGTGTCTAGGGTGAAAGTACTTAGGAAAATTGGAAGAACAAGGTGGTGAAGGGTTGGATTTGTGAAGGAAATGGGTTTAGAAGCAATTTTAGACTATGAGATTCAGTTCTAACAAGTTAATAAGGTATTAGGAGTGGCCCATTGCCTAAAGACGTCTAATTCCAGGTTGGCGAAAATCCTAGCTGTTACAATCTACCCCCCTTAAAATAAAATTTCGTCCCCGAAATTGGCTAAGGGTAATAAAGAAAGATTTAATTATTTCTTTTGCCTAAGTTTTATTGATTTCAAGTTCCTACGCGTGGTAAGACATATACTAGCCTGGTTCATTTTAGTCAACCCCCCTTAAAATTTATTTCTTAATCCATTTCTCATACCCTGATGGTTTGCTACAATTTATTTCTTTACTTATCTGTAGTCTTGACGACAATTCCCACCTATTTAGAGTAAGATAGTTGTTTTCAATGTTTGACCAACACGGAGAGACGTTTATGGTGGGCTTGATCCCGATACATCGATCATCTACCTGACCAGGGTAGAAGGCTCATCGTATCCCTTCCTAATCCTGGTAGATCCTGGTCTTCTGCTAGGTCAAGCAGTGAGTCCGTTGGTAGTCGCTCAGGATTGAGAATTGGGTCAAGCCACGAATGTTTTGCAGTTGTATATTTCAATAACTCCGTATTCTGATCACTCTAAAAACGTAGGGAATGTCTATCATAGAAAGGCTCAAATTATCTATTTCTAAGGTTGCCCTTTAAGTCTTAGTTTAAGAGAGTCCTCGTTATTATCTATGTCCAAGGAAAGGTGAATCAATCTTACTAGATCATCCAAAAATGGTTTCTCATAGTAGAACAGGCTTCTATAATGTTCGTATTTAACGAGCACAGTTTCGATCCTGGGCCAATGGGGTAGGGTCCACCATACTTTCGCTGTGCCACACAATCAAAGAGGTGTAATAGGTGACCTAACTAGATTGGGCTCATAATATTCTACCCCCCTTAAAAACTTAATTCCCTAAGGCTTAAGGATCTATGTCTCGCTCCGTATGTCAGAACGAGGTAAAATTTTAGGCCTATCTTTGGTATGAAATGGGAAGCGATCTATCACTACATTGGTCTTCCTCTCATCGATGATGTGTGTTATGGCATTGATACCTATGGTCATAGAAAGCTAAAGATGATGGGTATTGTGGTTGATTTCAGGGGCAGGTGTGAGTTTGAGGCAAGATGCCTAATTCTACCAGGGAGTTTTGTCACGGTCCAGACTTATTCTATTTAATCATGTCTAACTTAACAGGCAGGTTATCTTTCTACATTCATATGCACAAAATGTATGCCAACATGGCTTGTAATTTGGGACCTAATTCCTAACTATTTGTTGCCCATTTGGGTAATTCCTTGGGCCTAAAAGACAAAGTCGCTATCGGTTATATACTCATAATACTTTTCAAAGACGAAGTTATAAACTTTTGGTTGCAAGTGGTTCGACCAACACGGAAGAAAGTTGCATAGTGGGTCTGAGCTGGATACATAGATCTTCTGCCTCATGAGGATAGAAAATGTATCATATCAGTTCTTAATCCTAGTTGATCCCGACCTTCTGCTTGATCAGAGCATAGAGTTCATTGGTCACCATCAGGATTGAGAATTCGATTCAAACCGCGAATACCTCGCTTATATGTAGTTTCTCTGTTCCATGTTCCCGATTGTACTAAGTCCTTGAGAGGTTAAGTCCTCTAGGTATAATCCAAAGTCTATTCTTATACACTAGCTGAGTTCAGATCATTTCTAATACAAGAAATTATTTATCGTGTAGGGTCAAACGTTGTCTAAGTGGAATTGAGTTGTCTGTACTTGACGCTCGAGCATTTCATACATGCTCACACCAGCTAAGAGGGTCCTAGGGTTCACATTATTAACTCGTTGGATTTCCTATACGGTCAGGTCTGTTGAAATCTAGGAGCATCGCTCTAGGTCCAAAATTCCAAGGGTCTATTTGGCCAGTGGTCTTAAGTCGTACTAAATGGGACTGCATTACTAACCTTACCTCAGGATTAGGAATGACATGTTTGGTAGTAGGGTGGGAGGGAATTAAAATTAATAGTATAGGCTTTGGAAAATGAGCCTTGTGTTGAAAAAGGGTGAGATGGGATTTCCAAATCCCAGGATAATGAATTTCCAAGTGTTATTTGAAAGGAAATCTCAGAATTTACTTTTAATTGCAAACATTCTAAACATGGTATCAGAAAACATGGGATATACCCAATCCAAGGACAATACCTAACACATACATTTATTATTACTTATACAATTCTATCCACCTAACTCACCTAATGCAGTTTGGCCGAACGGGCCCTAAAGGGAGAAAAGGGGCTCAAGTTTTGGTTCTCCACAGATTTGGTTCTCATCAAGTGTTGAAGAAGGCCCAACTGACAAGGAGTAAAGAAAGGTAAATGAAGAAAATGCATGGGTTAGAGGGCTTGCCCGATTTTGTGGTTCAAATGGGGGGTGTGGGAGTCCAAATGAGGGAAACGGAGAGGGTAGGGAGGAAGAGACTGCTGTGGATGATGGAGATAAATAAGTTGTGGTCGAAATCAGCAGGGAGAACGATTGGAAGGGCGGTTTTGAAGAGAAACAACAAGTTTGGAGAGAGAAAACGGCTTGGAGGAGAGGTTTGTGAAGGAGGTAAGGTTTCGGGAGAGGGAGAAAGGACGGGAGCCACATCAGGGGGGTCCCACAACCCCTAAAGAGGATCGGCCTGAGCCGCGGGCCCGGCCCAGCAAAGAAACCGGCGAGGCCTCGCCGACCAACTTCATGGTTTTCAAAGGGGGGCCCCATGGGCGTGTTCCTCCAGTCCCCTAGGCCCCAAAAAACACTGGGTCCCACCCTGGGTACCTCGGGAAGTGCTCCGTTTGGCCCCCCGACTCCATTTCGCTCAATTTCGGGTAGTTTCGGGACAATCGGACATATCTTGCAATCCGGAATGAGTTATCTGATGTAAAATATATGAATTTGGGGTAGAACGAGCTAATGAAGCCAACGCGCCACCCAGAATTGTGAAAAAACCCTCCGATTGATAGTCATTTCCCTGTTTCAATTTCGTTTTACTAAAAATAGTAGTTTTAGTTTGATTACTCTTCATCTGTTGGGCTTTAGGAGTTACGCTTATTGTGAAAAGAGCTTAGAATAATTAGGAGAATGTTTTGGTGAAGCCAAATAGGACACTTATTATTTTTGGCCGAAAACCTTGCGCACTAGTAGACATCACAACTTTATAGTAAGTCGCGAATTCTAGGAGTTTTAGTTGTAGTTTGTTTCTGATTCCTTTCCCATTACTTGGTATTCTTATTTAAAGGGTTGTGAACTCATTTTTAATTATTCATTAATCACTAGAGAAGCTCCGAGGATTCGGAATAGTTAACATCATCACTCTTATTACCGATTTTCAACGGTTGGGGTGAGGTGGATTGTAATCTAGAATTATCTATAGACGGCCTAGGAATGTTTTAATGTCGACCTGTGCGACCATGGTTGAATACAGACTCGATTTCGGCGTTCGTTTTCAGTAAACTTCGCCAATTGGCGAAATCGGGATACCTATGACTGTTTTTACGTTCCGTTGCTCCCTCCTAAGTCAGAGTACGTCAGAGTGCGTCGTGTGACCATAACCCAGGTCCGGTTTAATCCAAATCATGCTCTGATACCATCTGTAACATCCCGAAAATTGGGGGTCGAGCATAAACTCAACTCCCGAGTTCTAGAACATCACTTATGCAATAAAATGAATGATGATTGAATGTTGACTGTATTCGTGCATTGAACATGAGTGAGATTAAGCCAAAACAACATATCATACTCCAGAGACAGTTAAATTGCAGGAAGACTGTGATAGATATATATAATATAAAAACAGTGGTGAGTCTCCAGAGTGTGATAAAGTTACCAAGTTAATTAATTACAAGTACAATTCTAAAATATACCAAATGTGAGGAAATGTAATGTCTTCTATCCCAAGTACCATAGCCCCGTCAATACATTACCAGGTCTTCATAGACCTGCCAGAGAATTACAGATAGGAGAACTCCTCCTCAACATCATAGTAGTGGTCCGGCTCTGCTTCACAAGCATCGTCATCACCTGAAACTCAACAAATCTGGTTGGTGTGTACAACACCGTCCCGTAACGTGAGAGTGAGTGATCAACTCAGTGGAACAATAAAGCATATGTTAACATGTTATCAACTCAGTCAAGCAGTAATGATAAAGCAGTAAAATCAAACACTCCTAACTACTCTTATTAATGCAAGTAGGAATGCAGTCATGATGTATGCCCTCACCACACCCTCCCTCGTGCGATAGCATCTCACGTTCGCGACATGCTTTCATCCCTCAGTGCTCCACATCTTCCAGGCACATACAATGCATAATGAGCATGATTACCGAGTATTTATTAGTCCATTTCAAACAGCAGGATTGGAAAACTAAGGTACCTCCCTTGTATCATTCTCAAACATGATCCATTCTAGGGTCGTCAGTCCTAGTTAATCTCAGACGATAGTGTGTTTTTCTAGGTCACTGCAAAGGCTGCCAGGGCTGTTATGCACAAAGGTTACACCACTCCCCCATCACCTCTTAAACGATTCATCACTATACAGAAACATGCCTAGTTCATACTCTATATACCGCGACAAAACTCTAAGGCTCATCGCAATTTCAGAGTATGCTCGAGGTCACTACAAAGGGCTGCTAGGGCTGTTGCTCGCATTCGTTGCACCACTCCCCCATCACCTTATCAATGTAGGCCGACAGCACGAATATAGTGTCCCATACCACCATAATCGGCTCACGAGTCTGGTTACTCACTGCTCACTACGGGGAGGCACGTGGCCCCAGCGTATGCCGACAGCTCGACCACGGTGTCCCATACCACCATGCCTGGCTCATGAGTCTTAGCGGATCGAGGTACCATGGTTAAAAAGGATTTCACTGGTAAGTTTGGTACCCTAGGTTCAAGCAGTAGCGACCAAACATGGTGAACATACATTAGACAAATCGGGTTATTTGACGAGCTCGACTAGCTCGAGCGCACAACAAGTTGAACGACATGAAGCGCATAAGCACTTCGTGTGGCCTAACTACTGCCGCCAACCGAAGTACGACTCGGGTTCGTCAGACACATCCTACGTGGTAAAAGAATCTCAGCCACGAATTCAATCCCATTACCGATTGCCCGGACTATAATCATAGCCCCAAACGCAATCAATCCTTATTCAAAGTATGAAAAATAAAGCATAATAAACAAAGTAATTTAAGCAAGGTAATAAGCATATCATAAAACATGTTATAAAGCATGTTATAAAGCACTATATAAATAAGAATACAAACACATATATTTCATAAGTTAGCGGTTAAAGTAAACAACCACATGGAGGAAATCACACATGTCTCTAAGGTAGTTGAGAATCCCATCTCAACACATACCTAAGGCATCAACATCCAAACACTTACTCACACAAGCATTTTCACAAACACTTAACATACACTATTTCAACATACATAGTGTATGTTAGCAAACATGTATTAGGGCGAGTCCTTTCGCCAAGCGAGTATTTTATGTATAAATAATATATTTATACAACAAATAATCATGGCAAACACATCTCTAAAATATATACGTATACAGTACTTTCTACAATACAGTATTTCTACATACATAGTGTATATAAGGAAAACATGCATTAGGGCGAATCCTTTCGCCAACTAAGTATTTTATCCATATATCGTACATTCATACAACAAACAATCATGTCAAACACATTTCCAAAAAATATACCTATACGGTATTTTCTACGAATACCTAGAATATGTAAAATTCCATAATCTATATCTTTAATCGAAACAGAATACGGAAAGCACTTTGTACATATGCAATTGCATGCAGATCATGAATCTATCATTATCTGACATTGAAAGCGTTGAAAACCATAACCTATGCACCTAAAGTCCGCACCTTTTGTCGTAGAATCGTAATGGAGTCGATAGGTTTGCTAAGCTTCCGTATTCGACAGTTTGGCAACCTAGAGAACGAAATAGGTTAGCTAATTTCATAACCTACAACCTATACAGCCTCAAAACAGATTAGGGTTAGGGTTTCTTACCTAGAAACGGAGCTGGAATCGCCGGGAAAGCGATGAGAATGGAGCGGTTGAGCTTCGGCAGGGAAGAACGGCAGGGAAGAATCTCCCACTTCTCTCCCACTTTCTCTCTCTTTTCCTAGGTTCTCAAATTCGGATGGCTGAAATGAGAGAGGGTTTAAGGTCCTTATATAGCATAAAAACTCACCGAAATAGACTTGTGGACAAGGTATACTTAGGTTATAACCAAAGCGACTCTGTTTCAGCTCAACGGAGCACTTCTGGTCGGCCTCCTTGAGCCAAAGGTTGGACTTAAGCTCACTAACACTGGATCTACGTTTAGTTAAGTTTTCATTTCAGTCGGATTTTCAGATCACGCGTGGCGGACCTGTTTCAGTTCGACGGTCAGTGGGTCTCGATCGGAGATTCCGAGTACATGTAAATGTGTATGAAATTTTTCCTGATCCGAGAGTGTAATTTGGTCAGATTCTGATGGTCTGGTTGCTTAATACTGATCCGCAAGCGACGAGTCTCAGATTACTATTCAAGATATTTATTTTGTAAAGAAAACAAGGGTTCTCATACTCTCTCGCTCCGGACTCAAGCGAACAGCCGTGGGACACTGTTTGGATTTAATTTCCGAGATGGTTGTCAAGCCCTGCGAGGCGGTCCTAAGTCCTTAACTTCATGTTAATCGGAATCCCAATGTGCGGTCCAGACCTGATACGGAGTTTCAAAGTGCTCTCGAGAGCAATTGGGTAATGAGTTTGATCCTAGGTTTTAAGGTAACCTAGCGTCAATGATTCTAAAAGTTTTGGGTCTTGTAGATCATATTTAAAGTGGATCAAACGGATTTCGTAGCTAATTTAGTTTAGCACTTAGTTACTTTGTCTCATTTTTAAAGGATTTAGTCCTATAAGATTTCTGTCTGAGGTGGTACCTAATCCTTTGTAGTTTGTATATAAAGTGATCCAAGTTCTACTACTTAGCTAGTTTAAGATAGTGTCTAGGGTGAAAGTACTTAGAAAAATTGGAAGAACAAGGTGGTGAAGGGTTGGATTTGTGAAGGAAATGGGTTCAGAAGCGATTTTAGACTATGAGATTCAGTTCTGACAAGTTAATAAGGTGTTAGGAATAGCCCATTGCCTAAAGACGTCTAATTCCAGGTTGGCGAAAATCCAGGCTGTTACAAAAATTCAGCGAGGCAAGCTAGAAATTGAGGGAGGGAACCTAGACATTGAGCGGGGCAAACATGAAATTGAGCGGGGGAAACATGAAATTCAAAGGAAACTTGATTTTCACAAACATGAAATTCAGTAGGGCAAATCATGAAATTCAACGGGGGAAACATGAAATTCAGTAGGAAAAACTGAAAATTGAGCGGGGCAAACATGAAATTCAACGAGAGAAACATGAAATTCAGTAGGAAAAACTAAAAGTTGAGCGGGGCAAACATAAAATTCAGCGGGGGAAACATGAAATTTAGCAGGGCAAACTAGACAATCAACGGGGCAAACATGAAATTCAGCGGGGCAAACTAGAAAATCAGTGGGGAAACATGAAATTCAGTGGGGCAAACTAGAAAATCAGTGGGGAAACATGAAATTTAGTGGGGCAAACTAGAAAATCAGTGAGGGAAACATAAAATTCAGCGGGGTAAACTAGAAAATCAGCGAGGCAAAATTAACAGATAATTTCATGGCTTGAGTCCAAAAATCTAAACGTATCCAATGTTCAAATGGACCACACCACATGAAAATTTTGAATTGAACTTCTACTGTTGATCATTTTTTAGGGGCCACAAATTTGATAACAAACAAACATCAATGTTGGGCCTACTATGATTTCAACGGTGGAAATCATTATCCCCACTATTTCCCGTGGTATGATCCACTTGATCTTTTAGAATGCTTCAATTTGGGGCTCAACCCCTTAAATTAGATGGAAAAACGGATGGACGGTATGGATATACTACATATATTCAATGTGGGCCCAACGGAGTTTAAAATATACTTGTGGTGCGTGCTTTCTTCACTGGACCGACCATTTTCAGAAAAAGACAAAATGCTGACGTACAAGAAGGATGCAATCTAATGCTGATAAGGAAGGGGCCCCAGAAAATGGGTTATTTGTCTTTCTTACTGAAACGGAGTGAGAAAATGGGGTGAAAGAAACGACAGTGAAAGCAGCAGTAAAAGCAACACAGCGAAAAATGAGGGGTATTTTCGTCCTTAAATTGGGTGTCCGCATGTGCAGGTCTAAGTTGGTATGTTAAGTTTGGTTTGTTTCATAAAAACCACCGGAAAAAGGTGGGTTCCACAGTTGTAAAGTGGTGGACTGCACCATAGGAAACGGTGGTAATTGAACGGCCACCATTAAAAATTTCCTAGGGCCCAAGTTTTCCATCCAACCTGTTGATAAGTTCATGCAGATCTAGATGAAGGGAAGAAACAAGTATCAGATTGATTGAAAACATTTTTGGCCCACAAGAAGTTTTTAATTATCATTCACCACTGTTTCATATGATGTGGTCCACCTGAGATTTGGATCCGCTTCATTTTTCTGCTCGTTCTCTGAATTATCTGAAAAACCGATGGACGGCATGGATATACAATACATACATCAAGATGGGCCCCACGGTCAGGGCCGCACCGTGCCGGGTGACGCCGGCTCCGCACCTAATCCGCTCCCGCGAGCTGGAGACTGTCGTTTACATGATCCAGTGTTCTCAAGAGCACTTAGTTATGGTGCTCCTAGTTGCATATGGAAGCTTGGACAGTCCATTTGATCGACCCCACCTGTCCATAAGTTTCAGCACGCATTGCGTAGCCTGCAACATGGAAATTACACTGATCCGACGGTCCAAACCATCCACAGATGGTCTGCTTTTTTCTTTATTTCCATTGGTTTTTCAAGACATTGATGGGAGAGTTAATATTCTCTGATAAAACTGATCCTTTGGAACCATGATCAATCCATGATAATCCCCAACAAATAGATGGGTCTTATCTTTGGTTGGGCAATATCGACCATCCAATTGGTAGGCCTTTGATTAGATTGTTAGAATTGTCCGATCAAAATGATTTTTACATGGTAACCAATGAAATGTGTACCAGAGATAATGGACAGTTCAGATTTACCAAATTCATCCGTTCAAGTGTCCCAATGCAACTAGGAGCACCATAACTTTGCTTGTTCCAAGAAGAATGAATCATGAAAACAAAAGATAGGATTCCAAAAGAATAAACAAATGCCTGCTTGGAATTTTGGAAAGAAACATGAGAATGCCGGCATCATAACTAACGTAAGAATTATTCTTCACTCCTTCAATGCTTTGGGTATTTCATCTTCCATTTGGCAGCCTTCACTTGGAAAAATACGAAGGCTGCAGAGGAGTTTGAGAAATAAAGGATGGTTTATGAGGCGATGAGGCTCTTCTCTCCAAAATCCTAGTAGAACAAGGCTCATTTCTTCTTCTTTCTTCTCTTTCTTGTAATTGTTGTTGATTTGGTGCATACACCAAAACAACATGGAGAAGGCCGAGAGCAGTTCAGTTTTCCAACTCTTTCGGTTCGCGGATCGGATGGATAAGTGGTTGATGTTGGTGGGGACGGTCGGATGCATCGGCGATGGTTTGATGACGCCACTTACCATGTGGGTCATGAGTACCATAATCAACAACTATGGAGCGGTTGATGTCTCTTTTAACTATGATGTGGTGAACAAGGTCAGTACTAACTGATTTTGAATTTTCTTCGTTCCTTTTAAGTCTTTGTACAATAAACTTATTCTACAAAGGTTGTGTGTCCTATTATGAAAGTCGTAAGCTTAAAAAATCAGGTTGATATAACCATAGCTTAGACCATCACATATATTTGAAATTTTTTGGGTGGTTGTTAATTATTTCCTAACGCAGGGAAGGACGTGTTGGGGTCAAGCACCCTTCTTCAAGGGATAACTATTCCGATTGCACATTACTTCTTTGAACTCCGCACAAGAATACCTCAAAACCACGAGAAGAAGAAAAAAAAATAGAAAATAATTTTTAAAAATTCAAATTAATTTCATTAACGATGAAAAATGAGATTAGAACTCTTTAAATAAGGCTACGAACACCAAGTATGAATAAAGAGTGAACTTATTATTTATAAACAGTCATGATTTCCACTAGACCTCATGGTTTTCGGCCAAAATAGTAAGTTTCCTATTTGGCTCAACCATGCTATACTCCTAATTATTCTAAGTACTTTTCATGTTGGACTTGACTCCTAAAGCCCAACGGATGAAGAATTATAACCAAACCAAAACCTACTATAAATAGTAAAAATGAAATTAAAACAGAATTTTGAGCATCGATCTGATGGTATTTCGCAAATTCAGCATGGGCAACCCTGCGTAGTAGGTTGGGTGGCTAAAGTATCTCATCCTACCCAAAATCATAGATGGTACATCTGATAGCTCATTTCGGTTTGCGAGATACGTCCATTTTAAATTCTGATTGGTCTGAATCACTTCTGTCGTCAACTGGACCTTTTCTGATCCATCTTGGCCATGAAACTGGCCGCAACCTGCTCTACGTCATTTTCTATGGTGTGGCCCACTTAATTATTAGATAGAATTGGTTTCTCAGCCATTCTATTATTAAGATGGGCTGACATGTTTGTTGAAAGGCATACACAGAACGCAGTGGGCTCCATAGAGGTGAATATTCATGTGAAAAGGGTTAGGTGAATATGTTTTACTTGCGGGTGAATAACTTATATAAATAAGCATATTGCATGGTCTTGTAGGGAGAAGTACACCTAACAAAATCTATATGAATTTCGGTTGGCCCCACATGTATGTGACCATGGAAAAATAAAAATAAAAATCACTGCGCCTCTTCTGTCGTCAACTTTTCACATGTGCAGGATCATGAAGATCAACTAGTGTGTAAATCTGCAGGCCAATCCCAAACTTTTCGCAGGCCATGTCTGTATGTTGGGTCAGATCATCTGCCTGGCTTTGATTTTGTAGGTATGGCCCACCTGCTGAGTGAATCGACCTGATTTCCATACTAGGTGATCTTCATGACGGCCCCACCTTTCACAGAGCTTGCAAGTACTAAACATGTGACATGTTGGTGGAGAAAAAGGTGCACCACGTTGAAGCTTGCAATAGTAAAGCTGCAGGTGCCGCACGTGAATTTCTACATCAGAGCCCGTGGATCAAAAAGTTGTGTGGGTCACACCATCATGTCTGTATGAAATCCACACCGTCCATCATTTGTGCTAGCGCATGTTATGATGGGTTCCCAAGAAATGAAGCCGATTCAAAACATAAGTGGGCCACACCACAGGGAAGAGTGAGACGGGATTCTCCCACTATTGAGACCTTCCTGCGGCCCACCATTATCTTTACATGCCATCCAACCCGTTCACAAGGTGAGTCCCACCAGGATGAAGGAAAAAACAAATATCAACGTGGTTCGAAACTTTGGTGGGCCTCAGGAAGGTTCCAATAGTAGGCATTCCTATCCACAATTTTTTCCTATGGGGTGGCCAGCACGAATTTTAGATCGGCCTAATTTTTGGACTCACGTCCTAACATGAGCTGCTGCAAATGACGGATAGAGCGGATTTCACAGACATGGCCCCACATGTTGTTGCACGGGCTCCCTACCACTTATGTAAGAAATTCGTGCCTCTATATGATCGTTCCCAGGTTTGTATTGGTCGTTGAATGTGAACAGTTGCTCATTTCTTACTTTACTGCATCTCAGCCATCCATTTATATGCCACTGATCTGATTCATTCCATAATCAGATGTGGTCCATCCACATATGGCCCAGAAACCAGTAATCTTCATCATAGAAATTTAACCTTTATATTGGTGAGAAAGCTAAGATAGTGACCAACAGGAGGAGAAGTCTGGGTTCCTGACAGATAGGAAGTGGGCCCGTGGGTCGTGATCCATGCCGTTAATATGACACAAATGTGAACGGATCATGCCCGAAAGTTCTCCATAGTGGGACAATCATAAACTATTTACTGTTGGCCTGCAAATAAACAGCCGATATTGGATAGAGGTGGGGGCCCTCGAGATGTATTCATGATATCCAAGCCGTCCATCAAATCTCATGATCTCAAGTTATCCCTAGTCCCGGAAAAAGAATGAAACCTGATCCAAAACTCAGACAGGCCACATCACATTGAACAAGTTGAGAGTGGACGCCTACCTTTCATTTGAACAGGAGTTTTGTGGGCAAGGAGCCAATGTAGTGGAATCTGTCTGATCAACGGCTTAGAATTAAATCAGGCACATCCATTACATTTGTATGCGTTGCTACAATTGCACTCACCCATTCATACGAGTCAAAGATGTATCTGATCTACAGTAGGGCTGAAAGTCCGGAAGGTGGGTCGGTGCTCAATCTCAGCCCAACCCAAGGTTCTTATACCTCGACCCTAACCCAACCCAACCCAACCTCAGGTTGAGAATTCTCAATCCAAGCGGGCTCAGTCAAGTGGATACATGCTAATATTTTCGTTATTACATTAGTATATTAATTATATAGGTAATTACTTATCGTAAAGAACTTTATTTTTTAAACAAACAAGCTAAAATATAGGACAACTACTCCTTTAAAAGTCATGTTCGTAGCAGCACGTAATCTATTTAGGACAGAGAAATCCAGCATATCTTGTTAGCTTAAGTCATCAGAAATGACGTGGACCAATGAGAACCAACGACAATTGAATTTCCTGTGTCTTCAACATAGACAATCCACACTCAATTATAATTTATAAGTAACTCACATATATTGATCGGGTTCGGGTTGGGTCGGGCAACACAACACCTCAACCCGAACCCATCCCAAGTTTTATCGGGTCAGTGATTGTATAGCCCAAGCCTAAGACTGAACCCAATACATCCTACCAGAGCCCAACCCAATGTCAGGTTGGCCACGGGTCGGTTGGGTTGAACCCGCCCAACTTTCAGCCCTAATCTAAAGCCAATCCATCCTTTTGCTCCTAAAACAAATTGCAGCATACAAAATCATATAGTTCTTGCTTTGGCAATTGGGCTTTTATTGAGCCTGGTTTCAACAGGTGAGAATTATAGTTTTCGTGGGATATACAAAAAGTTGCCCACTTTAGAAGATGTATGGACACATCAATCCACAGACAGAAATCGTTATTCTAAAATGCTGATTATATTCATTTTGCAGTTTGCGCTGAGGTTGCTCTATGTGGCCATCGGTGCGGGATTAGGCGCTTTCGTTGGTAAGTTGACTTGTACTCTTTATCTATTCATCAAATCAGGGCAATCAACGACCATCCGGGTCAGTCCAAGCATGGCCCATTTAGTTTTTGGGTATAAAGTTTTAGACAAGGCTGGTGGGCCCAAGTCCAGTCTAAAACAGAAATAAAAAGATGGAGATTTTTCCAATAAAACATTTAGTTAAACGTAGGCAAAGTCATTTGGTCCTTTTACAAATCGAGAAGGGCCAGTAGGTTTAAGGATTGAGCCCAAGTTCAGCTTGGAAGGCTAGTCTACACTAGGGGTGCACACGGATCCGGTGGAAGTGGTAAATCGGATTGAAATCGATTAGACCGCACGATTTGGCCCGGTTCTAAAGTGCACCGGTTCCGAAAATCAACGAACCGGTTAGTTTGGTTTGGTTCTTGTTTGGGGTTCTATAGAATCGAACATGGATCCAGACCCCTCAGTCAATAAATATTATTTTATTTTTTTATAACATAGAAAGCAAAAAAGCCTAATCTTTCTTTATTCTCCCCCCTTTTGTGGCCTCTCTCCGTCTCTCACGAACTGCGCAATTGAGCTGGATTATAAAAAAAAACCTATGTCATTGGGTTGGATTATAAAAATAAATCATGCAGTTGGACTGAATTATAAAAAGCCGAGAACCGTAGAAATAAACTGATTTTTTTACCATCCGGGTCCAATTCGGTTTTAGGGTGCAAACGGTCTGGTTTCAGTTCTAGTTTTCTTCGAACCGTTGGGAACGGTTCGGTTATGGATTCACCCTAGAACCGGACTGAACAGAACCGTGTGCACCCCTGCATTACAGTGAGCCCCACAAAGCCCCTGCCTAGACTGAGTCACAATCTGCTTCCCATTTTTTGAACGTCTGAGCCGTGGCAGTTGGTGGGCCCATACAGTGAAGATCAGTTGACATGAAAATCAGGACGATCAATGGCACACCTCTACATTGGATCACATCATCAGCCGTCCGTTGAATTCGATTGTATGACCCATCCCATAATTAGGCCTGATTTTCATGCTAGGTGATATGTGTCAGCTACTAATGTAGCATCTAGAGGTGCATTAAAGCCTACACATCAAGATCCTTAAAGTCCCTTTGTATTATCAGGTCAATGGCCGAGTCTAAGTTAGTGTAATCAAGTTAATCCAATCAAAACATAATGGGTACTCTTGGTTAGGAGACTTGATGCAATCCATCCAATATGAATATCCAATCAAGCCTATAGTTAGGTCTCAAAACATTCCTACTCTCATGTGTGAATTGCACTGAATGTTCAATGGTAGAGACCATTCTATCTTGGACTTGGCATCAGCTCATATCACACAAGATGACTATAAACAAATGCTAGGTTTCTCAAACCATTATGGATGGTCTTGGAAATTTCGGGTACTCAAGAATAATGGACCATCAACTCTGCATTGACCCATTTGGGCTATCATGTCTATTGCATTCTTCCCCAGGACCTTAAGAGATTCCATAAAAGAATCCTTACAACCCATTAATACATCCAACTTTCTAATCACAATTAATAACAAAATCAAGATAGGTCACTTGTACCTGGTCCAAGTCATCAATAAAGGTCACTAAAATCAAGTTCAAATCAACAACCAATTAATCAAGTCTGATTGAGTTTCTAGGTCACATATAAAACCAACACCTCCATTGTAATCCAAATCATATGTCAACATGGTTTCATTTAATAAATTTAGAATGACTACTTTTGAATTTATCTGTTTTTTAATCTTTGCCCATTACAACTAGTACTAAGTGGTCTCTATAGTTTAAAATAAAAGATTATTGGGTGATCTTCTGCACTCATGGTTTTGCAGAGGGAGTGTGTTGGACCAGAACTGCAGAAAGACAAACTTCTCGCATGCGAATGGAATATTTACAATCCGTCCTCAGACAGGATGTAGGTTTCTTTGATACTAATGCCACTACTTCTACAACATATGATGTGGTGACTGCCATCACTGCTGATTCCCATATAATTCAAGACGTTATGAGTGACAAGGTTTGTTTTTCTTCAGACCATTTTCTCCATTTCCTAACTGATAATGCAAAAACGACCTTTTCTTTCTCATTCTCACCCTCGGCGTATACACGCATGTAGACACATCGACAAACACTCACAATCAATCATATATATAATTTGAATCTTGGGTTAAACTTCTATGTTACTTTTGAACCATTTTAAAAATGGTAATCAGTACTCAACCTTTTTAAATATGGCAAATATGTACAGCTATTCAGACCATCCAAATTGTAGGTCCCATTGTGGATGGAGCATATCTCTAAAATCAAACTAATTAAACAATCCTAACATCTAATTGATTATCATCAAATGAATAGTTAAAACTAAAATGGTGATCATTCCAAACTTGAAGGGGAAAACCAAATGCTTAATATTATTTTTTCATTGCATTTTTTCAATCATGCTCTGACGCAGAGGAGGACGTGAGGTCGAGCACCGTCTTCCTCAAGAGGATAACTATTCCGAATCCACGGAACTTCTTTGGACTCCTCACAGAGACTTTCTCGAATCCACGAGAAAAGAGAGCAGAAAATAGAAATAAATTCTAAATAAATTTGAAACAGATTAATGAATAATTGATAATTCTCTAATACGTCTCCTTACACCATTAATAAATAAAAAAAAAACTAAAATTCGTAATTACCAAAAATAGCAAAATTCTAACTCTAATAAAAATCCTAATTCTAATAAAACTCTTATAAAGCCTAGTTTCTAAAAATAAAAATTGTAAATAAACTTTCTCTAGAAGAGTCCTAGTATAACTAAAAGTTATTTCTAAAACGGAAAAAAAAAATTAAAAACTCTAAAAATATTAAAAAATTCGGAATTACTAAAAATAGTAAAATTTTTCTAAAAATTCGTTTTTGAGCTGAAAGCGCGTGTTTTCTGACGAAACGGACAGATGCGACCCACAATGTGGGTCGGTTCACCTCGGATGGCCCGTTTCAGTAAAGATTGATAGGTTGTGCGCCCCATAACGATACCCGGATCAAAAGTTATGGTCAATTTACGATCCATCTTCTTTTGGCCCAACCATGCTAGGAACGTATCTGTGACACGTTCTACATCAGACTCCTCCACTTGAAAAAAACTCGTCCTCGAGTTACGTAAGAGACTTGGCACATGAGTCTGAGATAACTTCCGACGTCGATGTTCATTAGCTCTTTTTATGTACTTGGCATTAAGCTCTTGAGTTGACACAATACATGTACTCATGCTTTCCTTGACTTGACTAATATCGATTAGTTCCATCACATCTGCCTTCAAGATCTCATATTTTTTTTGATAATGTGGGCAATTAGGCGGACTTGCCCCTGAGACGGGATCAACGTGATTTTGTATATCTCGTATGGGAGGTAATTTATTAGAGAGTTCATCAAGCACAACCCTCTCGAACTCCTGCGATACTGGTTCCAAATCCTCTAAGATATTCACAGGCTCCACATATTTTTTCTTTTCAACTAGTGGATATATATTTCCATTTTCCTCATATTGTTTAACAGAGGCCTGTTCAGTGATAAGATATTGTCCCTCCACGTTAGAAGTCTTGGGTTGGTTCTCCATTCCTATAGAGGTCACATGTTCGCGATTGATGAATCCTGTGGTCTGTTGCAACTCCGTTTTGATGAAGTTGTTTCTCACGGACCAATAATAGGATTTTTCTGCATAACCTTTTACTGATCGACTATCTTGATAATAATTTTGGTTTTGTTGGAATAATACCTGATCGTAATCTCGATGGAGGAATTGCATGCACAATAACTTCTTCATCCGCGACCACATGCAGATTGGCGCCTTTATCTGTCTCATCCGCTCGAGTTGAAGTTGTTCCCACCAATCTGAAGCTCTGCCCGTCAACTTGTTGGCCACGACTTTAACTTTCTTTTCTTCTACGATGTTCATGTAGTCGAAGAAACGTTCGACTTCAAGCAACCAATCAAGGAAGTCTTTGAAGTAGAGTTGGCTATTAAAACTAGGAAGATCGACTTTCATTTTAAATTCTCGATCCGTTCGATCTACTCGATCGCCGCTATGTCTGGGGTGTTGGAAGATTATGTCGTTGATTTCCTCCTCACTGGAGCCCCCTTCCTCAGGAATGACCCTTGGATGCACTGCCGGTACTATTCTGCGATCAGGGTGATTACGAGTTTCAGCAATTGGCGGTGGAGGATTACCACCAGGAACATGGAGTTGCCTTAGGTTTTCCGCCAAGAGATCCGCTATGCGGTCGATGGAAGCCTGCAGCCCTTGCATGACTTGTCGATTCTCTCGTTGCGCTACTTCGAAAGTTGTCGCCGTTAAAGGTAAATTCCCTGGAGCACCGCCCATGGGATTGTTGCCCGACCCGTCGTTAGAAGCCATCGATCCGAGGAGAAACCTCGCTCTGATACCAAACTGACGCAGGGGAGGACGTGAGGTCGAGCACCGTCTTCCTCAAGAGGATAACTATTCCGAATCCACGGAACTTCTCTGGACTCCTCACAGAGACTTTCTCGAATCCACGAGAAAAGAGAGCAGAAAATAGAAATAAATTCTAAATAAATTTGAAATAGATTAATGAATAATTGATAATTCTCTAATGCGTCTCCTTACACCATTAATAAAGAAAAAAAAAAAACTAAAATTCGTAATTACCAAAAATAGCAAAATTCTAACTCTAATAAAAATCCTAATTCTAATAAAACTCTTATAAAGCCTAGTTTCTAAAAATAAAAATTGCAAATAAACTTTCTCTAGAAGAGTCCTAGTATAACTAAAAGTTATTTCTAAAAGGAAAGAAAATCTAAAACTCTAAAAATATTAAAAATTCGGAATTACTAAAAATAGTAAAATTTTCCTAAAAATTCGTTTTTGAGCTGAAAGCGTGTGTTTTCTGACGAAACGGACAGATGCGACCCACTTTGTGGGTCAGTTCACCTCGGATGGCCCGTTTCAGTAAAGATTGATAGGTTGTGCGCCCCATAACGATACCCGGATCAAAAGTTATGGTCAATTTACGATCCATCTTCTTTTGGCCCAACCATGTTAGGAACATATCTGTGACACGTTCTACATCATGCTCCATCTGAAGTTTGGTCAGTGATTTGGATGATGGGAAAGTGTGTAAATGTATAAAATGAAAGGACCATTAATAGTGTTTGACAGATGATCCAAATTAATGTACAAGCATGGGACATTTGATCAACCTAATTTTTGAGACAAGGCAATTTACTCTATTATAGGATCTGCCTGGTGAGCAGCTTGGTTCTTGCACACATGTGCCACTCTCCCATGTGTTATACACCCGACTTCACTTTGCATAAGTCGCCACTTTTTGGGCTCTAATACAAAAAAGGGTTACAACGTCTCTGGTCCATTAGATGAGCCAGTAGGGACATGTCTCAACAGGACTGATCTCCCCATATACCATACTTTCCTTGCCTTATCATCATGGAAGTCCAAAAACTCGACTTGACTCGATGTTCAGTCAGATTAGGTTTATTTGTGAAAGTCCACTAAAATTGATTTGACATTTGATAAATAGACTACGGGTCATTTGGCAGTGTAGATTGAGTGGTATTTGATATGTGAGCAATTTCAAAAACTCAGTTTTCTCGTGTTTTTTCATTTCTCTCCTTTGCTGAGATTTGGATTCTTCTTCTTTTTTTCTCATTTTTAAAGGTAAGAGAGTTGACATGTAACATATGTATTGCTAAGGTATTAATTCATTCTAAACGTGGTGCAGTAATACTATTTCAAAATAATCAAATTATTGGCTACATCAATAGAATGATCTTCATAGTCCAAACATTGGTCATGTAAATCAATGGTTGAAAAATGTTGGTTAGTTGCTCGGTTGTGATCCTATCTTATAGCCTATTTGAGGCTTGGAATTTCATCATTTTTTGCCAAAGTATATATTTCACTAGGCTTATTACAATCATTCTATCAACCATCACATACGTACACTATTTAGGGATATTAAAGTTGATTTAGTAACTTTTTCATATGTAATGTCAGACTATCGTGATTGAATTCACTTGTGCATCCAAACATGTGACTAAGATTTGGCAATAACTTTTTCCATGTGAATGCAGATACCCAACTTCATCTCCAATGCCGTCACATTCATCTTCACCACAGTTGTAGCTCTTATACTGTCATGGAGGCTGGCTTTGGCCTCCCTCCCATTCTGTCTCTTCTTCATTATCCCTGGTGTGGTGTTCGGGAAGTTCATGATGGACGTGGCGATGTTGATGAAGGATGCCTATGGGGTGGCAGGCGGGATTGCGGAGCAGGCGATCTCATCAATGAGGACCATCGTGTCTTATGTCGGGGAGAGCCGGACGTTGGAACGGTTTAGCCATGCGCTTGTGCGGAATATGGAGCTGGGGATAAAGCAAGGACTCATGAAGGGAATGGCGATCGGGAGCATCGGCATTCTGTTCGCAATGTGGTCATTCCAGAGCTGGGTTGCAAGTGTGCTGGTGACTGAGACAGGAGCTAAAGGTGGCAGCGTTTTCATTTCTGGCCTAAGTATCCTATATGGAGGATTGTGAGTTTTTTGTTTTATGAAACTCTTCTTACTACGACTAGCACTTCATACTCTGGCTTTTTAATTAGTATAAGTGGGGCTTATGTTTCAGTGATCCAGACCATTGCTTTGTTTGTCCACACCTCGTGTCGATTTCCTGCTGCCCGAAGCTCCGTGGGGTCTGCCATGATGTATATGTTATGTCCAGTCGTCCATCTATTTACCAGCTCATTTTAGGAAATGAGCCAAAACATGAGGCAGATCCAAAGCTCCAGTTGACAGCATCATAGGAAACAGTTCATTGAACCTTCCTAGGGTCCACCGTGATGTTTATATGCCATCCAATCCGTTCATAAGGTGCTCCGACCTAGATGAAGGGAAAACACAAATATCAGCTTGATCCAGAACTTCTATGGTCCCCGAGAAGTTTTTAATGTTGGGCGTTCAATTCCCACTGTTTCCTGTGGTGTGGTCCACTTGGATCTGCCTCGTGTATGGAACCATGCCTCAAAAATGATCTGGCAAAAAGGATGGATTGAGTGGATATAACAGATACATCATGACGAAGGTGTTGGTCTGTCCAAAAAAAGGGGCCAAACAGACCAATGATCTGAAGCATTGGCCCCACTTGCATCTGCATTTCTGTTGCTCAAAACCATTGGCATTGATGCTTTCAGGTCTGTCTTGACCGCGCTTCCGAACCTCACATACATTGCAGCGGCCACAGCTGCTGCTACTAGAATATTCAAGATGATTGATAGGCTCCCTGCTATTGATTCTGAGGACGAAAGAGGTATGGTCCTAGAAAATTTGAGAGGAGAAATTGAGTTCAGGAATGTGGAATTCACTTACCCGTCGAGACCGGATTCCCCTGTCCTACAAGGTTTGAATCTCAGAGTGATGCCCGGTAAGACAGTGGGCCTTGTCGGGGGCAGTGGTTCTGGTAAATCTACTGTAATAGCATTGCTCGAGAGATTTTACGACCCAGTGAGTGGAGACATTTACTTGGACAGGAAGAACATAAAGAGATTTCGGCTCAAGTGGTTGAGATCTCAGATGGGTCTGGTTAGCCAAGAGCCAGTCCTCTTTGCAACCTCCATAAAAGAGAATATACTGTTTGGCAATGAAGCAGCTTCAATGGAGCTGGTTGTCAGCGCGGCCAAGGCTGCTAATGCTCACGATTTCATCACGAAATTACCCGACGGATACTTCACTCATGTAAGTGGTTCAACTGCTTCATTCCCCATCTTATAAATTCTATTATCATTCACATTGAAACTTGTAGAGCATACATTCTTCTATGTATGTGCATTGTAGTATATTGGAGTAAGAGAATGCATATATATTCAGTTGTATTGCTTTCACCATATACTGTACAAATAGATTCAAGGAAAGATAGGTAGAAGAAGTGATTTTTGGCACACCTGTGTGAGATCTGATCCCTTCATCTCATCAGTTGAGGAGCCATATGACCGTGCTGTGGTCGCCTATGATAATGGTCTACATTTCAATGTACCTACACATGTGGCCCACTTGACGAGTGCATCCTCTTAATTTTTGAGCCAGACGAAGTCCTTGAGTGGCATTGAACCACACAGGTGTGCCATGAATCAGCTCTTCAATCTCTCCTTGCTTGAATTTCTGATTATTCCCAGAGGTTATGCTTTCTGTCTTTTGTTGAAGATTTCACAAATCATCTTTTGTCCCTCAATCAGGTGGGCCAATTTGGAGTTCAGATGTCAGGAGGGCAAAAGCAGAGGATCGCCATCGCAAGGGCGTTACTTAAAGACCCAAGAATGCTATTGCTCGACGAAGCAACCAGCGCACTTGATGCACAATCCGAAAGAGTGGTACAGGATGCATTGGACCAGGCCTCAATAGGAAGAACAACAATAATCATTGCACATCGGCTCGCCACTCTCCGTAAAGCTGATACTATAGTGGTAGTTCAATCCGGGAAGGTGATCGAGTCAGGTTCACATGATCAGCTCATGCGAATGAACAATGGAGGAGGTGGGGAGTATGCAAAGATGGTCCAAATGCCGCAATCAACAATGAAAAGCGAAGCATACAAGCCTTCTCCAATGCATGAGAGGAACAATTACAGGAATATGTATATGATGAGTCCAATGAGTGTGAGATCGAGCAATCATACAAGCCCAGCAGTGTCGTTCGTCCATATGGGTAGCCCAGCTCTGTCACTCATCCAAGCAAGCACTCCGATCATATCATCGTATGTCCATGATCAGCACTTGAGTGATCCGAAAGAAGCAGTGTCTAAGGAATCTTCTTCTCCTTCTCAATGGCGCCTGCTTCGAATGAATGCGCCAGAGTGGAAAACAGCATTGCTCGGGTGCCTCGGCGCCATTGCCTTTGGCGCAGCTCAGCCAGTGCATTTCTACTGCATGGGGTCGGTTCTCTCAGTTTATTTTCTGGATGATAACGAACGCATCAAATCCCAGACCAGATTGTACTGCTACTTGTTTTTAGGCATAGGCCTGTTCTGTGTGGTGGCCAATGTCATCCAGCATTACTATTTCGCGATCATGGGAGAGGGGCTGACCAAGAGGGTGAGGGAGAAAATGCTCGAGAAGCTGCTCACCTTTGAGATTGGATGGTTCGATCGAGAAGAAAACACTAGTGCAGCCATCTGTGCACGATTAGCCTCCGAGGCCAACATGGTACGGTCCCTCGTCGGTGATCGCATGTCTTTGCTTCTTCAGGTCACTGCGACAGGAACCTTCTCATTCGCGTTAGGCATAGTGGTCACATGGAGACTAGGGGCAGTGATGATCGCGATGCAGCCATTGATCATCGGCTGCATCTATTCAAGGAGTGTCTTGATGCAGAAAATGTCCAAAAGAGCACAGAAGGCGCAGAATGAAGGCAGCCAAATAGCAAGCGAGGCCGTGGTGAACCACAGGACGATCACCGCATTCTCTTCTCAGGGAAGGGTGATGGGCCTCTACGAAAACGCACTGGAAGGTCCGCGGAAGGAAAACATCAAACAGTCGTGGTTGGCGGGCCTCGGTCTGTTTGTGTCCCAGTTTGCTACTACAGCCAGTGTAGCATTGGCCTATTGGTATGGAGGGAAGCTAATGATTCAAGGAAAGATAACACCCAAACACTTGTTTCAGGCTTTCTTCATCTTGGTCAGCACAGGGAAAGTGATTGCCGATGCAGGGACCATGACATCCGATCTGTCCAAGGGTAGTGGGGCCATTAGATCAGTGTTTGAAGTTTTAGATAGGCAGAGTGAAATTGAACCCAATGACCCACAAGGACTGAAGATCAAGAAGATGATCAAGGGCCATGTTGAGCTGAAAAACGTGCATTTTGCTTATCCATCAAGGCCTGATCAGATGATATTCAGGGGCCTCAGTGTCAAGATTGAAGCTGGGAAACAAGTAGCATTGGTTGGTCAGAGTGGGTCTGGTAAGTCGACAATCATTGGCCTGATTGAGAGATTCTATGACCCACTAAAGGGGTCGGTGGAGATCGATGGACAGGACATCAAGAGCTATAATCTGAGAAGTCTAAGGATGCACATTGCGTTGGTTAGTCAGGAGCCTACTCTTTTCGCAGGGACTATCTGTGAGAACATCGCGTATGGAAGAGAGAATGCTACAGAATCTGAGATAATGGAAGCTGCCGTTCGTGCCAACGCTCATGATTTCATCAGGTACATTTCAATCAATCCAGAGAGAAACGCATGATACACTTCCATTTTCTTGTTAGGAAGTTTCTCCTTTTACACTGATTCTGATCAGGAAGGGATGTTCATCAATCAATAAGTGGAATGTTCAAGGTGGCACGGCAAAATCCAGACGGTCCATATAATTAGCCCCTACCATGAATGGCCTTGAGTTGACAATCACACCAAATAGACAATCCTATGGATGATTTTCCTTAGCTAGGATCATCTGTTCGACATGATTTTCAACTCCAGGCCATTTATGTACAAGACCCACAAGATGAAATTGATCAGATCAACTTCATAAATAGCAATGCATTAGATATTAAGCAACAGGCATCCCTTCCTGATCCAGATCAACAGATTGGAGTTGGTGGTTAGAGAATCATCATGATTGTAATTTGTTCATGACCATGGTTTTGTGTTCTTGGTCAATGCTGGTTGCAGCTCCATGAAGGATGGTTATGAAACATACTGTGGAGAGAGAGGGACCCAGCTATCTGGCGGTCAGAAGCAAAGGATCGCTCTAGCCCGAGCGATACTAAAGAACCCTGCAATCCTGCTCTTGGACGAGGCAACCAGCGCATTGGATACAGTATCTGAGAGCTTAGTTCAAGGAGCACTGGATAGGATGATGGTGGGTAGAACATGTGTGATCGTGGCCCACCGCCTATCCACAATCCAGAAGTCAGAATCTATAGCAGTTATAAAGAATGGGAAGATTGTGGAACAAGGTTCCCATTCCGAGCTACTCGCTAAAGGACCGGGTGGCGCTTACTTTGCTCTGATCAAGCTCCAGAAAGACAACAACAAAACTTAGAATGGAATTTGAATTGAGACGAAAGCATCACTACCAACATGATCCTTGTTTTTAAATGTGAGAGCAATACTAAGATACTTCAATTTATTTATTATAAGTTAGAGAAGAATGCGTGAATGTCAAAAGCGCAAAATGGTGCTTCATCCCCAGCTTAATCCAGTAGGCCTTCTAATTTTGAAGTTTACTATTTCGATTTTGAAATTCTAAGTTCTAAATGTTGGGTTTGAATGTGCATGGGATTTGGATTGTTGAACCTGTGATTTTGTAGACAGGGGAAGGGCCATTAGATTGACCAAATGGGTATTTTTTTTTCCACCAAGAACCACCCTTGATGAGGCCCACATGATGAACAATTCTGATAACTGTGGCCGAGATGCAGTGAGCTACACTATTGGAAAAAAAAGAGTACCACTAATGATTCATAGCTTAGAAACCCCAAAATATGACTCAATAATCATTCGAGTAGGGTCAAATCTTATACCAGACACGATAGTTAAGAAATATAAATTAAAATTTTTTTTTGGAACGGTACAAATATTGAATGGTAAAGTGATGTAGAGCAGGTCGCAGACACTTTCATGCCTAAGGACTAGAGAAGGCCTGATTAGAGGCGGAAGTAATCATGACCATCGGAACCTTAAAATAGATATATCTTACAAACCGGAATGAGTTATTCGACATACCATATACGATTTTGGGGTAGGAGAAGCTATTTTAGCCAACCAACCCACTATGCCAGGTTGCCCATGCTAGATTTGCGAGATTCCATCAGATCGACAATCTAAAATCTTTTTTAATTTCGTTTTTACTATTTATAGTAAATTTTAGTTCGATCATAACTCTTGATCCTTTGAGTTATAGGCATCGTGCCCAATATGAAAAGGCTTAGGAAAATTAGGAGAATAATGTGACTAGGCCAAATAAGACACTGTTTTTGGCTGAAAACCACGAAGTCTAGTAGAAATCATGGCCCTTAAGTCACAATTTTTAGGGAGTTTAAGTTGTTAGTGCACTTATTTGCACACATGTTTGTCAATCACATGACTAATTGTGTCAAGTACTCAAATGAGTTCTTGGAAAATGAAGACTGAAGACGCAACTGGATCGGAAGCATCAAAGCCACATTAAAGACAAAGAACTATTTCTACGATCTTGAACTTGTAAATAGATGATCCCAACCCAAATAGGAAAACCTACTTAGGTCATCTATTCAAAGCCAATTCCGAGTTCATATTTTCTATCATTTAGTCTTGACTTTAGCAAGTCCCAAGTTGATGAATGATTAAATGGACAAACAAGAAAATCTATCCACTTTCGGTAGAAAGAAGGTGCTACCGAATAGCACATTCAGTATCACCGAAGATACCTTCGATGTTACCGAAGGGGCTCAAAACAGTTCAGCAAGATTACAATAATAATTCGGTGTCATCGACTGAATATTTTGGTAACACCAACTGCCACCGACGAACAAACTTTGGTGCCACCGAAAAGAACCTTTTTCATTCAGCAACTTAAGAAATTAATTCGGTACTATCGAATGATATTTCGGTACCACCGAAGCAAGTTCGGTGATACCGAAGTTGGCTTCGGTAGCACCGTAAATTAGCCATTTTCTATCTGTTGGAATTGTTTTTCTATAAAAGCGGCTTGTAAAAACTTACAAAAAGTATGAACTTAGGCATTTTAGAGTCCCTAGGTTGCCCTAAGCTCTAATCTCTCATTCTTAACTCTATCCACATGAGATTCATGTTCTTTTCATTATGATTCATCACTCATGAGCATTCAAAGCTCTTATTTATGAAGAACATGATCGCAAGCCTTTATTAGAGTATTGAGATCAAACCTATAGGTATATCCTTAGTCTCAACCATACTCTAGTGTACCATCAGTTGAATCCTTTAAGAAATCTACTTATTATCCTACATAAGAGATTCAACCAACTCCCATTACCTTGGTCACCTTTATAGGTATATCTTATGCAAGGTTCTTGATCGTAAAGCTGAACCAACAGGAAAATCCAACCTACGCGATAGGGAGAGCACCGGGAAGCTGATTTAAGCACGAGAGCGCGAAGATCAAGCAACCCAAGACAAGCTACAAAAGAGAACTCAATTCGACAAGTAAGTGTTACTGTTAAAAGTTTACAGTTTAGTTTCCTTGTGTAGGATTAAGACTAAGAGTTTGCCATCAACAAACTTGATTAGGTGTCTTATGTGGGACCTTGGCCAGTGGACCTAAACATAGGTGCCTTGTGTAAGACCTTGGTCGGTGGGCCTAAATGTAGGTGCCTCTTATGAGACCTTGACCGGTGGTGCAAGGCCCGTATCCTAGACCGTACCATTCCATAGGCTTCCGCGGTCATCCCGGTCGAATTCCGGTAACCCGCGACCTGTAATCGGCATTTGAACGCAGCCCTGAGTCGTATCCCATATTCCAGAGTCGGCTCAACCCAAGACTTGTGTCCATGTGACCGTGTTGTTGCCGCGGTTCCGACGCCGCATCTCGCACGCCGATATGATTCCCAGGCCAAGAGTTGTAGGCCTGCACATATTTTGAAAAAATGCCACATGTTGCGAATTCTGAGAGAATCTTTACAACCCATCACATCAATCTATCAATTAATCAAGTCAAGTACAACCCATACCCTACACATCCCTCTCTCACCCAAAGTCAACAACATTCATACTCATCACATTCCTTTCTTACCAACAAGTCAACAAGTACCATACCCTCCATTTAGTACATCACCTCTCTCTCTCTCTCTCTCTCTCTCTCTCTCTCTCTCTCTCTCTCTCTCTCTCAAACCAATTCTCAAGCAACCCATGAGAGCCAAACGTACAAGCTCTCCATGAGAGAAGCCAAGTGTGGCCCACTCCCTACCCCTAGATCTCTCTTCTCCACCCTTCAATCTCCATCATCTTCCATCAAAGTTGAAGCCAAGAAGTTAAGGAAGTCAAGGGACCAATAAGTAGTGCAAATGGTGGGTGATCATAGCGTAAGATCTTGATATTTGATGTAAGACCCACTTATGATAGGACCCATTTTCATGTATGTGTTGTAAGCAAAGAGGAGCCCATAGTGGCGAGGTCCCGCTATCTTACCGTTTCTCTCTCTCTCTTATGATGGATGTGGCCCACTTGATCCACACCAAGCTATGTAGACCCACCTTGATGATGTGCCGGATCCACACTGTCCAAGCAAGGACGGTGGGTCCCACGCAACATGCAGCTGCTGTTGCATTAATGACAACGAGTTATGTGGCTGACCGTGAGGTATGTGTTATAGTCAAACCCTTTGTCCACCTGACAGTAGGTGGGGCCCGCCATGCCGTGGCGTTGTATCCAGACTGTCCAAGGACGGTGGGTCCGGGTAGCTTCCGCTACATCACGCCAGCAAGTTCCTTGAATCGCATCATGAGAAATATATCTCAACCGCCCGCCCATTTTTTTTGGGCCACGCCTCACGTGTGGCACATGTGGGGGTGGGGCCCACCTTGTTGATGTGTTATGCACCCAGGCCATCCATCCACCGCTGGGACGTGAGGCCTACTTGATGCATGTGTTGTTTCCTCACCATCCCGCTTGTTGGACGGTGGAAACTCCACCTTGATAGCACGTGTGGCCCACCACGTGGGACCCACCTAATGTAGTGATTTATCCATGCTGTCCTATACATGGACATGACCCCACTCGCTGCACTGTTCAGTATCCTCTCCGTCCATTCAAATTCCAGATCATTTTAGAGCCCACACGTGTGGTGTATGTATTATATCTACACTGTTCATCTGTTTGGGCCCCTACATGATGTGCATGTGGCATCCTCACCGTCCAGCTGGACGCTGGGATGCACCAGATTTATATATTGTATTCGCACCGTCCGTATTTGGACGGTGGTAGGTGTAACTCACCGTGATGTATTTCTTATACATCCAAGCTGTCTATCTGCTTTGGTCATGGGACTGACACGTGTGGGGGTGGGAACCACCTCGATGGATGAGCCTTATATCTACATCGTCCGTACTTGGACGGTGGTGTAACCCACTATGACTTATGTATTTTGTCCCTATCTATCTGGACGTACTAGTGGGACCCACCTTGATGATATATGTTTTGTATCCACTGCGCATAGCGTCCATCTAGATGTGTAGGGCACTCTGTGATGTATGAGTTGCTCCACGCGGTACGTCTGGACGTGCTGGTGGGACCCACCTCGATGTATGTATGTGTGGGTCGAACGTGGTGTATGTGTTTTATACACACTGTCTGTCCATTTGTGCGGCCCACCGTAATGTATGTACTGTATATCTATGTTGTAACAGCTCGACTAGCACAGTATGATATTGTCCGCTCTGGGCACAACCCGCACGGTTTTTTGTTCTTAGAGTTTCCCTCAAAAGGCCTCATACTATGAAGGTATTAACTCCACATATAACCACCATTACTTCGAACAGCGCTTCTGATGTGAGACAACGTTCAACCTCCGACTGCATACACAGTAGCCTGCCAACCACTGGTAGCTGGCCTAGACCCTTAGGCCCCGCTTACATCAGTGTCCTCCCACATGCGCCTGCCCACATATGCAACAGTGACAGGGCGTCACAATATCCCCCACCGAGGGCAGAGTCATCCTAGTTTCTGTTACCATTTGTAATAGCCCGACTAACACAATATGATATTGTCTGCTCTAGGCATAGCTCGCACGGTTTTGTTCTCAGGGTTTCTCCCAAAAGACCTCATACTATAAAGGTACTAACTCCACATATAACCACCATTACTTCGGACAATGCTTCCGATGTGAGACAACGTTCAACCTCTTACTGCATACACAGTAGCTTGCCGGCATAGTAGCCTGCTAACCACTGGTAGCTCACCTAGACCCTTAGGCCCCGCCCATATTAACGTCTGCCCACATGTGCCTGCCCACATGTGCAACAGTGACAGGGCATCACAGAGTTTAATCAGCTCATAATTGGATCCGCTATCAATGTGCCAGGTAGATATAGGTTGACTACTGGCCAGGCGGATAGTGAGGTCTCTTCCACTTGCATAGTTGTGCGTCGAGTGGGCGACGATTGTATGTAGAGTGTACTAGATCCCGGTGGTGATCCTAGAGATGTACAGTACTGATATGTGGACTTATTGAGCAGGAGTTGTATACTCAGCAACTTACTCATTCATTTATTCATTCACTATCCACTCGGGCTGGTGGTGCACAACTAATTTGATATGTGTACCTTCGCAATGGCCAGGATTTTGGTTAGGTGCGCAACTAACTTGAGATCAGGAGTCTACCACATTGAGACTAATTATTCAAATTTAGGTATGAGACTGGTTTGGATAGAAGTCTCTTGTTATGGACCCCGTAGCCTGCGATACTACGTACTATCGTCCCGACTTCACACTCTAGCTTGGTCATTTCATTCACACCGCATATTGTATTACATCTGCGGCATATGGCATTTTAGGTTGCTATGTCTCTACGCTTATATGGCATGGATGAGGTTGACAGTATTCGAAGGCTCGTAAGAATTTACACATTGCATTGCATCCTCGGTATCCGATATTTGGCTTACTATGCCTCCGCATTGCATAACTGATCTACATTGCTTCCTTAGTATATGATATTGGTTTATATTTTTGCATCGCATAGCCTGGATAAGGATGAAAGTATTTATGGATTTTCAGTATTTCCGCATACTCTGATATCTATATGCTTGGCATGTGCATCACATACACTTTTACCACCCTCTAAGCTTTCTATAAGCTTATGCGCGATAGATGCGTGCAGGTGGCATTAGGTCGCAACGGCGTTGAGCTTGGAGCGTACAGCTGTCTTTTGGAGTTTTGATTATTGATATATATATATATATATGTGTGTGTGTGTGTGTGTGTGTGTGTGTGTGTGTGTATTTCCCTTTCAGCATTGTATTCAAAATTTTGATATTAATGGATATGTGATGATGTTGTTGCCTTTATGATTTGGGTAAACTTGTGGTTATGCTTCTTACGAGAAAAATGTACATTGAAAAATCCTCCTTATAGGATCCCAGGATCGGAATCTGGCATATAGACGCTGAGAGTCGAGAATGGGGTACTACAAAGGCTGTCGATGCTGAATTCGGCGATCGGGAATTCTGTGAGCCCGATTTCCGAGTTTGGGGCATGACAGGTGGGCCTAAACAGAGGTGCCTAGTGTAGGACCTTGACCGGTGGGCCTAAACGTGGGTTCTTAGTGCAGGACCTTTGCTCTTGTGGAGAGCATAAATTTGTGTCCTTAGTGTATGACTGTAAAGGTTATTGGTGAATCTGTTTTAAAATCATTAATAGTGAAATTCAGTGCACTTTAGGATTGAGTGTGGATGCCGGGAGTGGAGTAGGCACATAGCCAAACCACTATACATGATTGTGTTTGGAATGATCATTTGTGCATTTATCATGATTATTTAAGTTTGAATACTTGATTGTTTATGCAGATTTGATGAATGCTTAAGATTGAGAGGAAGCACATTCCACACACAAGCTCACATCACTAGACTAGTTGTTTTATTTGTATATCTTGAATAGCCTTTGCGATTGGACCCTCTATTGGCTTGGAAGCCTTTAGAGGTATATTGCCTTAATTGTTTTAAACGGAATGATTATTTAAATTAGGCAATTATGATTTTTAAATAGGCAAAATATTTGAAATGTTCTATTCACCCCCCTCTAGGACATTGTCTCATATTCATTCTTCAGTATCAGCGGTATAAACCGCAATTTCATGAGTTAGAGTTTAATTCTGAAACTTCTTCCTAGGTCGATATCACTATTTAAAGGATTATAAATTTGTTTTTATCATTAATCAATCTATTTTCGAATTTATTAGAATTTATTTATATTCTTTCTATTTTTTCTCATGGATTCGAGGAATCTCTGTGAGGAGTTCAAAGAAGCTCCGTAGATTCGAAGTAATTATCCCATTGAGGAAGATGGTGATGACCTCATCATGTCCATCCCTACATCACAACGCCATATGTAGGTTGCTGGTAGGAATTGTCCTTGAGAGGACTCGAGGTTGGGGTTTTGATTCCCCAAGCTGTTCCTCTTATGGCTTAACCGAATATAATATTCTTAATTTAGGACATAAAATGACTATGGTAGCCGCTATCTATAAACATAATCGCCACATTGATGACTTTGCCACTGCTCAACTTATTATTTCAGGCCTTACCGGCCAACTAAAGGGTTGGTGGGATAACTATCTAGACGATAATATTCGCCATCATATTCTTAGTGCAATTAAAACTGAATCCACAGGACATCCAATCTTAGACCCTGGAACAGGACAACCTATTTAAGACATTGTTAGCTCCTTATTATACATGATCCGTAAACACTTTGTAGGATATTCAAATTCTATTAGACAAAGAGCTAGTAAAATATTAAACAATCTTAGATGCCCAAAATTATATGATTTTAGATGGTATAGAGATACTTTTATTTCTAAGGTAGTACTTAGACAAGATTATAAGATGCCATATTAGAAAGAAAAGTTTATTGTTGGCTTACCAATGTTATTTGCTGATACAATTAAGCAAAAAATGAAGCAAGTATATAAAACAGGTAATATACCTTATGATCTAATTACTTATGGAGATTTTTTTTTAATCACAAATGAAGAATTAACATTATGTACTGAACTTAGACTACAAGGAAAAATGAAGAAATAAAGAAAATTAAGTAGTCAAGAATTAGGTAGTTTTTATGAGCAATTCGGATATCAACCCATAGTTGCTCCTTCAGCACAAACAAAAAAAAAAAAAAAAAAAAAAAAAAGCAAACTACTAAGAAATTGAGGAGACAAAAGTTAAAAAAAAACATTTTAATAAAGCTTATTCGTTGACACAAAAATATAAAAACCCTAAACCAAAACCATATAAAAGACTATTCCAGTCAAAAAAGAAAACTAGATTTAATAATTATTTTCAAAGAAAACCAACTTGTTATAAATGCGGAAAAATAGGACATTATGCAAAGAATTGTCAATTAACAAATAAAATTAATAGTTTAGAATTAGATGAAATTTTAAAATTAAGTATTTAGAATATATTAAAAGAAAATTATAGCCGATAACTATAAAAAACTAGTAACTCAGACAAAGAATCATCTAATAATGAAATACTAAATATTAATGAAGATACAAGTGATATATAATATCTAAGTTCTAACAAATTAAAGTAATAACGAGAATAATGACACATTAGAAGAAAATCCAAAAAAAGTATACGCATGTTTAACATGTTCTTCTAAAACCATTTGTACCTTAATTAAGGATCAAGAAGCACTATTAGAATTCGCCGAAAAATTTCAAGACTCAAGATTAAAAGAAACATATTTAATAATATAAAAGAATCGATAATAAAAAAAGAATTAGACATCATACCCTATGACGTAAAAGAAATCTTGAATAGATTTCAAGAACTAGACACTAAGCCCATGAGAATCCTTAAATTACAAAAGGAAATCAGAGAAACCAAAATTTAAATACAATAATTAAAAGCACAAATCAAACACTTAATCAACAACCAAACCTGTCTTCAAGAATAAAATTTTCAATTAAATATTGAAATATTTTTCAAAACACAACAAACCAAAAGAAACCCAAATAAATACACTTGATACCTCATATTATTAACAAGCATTGATTATAAAAAATGGCATGTCAACATAACTATAATAATCAATAACGAATTTCATCTTAATATAATAGCTTTAGTAGACTCAGGAGTAGACATTAATTGACATAGGGAAGGACATGAGGTTGAGCACCGTCTTCCTCAAGGGGATAATTGTTCCGTATTCACCGAACTTCTCTAGATTCCTCACAGAGACTTCTTGAATCCATGAGGAAAAGAACAAGAAAATAGAAAATAAATTCTATAAAATTCAAAATTGATTGATGAATGAAATAAACAAATTCACAACCCTTTAAATAAGGATACTAAGCAATGGAAGAAATTTTAGAAACAAACTACAACTAAAACTCCTAGAATTCACAACTTACTATAAACAGTAAACTTACTATTTTATAGAAGGTCGTGATGTCTACTAGTGCGCAAGGTTTTCGACCAAAAATAGTAAGTGTCCTATTTGACTTCACCACACTGTTCTCCTAATTATTCTAAGCACTTTTCATGTTGGGCACAATTCCTAAAGCCCAACGGATGAAGAGTTATAATCAAATTAAAACTTACTATTTATAGTAAAAATAGAATTAAAAAAAGGAAATGACCGTCGATCTGATGGTATTTCACAAATCCATGTTGGGTAACCCGACAAACTGGGGTTAGGTGGCTAAAGTAGCTCCTCCTACCCCAAAATCATATATTTTACGTCCAATAACCCATTCCAGTTTACGAGATACGTCCGTTTTAAATTTTGACCGTTCGGATCATCTCCATCTCCAATCGAGCCTTTTCTGGTCCATCTTAGTCATGAAATTATCTACAACCGGCTCTATATTAATCTCTTCCACTTCAAAAGAACTCGTTCTCGAGTTCTCGTCCTACTTTAGTAAATGATACTCAGTCAGGTCTATGACGTTCAAAGTCTATAAGATCTCCATGTCGTCTGGAAGATCAACAACGTAAGTATTGTCATTGATCTTTTGGAGGATGAGCACTAATCCAATCTTCTTGTTCTTCAACTTATTGTACATCCCGGTCGAAAATCTCTTCTTGCGTAGATAGAACATAACATGGTCACATATCGAACACCTTTTGTCACCGATGCTTGTTGGCTTACTCCTTGTACTTGTCGTCCGATGCGTATAACTTGTCTTGTACCTTAGTATGAATGCCCATAATCTTGTGTAAGACCGTAACTGATCCTAACCCAAGTGTGCACGTCATTCCTTTAGGTCTTGTAGTCCTATCGGTCGAATTTTGGTGACCCGTAACCTACGGATAGTGTTTGCAGTCGTCCTCAACTTTGGTCACGTAGACCCGACTCGAATCAACTCAAAACCATGCCATTTGGTCCGTATCTGCACCGCGGTTCCAATGCCGCGTCCCGTGCGTAAATTTGACGTGTACATCTCAAGTTGTGGGAAACGTTTGATATGGACCCTTGATGTGTGGATGGTGGACCACCCGTTTTTCCATGAGCATATGGATGCTGATGTCATGCCTAGTGTAAGGTTTCTAGAAATCATATTACCCTACTATCCTATAAGCCTACCTCCCTAGCAACCTTGTTTATATCACCATATCCTAATGAGTGTTTTCTCTAACCTAGGTAGATAAAATAATGATTACTTCTCTACACCTTCCAAGCAACCCTCATTTCTTCTCATTTCTCTCTAACTCCTTCCTCTCTCCTCTCCCTAGCAACTCTCCAAACGTCCCACCTCCCCTTTATTTTTCAGCCCTTGCTACCCTAAATACCTCTCAATCCATCCCTTTTTAACTCCTCTCAATCTTAGATTCATGATCCTTGGAGTTTCTAGATAAAGATGGTGTAGCTTTCAAGCTTGATCCATAGGTAGGTGTACTAGCATTTGTAAAAATTTAGATTTCTTTAGTTCCTTTATTATTCTTCATTCTTCTTCTCATGAGGGAGCTTGCGGGACCCATCAAGTAATGATGGTGGCCCCAAGTCTCCATGGATGTGGCTTGTAGCCCATCCTATATTGCATGCATGTTGCATGTAAAGGACCATTCTCCACAAATCCCTTCATGCTTTTCCTTCCTTTGATCAGGGATCTTTGGGTCATCTAGACCCTTGATCCTTAGTGGAGATTGGATCTCCACCATAGATAGTCATTTGATCTTATAAATCTTGTACATATTGTGATAATGGAATGTGCATGTATGTGTGATGAGGGAAAGGGCCTCAATGAGACATAGACCCTTCCTTTGTGGCCGGTCTTCCTTCTTTTCTTATTATTATGCTTCTGATCATTGTGTGTGGCCCACCTTGTGGACCAACAAGATCCAAACCGTCCCAAGTGGGAGGACGTTTTTGACAGTCCATCCCTTGGACATGTGACCCCCAAAATGCACCTAAATGGGGTGCATGCAAAGGTGTGAATGGTTTGGATGTTTGTGGGGCGCACTAGGGTGGACCACACCATGATTTTCTGGGATTAAATCCCCTTTTAAATAATGTTTATAATTTATTTTATGTTGCTGTCTAGAACTGTCTGGACAGATTTTTGGGCCATCTTGGGGCTTGATTTTTGGGCATTTGGTGGGGAGATTGGTACCATGTAATATATGATTCTTGATGGTGTATATCCCACCTATAAGCATGCCAAATTTCTGCCCCAACTGACCCCATTTGAGCCTCTAAAAGAGTGGGCCAACATGGTGGACTACTAGAAATTTCTGCTATGTAGTCCAACAACATTGTCCCGAAAAACCATAATTTAAAAATATTTCCTTTGATGCTGGGCCACCTTTCTGGTTCCCACCTTGTTATATACATGATGAGGGACCTTGGCCCTCAATTTCAAGAATTTTAAAAGCCCTGGACCCACTCCATTGGAGTGCCTAAATTTAAGACAGTAACATGTACAATGTTGCAGATTTTTTTCTACTTTGTTGTCCTCTTCATGTTTGTAGCAGTAATTGGCCCCTAGTGCATTGGATTTTGGTGAATGCTTGTGGGGCTCATCCATAATGTTATTGAGGCCCTTGGAGGTCATGTTTGTGGGGCTAACCAGCTAGACCAACAAGTCCTACTGGACGTCCAACTGGTGGATGTCTAGCAGGGCTGGCCATCCAGACGTGTTGGCCCACCATGATGTATGTTTTCATCCACGTCGTCCCTCTATTTTTTTGTGGGGCCCATTCAGGTTGAGTCCACCCTAGGCGGATGTCCCATGTGGGGCCCACTTGGGATGTGTGGAGCCCACCTTGTTGCACGTGTTTGGCTGGGCCGTCCAGACTTTAGACCGTCCTACCCCTTGGGACGCCCATGCCATAGGCTACTGCTGGGCCTGCATTCCAGTAGTAGGCCCACTTAGTTTGGGTGCTAAAACCCCTTCCTCCATATGGTGAGGCCCCCTATAAGTAGTGTTGGTCCTTTTAGAAATAATTCACACATACTTGGGCAAGTTTCTGGGCCTTAATAGGCCCAGGAAATTAGGTGGACTAAAAGTCTAGCAATTGGGCACTAAATGTATATTGTATGGCTGGATTTGAAAGTGCCCTGGTTTGTCAAAGTTACGTTTGAGTTGAGTCAGATTGTCTACAGAGCCTGATAGGAAGATCAATTCAAGCGTCTGCCTCAACCGGATGTGTGCAAGCTTGCCACAGGTAAACCTAAAGCCTCACATCCCATAACCCAAAACACCAGGTGAATAAAACCCTTAAAAACAAGTTAGAAATCATAGGGTTTTAAGATGAGAAAACTTTTTTTAAATAGGAAAATCTCTAAGTTTTTCTCGCCTTGTCGATTTTATCGAAACACCCTCGATATGATCGACCTGCACTGTCGATGTCCTCGATACCTTAACGATATTATCGATGTGAGGACCAAAAGTGTCCAGCAACTAAATATTCATCTGGACGGATTTATTGATGTATCGACACACCTATCAATATCATCGATATAAGAACTAAAAAGTCCAGCAACTTCACAACATATCTGGACGAATTATCGATGTATCGATACACCTATTGATATCATCGATATTCAAATATCGAGCTCATAAAAAATGACTCGATATCATCGACAGGTAGATTTACGACACCCCTATTTTTTTAATGAAAATCTCAAATTCCTTCAATATATCGATGCTCTTCCGATATGATGTGAAATCAATTATCGATAACATCGGAAGTCCATCAATGATATCGATCGTGGGCAGCATGTCTTACAACAGATATTTAAGGTTGTTTTTAACTATGATCGGGGGCCCTTCGATAGAATCGATATTCAAATATCAATGATATCGGCACCAGGTTGATTGCATCGAACAAGGTCATAAATCGTCCAGTAAGCTTAAAGACAAATCCGCTGGATTTATCGATGCCTCGACTCTGATCTCGATATCATCAACATTCAAATTTTGATGATCTCGATGGTTCCCTGATCATTCATGAAATCCTAAAATATTTCAAAGTCAAGTCTCTCTCATTTTTCAAGTGTCGATGGATCGAACTTGTCATCGATGGAATCAGAGTTCAAAATCCAATGACATTGACAATTATTTTGATTCATCGATCAATTGGCAAAAGTTTCAAAAGAGTATGACATTGAGTTCGAGTCATCGAGCAGACCATTGATGATATCGAGAGTATACGCTTGATGATATCGAACATACTCGATGATATCAAACTCTGTCATAAATGTGACAGTTTTATATCCGTTGGAACTTTTTGCCTATATATAGAGGACTTGTCTTTTGTTGCTGTGAGAAAAAGTAGAGGGAGCTTTTGTGTGTTTCAACTTATATCCTATACCCAAAGCCCTTTCTCTCAAGGGAGTTCATCCTCCAATCCACCCTCATGATTGATATTCAATAGAGTGGATTGGGGAATGAACTTCCGCATTCAAGGATCCTCCAGCTACTACCTTAATGGCAAATCATTAAGCTGAGATGCCTTGATTGCATAAGATGGGAATCGCTTTATCTTCCTGATAGGAAAATATTTTGAGAGTAGGATTCCATCTTCACCTTGACCCAACCTAAAGCTGAGTATTGGTACATCATTTTGTGTTGCGGATCAAGGGAGAAGAAGACTTTTCGTCAACAAGGAGGAGGAGATCTTCGGCATAGTACTAAACGAGACTCATCAGCTTATCTGTAAGTATCCAGAGTCCAAGAGGACACCTGTGATCATTCCTTTCTAGGATTGGGTCTTAAGTGGTTCTCAACTTTAAAGTCCTCAAGGAGGCCTCCGGCGGGAGTATATGTGTGGGTGCGTTGTGTGGACCCTTGCTCTTTGGAGAGCATAAACATCTGGATAGGAGTGAACCAGTAAAACTCTAGGTTTGAGGTGAATAGCGTAAAACCTTGGGTTTAAGGTGAACCGGGTAAAACCTTAGGGTTTGAAGTCAACCGTGTAGAAACCTCCAGTAGGGTCTTATGGAAGATCCTTGGCCAGTGAGCCTAAAAGTGGGTGCGTTGTGTTGACCCTTGCTCGTGAGAGCATAAACAATCAGCCTCAGTGTAGGTTGTAAAGGTTGAAGGTGAACCTGATTTAAAACCTTAGGTTTGAGGTGAACCATTGTGAAACCTCCTTAGTGAAATCAGGTACACTCAAGGGTTGAGTGCGGTTATCGGGAGTGGAGTAGACTTATCGTCGAACCACTATAAAAATGACAGTGTTTGAGATTGTTATTTTGATTATGTGATTTGCTTTAATACTTCCATATCTGAATATCTGATCACTCCTCACACATCTACATAGTCATATCCATCATGAACTAGGTTGCATATTGTTTACTTCTCAAGTTGTTTGTGATTGGATCCTCTACCAAGCTTGGAAGCCAGTAGAGTTACATTTGAGTAATCCTGAGAATTGTATGATCATATGATTAGTGAAGTAGGATTTTTAAATAAATCATAAAAACTTTAAAAAGTCTTATTCACCCCCCTCTAGGACATGTTGGCATATTCCTTCTTCAACTAGTGCGGTCTTTACTGCCATTTCAGGATTTTCATTGGATGAGGGACCCACCACATTGAGGGATTTGGGTATTCGCTACCCCTTTATAATTTAGTATTCTCTTGGCTTAATTGATGCATGATTGGGCCACCCATTGATGACCATTTGTCCCAAATACATACTAAATTTTTGGGACTTCCTTGTGGGCTCAGATTGGGCTGGAACGTCCCACCATGGTCAGCTATATGTTGGGCTGATCTTCCACCATTTTGATGGACTTATGTGCTGAGATAAGGGTGGTATTGGGCCCTTAGTTACTCACTTAAATTGATAATTATTGGGCTGAAATAGTAGGGCCCAATCCACCCAACTTAGACTTATTTTTGGGCCATGTTTTTGTGCTCATGGGTTGCCCATTTAGTCCAACTAAATGCATGGATTTGATGGTCATTGAAACTTGGGCTTTGAGTCTTGATTCCCTTCCTTTGACCCATGTTGTTATGGATGGATTGGACCCATAGTTCTTAATGCTTTATATATGACGTATGTATATGGATTGAATGTGGGCCTTGGGCCTTGTAGCTTATGGTTTGTGGTTGGATACCTTGGGATAGTGGTGGTTGAATGTCTCCATTTGGAGCCCTCTAGTCCCATGAGTGTCTAAGAGTGGTTAAATGCCCACTTTAGTCTCTTGCTAGGCCCATCTATATTATTTAGGCCCATAGTTTTGTATGATTAGTCTAGTGGGCTACCCCAGGTAAATAGGCCCCCACTAGAGGTTGTATCCCTTATGAGGAATTGGTTAAGTACCTAGACCCTTCTTGGGTAAGTAGAGAGTATATCTTCTCATTCCCTACATTGACACCCTTATTCATCTTCATGGCCCACTCCCATACGCATCATATGCATGCTTGGTTGAGGTATGATTGGCCATGGTTATGCCATTGTGTAGAACATGTTGATATCTCCCCGAGGGATGGAGTTTACCCTCTTGAGCACGATGGATGCTTGGGATTGATGCATGGACGATTGTGTGATTCATGCATCTGGTATTGCATAGCATGTCGATATTCTATTCACTCCTTAAGTATAGGGTTGTGATGTAGTAATAAACTTGATGAGGCTGAGGTCGAATCCCAAGGGACTGAAATCTATACGTAATCTGAAACTAAGTAGAATTTGAACTAGACAAAGATGAAATCTAAATCGAATGAAATTGATGGAATAATGATGAAATATTTATCTAAAACTTAGAGAATTCATAGGTAGAAAACTAGGGTGTCAAGGATCCACTTGTAGCAATTGGGAAGTTACCTTGTATTGATTCAGGAACACAACTGGAATCAGAGTCCTATCTTATCCAGTTGGTAAGAAGAGATTTGTCAGATCTCTGAACTTCTCATGGATCTAATCATCAACAGATATGATTAGTGCAGATTTGGAAGTTATTCCGTCACCTAACCATGCCCAGGAGACGATGGCAAACAACAACAATATACCAATCTCACAGCCAATCATAAGAGAATTATGAAGGTTAGGAAGGATTCTGTCACCCTACCATGCCTACGAGACAATGGTGAACAACTGGTCTTACTAATTTCACAATCTCAATAATGGAAGGAACATACTTAAAGCTATCACAGATCCATTATAATTTAAGTCACAACGAACCATTAAAAACTAAAAACATACCTTAATAATCAAACTAGAATCCATAAGGTTCAACATGACATGAATCAAGACAAAGTAACCATCCTAATCACGCTACAAGCTTCACCTCTTAGCCCTAGCTAAGAGGTTTAGCCTAGCAACATTATTAGGCTAAATCCCTTAAACAAAAATAAAATAAACAAAAGAAAAATAAAAAAATAAAAAGAAAAAGAAAAACAACTCTACTCGCTCTCCCTCGTTCCGTGCTTCACGTCCAGCCCAAGATTAGATGAATCCCCCTTTCTTTCTCTCTCGTTCCCTTTTATAGAGGATAGAGGTCGGTGGGAGTGGTTGGTGTAATAGAGTCGGAAACCCACTTTGTTTACGAAGCAGAATTTCAAGAAAATCTTATGCATTTGTGATGATTGGTGGGCCATAATCAATGCTGGCAAGAAAATCCACTCCGTCCAGTGGATACACGTCAGATTTTCGGTCGAAGATGGACTGATTTGGCTTGGATTCAGCATGGCTAATGGGACTTGTACTTCTACCGTTCATCCTCCGTTTAGATAGTTAAAATCAATTTTCATTGTTTCTTTAGATTTCTTCACCTAGGCTTGAAAGTGCCCTGGTTTGTCACTTAGCGTGAGTGTTGAGTCAACTAGACAGAAAAGCTCCATAGAAAAATCGATCAAAGTGTCTGCCTCAACTAGATGTGTGCACGAACTCGCCACAAGTAAATCTAAGCCTCACATCCCATGTCCCAAAACACCAGGTGAATAAAATCCTTAAAATAAATTAGAACATCATAGGGTTTTGAGTTAGAAAACTTTTTCAAAATTCAGAAAATCTCTAAGTTTTCTAGCTCTGATGATTTTATCGATATACTGATCGATATTATCGTCTTGCGCTGTCGATATCCACGATGCCTAAATGATATCATCGAAATGAGGATAAAATATGTTCAGCAACCACATACTCATCTGGACAGAATTCTCGAGGGATCGATATACCTATCGATATCATTGATATTCAAATATTGAGTCTATCGAAGTTCACTCGATAAAATCGACAGCAGAGAAAACGAGTCCCTGTTTTTACTAAGAAAAATCATAAGATCGTCGATATATTGAGGTCATCCTCGATATCATCGGAATCCAAATTGCGATGTATCGGAAGGCCTTCGATGATATCGGTCATGGACTCAAAAATATCCAGCAAATATTTCAGGATAATTTATCTTTAATCGAGGGTCACTCGAGAGAATTGATATTTAAATATCGATATAGTATTGATTGCATCAAATAAGGACATAAACTATCCAGCAAGCTTAATAGAAAATCCGTTGGATTTATCAATGCATCGTCATGGCTATCAATATCATCGACATTCAAATTCTGATGATTTCGAAGGTACCTCGATCATTCCTTTGAACCTGAAATATTTCATAGCAGGTCTCTCTCATTTTTAAATGTCGAGGAATTGAACCTTGCATCGATTCTATCAGAGTTCGAAATTCGATGATATCGACACCTGTCTCGATTACCTTGACCAGTTGGCAAAAGGTTTCAAAAGAGTATAACATTGAGTTTGTGTCATCGAGCGGCTAGTCGATGCAATTGAGAGTATATGCTCGATGATATCGACCCTGCTCAATGATATCAACTCCGTCATAAATGTAACCGTTTTATATCCATTGAAATCTTTTGCCTATATAAAAAGGACTAGTCTATTGTTGCTGGTAGAGAAAGAAGAGAGTGCTTTTGAGTGTCTAACCTTAGATCATATACCTAAAGCCCTTTCTCTCATGGGAGTTCATCCTTCAATCCACCCTCATCATTGATATTCAATAGAGTGGATTAGGGAATGAACTTCCACATTTAAGGGTCCTCTAGCTAGTACCTTAATGGCAAATCATTAAGCTAGGATGCCTTGAATGCATAGATGATTGGAATCACTCTATCTCCTTATAGGAAAATATTTGAAGTAGGATTCCATCATAACCTTGACCCAACCTGTCGCCATGCATTGGTACATCTTCTGAGTTGCAGATCAAGGAAGCTGAAGTTCATCATCAAAGGAGGAGATCTTCAACAAATGTGCTGAAAGGGACTCATCTGCTTATCTATAAGTTATTAGAGTCCATAGGACCCTTGTGATCATTCCTTTGTAGGATTGGGTCTAAGGTGTTTCTCACCCCTTGCAAGTCCTCTAGGAGGCCTCCGGCGGGAGTTTACGTAGTGGATGCATTGTGTTGACCCTTGATCTATGGAGAGCATAAACAGTTAGGGTCTTATGGAAGATCCTTAGCCAGTGTGCCTAAAAGTGGGTGTGTTGTGTTGACCCTTGCTCATGAGAGCATACACAGTTAGGGTTTTGTGGAAGATCCTTGGCCAGTGTGCCTAAAAGTGGGTGCTTTGTGTTGACCCTTGCTCATGAGAGCATAAATAGTCAGCCTAGGTGTAGGTGCTTTGTGTTGACCCTTGCTCATGAGAGCATAAATAGTCAGCCTAGGTTAAAAGTGAACCTGATTTAAAACCTTGGGTTTGGGGTGAACCGTGTGAAACCTCCTTAGTGAAATCCGGTACACTGAAGGGTTGAGTGCGGTTACCGGGAGTGGAGTAGACAAGTAGTCGAATCACTATAAAAATAACTATGTTTGATATTGTTATTGTCATTCATTTGTTTATGTGATTTCCTTGAATACTTTCATATCTGATTATCTGAGATCACTCCTTACACACATGCACAGTCATATCCATAAACTATTTTGCATATTGTTCATCTCTCAAATAGTTTGTGATTGGATCCTCTACCGGGCTTGGAAGCCAGTAGAGTTATTCTTGAGTAATCCTAATATATGCTTGTTGTTAAGATTAGAGTAATAGAATTTTAAATTATTATAAAATTATTAAAAAGTCCTATTCACCCTCCTCTAGGACATATTGGCATATTCCTACTTCTACTAAAGCGGTCTTCACTGCAATTTCAATTGGTATTAAAGCGGGTCTCTCTTTAAGGGCTTCACCGCCTAGAGAGTGATCTTGACTGAAGTTGGGAATATGGCCAAAGGAGAGGGCTCATCGGTCTCTAGACCTCCAGTATTTGATGGATCAAATTATGCATATTGGAAGGCTATAATGCACTACTTTCTGAGATCTTTAGACCATGATGTTTATGATATAGTTGAAAGAGGATATGTGCCACCATCTGAACAAATGGTACTTGACAATGGCACAACTATCACAAAACCAAAATCTAAAGAAAAGTGGATAGCATTCGATAAAGAAAACCAGACTGTGGAAGCTAAAGATATGAACGCTATCTACTGTGTTGTGTCCCAGGATATTTTCAATCAAATAAGTATGTGTGGGACAGCTAAAGAAGCATGAGATCTATTGGAAACAACCCATGAAGACACAAGCACTGTGAAGAGATCCAAACTACAACTACTGACCTCATAGTTTGAAAGTCTCAAAATGGAAGAGCATAAGACCTTCATGGAGTTCTTCACAAAATTGAATATCATTTGCAACTCCATGGGAGGATTAGGTGAGAAAGTTCCAGTCCCAAAAATTTGTAGAAAATTATTAAGATCACTGCTGGAACGGTTCAATCCTAAAGTAACAACTATTAAAGAATGTAGAAACATAGATGAAATGAAAGTAGAAGAACTTGTAGGTTCCCTATAAACATTTGAACTATACTTCAAAAAAACTCAAAAATTCAAAACTACTGTCCTCAAAACTTCAAAGAAAACAACAAATGAGTCAGTGAAAGTGAAAGAGAAGATGACGATGAAGAAGTGGCTTTGTTGGCTCAACGATTCAGGAAGTTCTTTTAGAGAAATCGTGGCCTTCCATTTAAAGGAAGAAAGTTGGACAACAAACCTTTTGTAGGTAAATTTGGTAAAAAGACCAAAGAACCACAATGTTATGCTTGTCAGAAGTTTGGACATCTTTCTACTGAATGCCCAAATAGAAAAACTAAGGGCAAGGCAATGGCTGCCACATGGGATGATACAAAAGAATCAAACTCAGAATCTAGTGACTCAGAGAGCGATGGAGATCAGAAATCTTTGAAAATCCTTATGGTCTCCACTACTCCAATCATTCCTAGTGAAACTAAGAACGAGAACTAAGCCACTGAATCATTTCCATCTAATAATGAGGAATCTGAAGAGGAAGAAGAAGAAGAACATAATAAACTACAAGATGCATATAATCAACTTTACATTCATAGCATCAACATTGTTAGGAAACTTGGAATATCTGAAAACAAAAAGGAATTGTTGCAAAAAGATTTAGATAAAACTCTGGAAATCAATACACATCTAATCAATGACTTACAGCAATATCATTCAGATAATGATAGACTTGAAAGAATCAACACCTTCCTTAAAACCGAGTCTGAAAAACTAAACAAACAGGTTGACCAATTAAAAGATAAAAACATGCTCCTTCAAAATGAAAATCATACACTCTTGTTTGACTTAGAAAAGTCCAGAAAAATCGCTAAGGTAAATTATAAGTTTTCCCAGAGTAGTGAGAAGTTAGAAAAACTCTTAGGTATGGGAAGACCTGGAAAGGATAAGAGCGGTTTAGGATATGAAAATTTTAAATATAAATATGGAAATACAACTCAAAAGACTGAAAAAGTTGCTGCTTCAGGAAGCAACACAAGAAACATTCCTGTTGTCATATATGTGGTGATTCTGGACATTATAAGTTTGAATGCATATCTTCTAGGAGGACTCAATATAATTCTAGACAATTCAAACCAACCAGAGAAATACAAAATGTCAGGAGTCCACCTAGGGATATGAACAAAAGAAACACACACACATCACCGTCTAGAATGACAAACGAGAAAACTGAACCTCCATAGTTAAAAACCCTGTCACAAAATGGATAGTAAAAGAAAAGAAAAATTGCCTTGTTACTCACTCAAATCATACATTAGGCAATGTACTAAGTGGTACCTGGATAGCGGTTGTTCAAGACATGTCACAGGTGAGAAATCCCTTCTTTTAAACTATTCAGATCTTAATGATGGGATAGTCACCTATAAAGATGGAAGCACCGCTAAAGTAATTGGACAGGGAATTTGTCACGCCCCAAACCCGGAGATCGGAATCTGGACTGTGAGTTTGAGTAATCTGCTACCACTGCAGACATATATAGTATATAATATAATATTACATTATATTTTATATATTAATATATATATATATATATATATATATATATTACAGTGGGCCATTAAGTGGACCGCACTATGATGTATGCCTATCTTTGCACCGTCCAATTGCTGGTCGGTGCAGCGGTTATGTTATCCAGACCGTCCATCCAATGGACACGGTCATGGACACCATGATACGTGTATTGTATCCCTGCTGTCCGCTGATTTGAAAGTGGGGACCACACGTGATGTATGGCTCTTATCCATACCGTCCATAGGATGGGACGGTGGGCCCCTTTGATGCATGCATTCTATACTATGTCGCCCATCCATCTAGCGTGTTAGGCCATATATATGGACCCCACACTGATGTCTGTGTTACATCTAAAACCATCCATCCTTTTGGCAAGTCTATCTAATGGCGTGGACTAAAAATAAGACAGATCCAGTTATCAGGTGGACCACACCACAACAAACAGTGGGTTTAAGCACCTACCATTGAAAACCCTTTTTTTTTGGATTACAAAAGTTTTGAACCAATAAGATATTTATTTTTCCTCTAAATCTAGGCCTTCGTGACCTTATGGACTAACTGGATGAAAAAGTAAACGTTATGGTGGGCCCAGCGGAGTTTGACGGTGGAAATCATTATCACCACTGTTGTTTGTGGTATGATCTAGATGATCGTTTTGATATGATTCATTTGTTTGGATAATGCTCTATATAGATGGATGAATGGTGTAATTGTTGTGGCCCATTTGATACGTCCCATTGGATGTATTTGGGGCCCATTTGGAAGGGCCTGATGTGATGTATATGAGGCCTAGTGTAATATATTTAAGGCCTATGGGTTGAGGCCCATTGTGATATATTTAAGGCCCATGGGTTGAGGCCTATTGTGATATATTTAAGGCTCATGGGTTGTGGCCCATTGTGATGTACTCGGGACCCATGGGATGTGGCCCATTTGGTGTATATAGGCCTATGTGATGCGGCCCATGTGATGTGTATTAGGCCCATGTGGTGCGGCCCATTGTGATGTATGAGACCCTTGTATAAGGCCCATTGAGATTGTATACAGCCCATTGTATTGTGTATGAGGCCTTTGTGTGAGGCCATGGGCTCGCTATATGTTCGGCCCTATGTGGACCACTTCTTGAGAGCAATGATGGTTAAATGTCCACATTAATGGGCAATGATGGTTAGATGTCCACATTATGACCTTCCATTAGGCCTTGTTAGGCCCATTCTTATCGATTCTGATTATCAATCGATTCCAAGTGTCACGACCAATTGCCAATTCTGATTGTCGTAACCGATTTGCCGATTCTGATTATTAATCGATTCTGACTGTCATGACCGATTGTCGATTCCGATTGTCATGACCGATTTGCCGATTCTGATTATTGATTGACTCCGATTGTCATGACAAATTGCCGATTCCGATTGACATGACCGAATTGCTGATTCTGATTATCGATCGATCCCAATTGTCGTGACCGACTGCCGATTCTGATTTACGTGACCGATTTATCGATTCTGATTATCGATCGATTTCGATTGTCATGATCGATTACCGATTCCGATTGACGTGACCGAATTACCGATTCTGATTATCGATCGATCCTGATTATCATGACCGATTGCCGATTCCGATTTACGTGACCGATTTATCGATTCTGATCATCGATCGATTCCGATTGTCATGACCGATTGCTAACTCCGATTGACATGACCGATTTACCGATTCTGATTATCAATTGATCCTGATTGTCGTGACCGACTGTCGATTCCGATTGATGTGACCGATTTACCGATTCTGATTATTGATCGACTCTGATTGTCATGACCGATTGTCGATTCCGATTGACGTGACCGATTTACCGATTTTGATTATCGATCGACTTTGATTGTCATGACCGATTGCCGATTCCGATTGATGTGACCGATTTGCTGATTCTGATTATCGATCGGTTCTAATTGTCGTGACCAATTGCCGATTAGTGATCGAGGCTGATTATCATGACCGATTACCAATTTTCGATTGTCATGACCGATTTGCCGTTTCCGATTGTTGAGGCCGATTATCGATGTCGATGCTGATTGTTGATTCCGATTCCGATTGTCGAGACCAATTCCAATTTTGACTATCGAGGCCGATTCTGATTTGTCAAGGCCGATCGTATAAGCTGATTCCAATTGTCGAGGCCGATTCCGAGTGTCGATTCTGATTGTTGAGGCAGACCTCAATTGTCGAGGCCGATTTAGATTATCATGGCCGATTGTCATGACCTATATGATGTACATGCGACCCGTAGTTGAGGCCCATTGTGACACGTATTTGGTCCATGATGCATGGCCCATTTGATGTATTCGAGACCCATGTGTAGGGTCTACATGTCATGTATTTAAAGCCCATGAGCAGGGCCCACCCGTTGTGGATATATGGCCCTTAAGTAAGGCCCATTGTGTTGTATACCGTGGGCCTATTATATGTTTGGCTTTTTATGAGCCATTCCTTGGGGGCAATGTTGGTTAAATGTCCACATTGTCGAGGCCAATTGTTAATACCGGTTATTGATACCGATTATGAGTATGTGACTACATAGCATCATGATACATGCCCATACGCATCATTTACATGTCTGTTATGAGATGTGGTTGACCATTGCATATGTCATTAGGCAGATTGTTATGAGACTTCTTAATAGGCAGAGGTTATCTCACATGAGCGCACGATATGCGCAGGATTAATGCATGACTGGATTGTGTCACTCATGCATCTTGCATTGTGTGTTGTGATTACTATATGCCCTAGCCACATCAGGGTTGTAGCCTCCACAGGTATTTCGTGGATGGCCAGATAGGACACCGAAAATCTGTTCTGTATGGGGTGCTATAGATATCCCTGGGTGAAAGTCCCTAAACCCTCTTGGTTCAAGAGGTTACTCCAACGCCTAGACCGAGTGGATGCATGAGCGCATGAGGGCCGTATACCGTTAGGCCGCATCTCCCACTGTGTCGTGGTCGGTTGGAAGGGGGTACGGCCTTACCCGCCTGAGAGGAGGGGGCAATGCTAGGTTGAGTCTGACCAGCTCGATGAATGGATCCGCTATCGATGAGCCGGGCCCGATATTGGCAGGCGGATAGTGAGGTCTCTTCCACTCACCTTGTTACGCGTGATGGGGTGGCAATCTGGTTTGCAGTGTAATAGACTTCAGTGATTTTCCAGAGAGGAACCATACTGATATGTGGACTTATTGAGTAGGAGTTGCATGCTCATTCGTTCATTCATTCACTATACACTCGGGCTGGTGGTGCGCAATTAGTTGTTGTGTACCTTCATTATGGCAAGGATTTCGGTTGGGCGCGCGACTAACTGGAGATCAGGAGTTTACCATGTTGAGTCTAACTATCCAAATTTAGGTATGGAACTGGTTTGGATAAAAGTCCCTTGTGGTGGACCCCGTAGCCTGCGATACTACGTACTATCATCCCGACTTCACACTCCAGCATGGTCATTTCATTCGCATCGCATATTGCATTACATCCACAAGCATATGACATTTTGGGTTGCTATGTTTCTGTACTTATATGGCCTAGACAGACTTAGTAAGATTTGTATTTTGCATTGTATCTTCGGCATCTGATATTTGACTCTTTATGACTCCTTATTGCATAGCTGTTCCACATTGCGATTCTGATATTGATTGACTTATGGACTTGTCCATACTTCCGCTTACTCTGTTATCGTATGATTTATGATCTTGTCAGTATTTCTGCTCACTCTGATAATTCATGATCTTGTCAGTGTTTCTGCTTATTCCGATAATGTACGATTTATGAATTACTAGTAATTTCGGTATTGTATGATGATGACATTATATTGAATACTTGACACTTACTTTGTGTACAAACTTTCACCACCCACTAAGCTTTCTATAAGCTTATGCACGATAGATGCGTGCAGGTGGTGTTAGGTTGCAGCAGCATTGAGCTTGGAGCGTGTAGCGGACTTATGAAGTTTTGATTTTTGACATATGTATTTCCCTTTCAGTACTGTACTCAACAATTTATATTAGTGGATATGTGATGATGATGTTGCTTTTATAATTTGGGTATACTTGTGGTTATGCTTATTTGAGCTAAATGTACATTGAAAAAAAATCCTCCTTGTATGATCCCAGATCGGAATCTAGTGCATAGGCGCTGGGAACCGAGAATGGGGTACTACGGAGGCTGTCGGCACCGGATTCGGTGATCGGGGTTCTTGTGATTCCGATCTCTGGGTTTGGAGCGTGACAGAATTATTAAAGGAATGATCTACTCAAAGATGAGAATGTTTTTTACATAAAAGGATTAACGTATAATCTTTTAAGCATTTCTCAAATATGTAACAATGAGCATGTGGTTACATTCAACAAAGAAAAATGCAAAATTCTATACCTCTCAGGAAAAATAGTGATGAAGGGTTCTCGCATAAATAACTAATGCTATGTCATCGAAGGTAAAGGAAAGGATGATCCCTATGCCTGGAAATATTAAGCATAGAAGAACTAGTCCTGATCATGCATCAAGATTTGGATATTCACTGAAATGATGCAATTTTGCTGAGCTCCAAAATGCTATATCTTAGGTCCCTCACCTTAAATCCTTTTTGTACATAAACATTGTGATGTTTATAATTTTGGGTTGTATAAAACTTGTGCAAAATTTTGCTATGTATACTAATCGATTCAAAGATATATTTCATTATATAAGAAAGTTTGTCAAAATGCTGAAAAATTGAAAAATATGTACCTTCGATATGTCCGTCGATAGGTCATGATTAAATTGATCAAGGAAGATATCATCGACATCTCTTCAGAATTTGAAAAGTCACGTAATCGATTTTATCGAAGATATCCTCGATAAAATTGAATAGGGCATATCGATATCATCGAAACAATGATCGATAATATCGAACCTCACCGCCCGATAAAAGGCCGACGAGTAGGAAAAATCATTTCTTAGCCTTCCTGCTCGATTTTCACTGGGATTCTCTTCCATGGCTCTCATCGTAGGTCAACCGCATGCTATCTAAAGTGTTCGAACTTAGGAAATCTCTAACACATATTCTTGAATCCTCGAAGTATACCTTGTTGTGTTGAGATCCTCCCTTTTAAGGAAATTCTTTTTGGTCAGTTGACAAGATTCTCAGAAACCTCTCTCCTTCAACACTTTCTTCTGAGCTGTCCTAATGAGTATGGAAAAAGGAAAGGCCCCAATCATCGGTGAATCATCTTAGCCTAGTAGAAGGAAAATTGTGGCTTCAAGAGGAAAGGGTAGGATGCAGTCGTCACATAAAGAAACTTCGGCTGCAGTGCCAGCATCGCCAGATACTATTGCAAATCCTCCTCCACACATTCTTGAAAAATATTTTGGGAGGCGTTTGGTGTGTGAGCGTAGGTTTGACAGGAACTGTATAAAACTCTACAATATAGAAGCTCTGTTAGAGGCAATCGATTGGCTTCATCTTCTTGATTTTGGGGGAGCATGCCACAATGAGCGGACCTATCGGTTCTTTGCATATTGTCACTCTCCAACAATAGAACCACCATCGTTTACTATCACAGTTGGAGATGATAGTGTTAAGATTACTGTAGAATCCATTGCTTGCATTCTCGACTTAACCCTGTCCCCAGTGGGATTGTCTAACCTTAATCTCGAAAATACTATCACTCGGTTTTCAGTTACTAAATTCCTGTGTCAAGGTCGAGATATCTCATGGTATTAGGAAAATACCTTAAAAGAAAAATATTTGCACCCTCGATACTGCATCTTGCATAAGATATTTTGTTCAAATGCTTATCCTCTTGGACCAAATCACTTTGATCTTACCGTATTCATGACCATCATCACATACTATGTCGCCACTGGAGTCAAACCTTGTCTGCCTACCTTGATCCTCCACCAAATAGCAAGCGTCATCCATCAGTCCAGAGCAGTATACTTACCCTTTCCTCACATCATCCATGAAATCTATGATAAAATTGATATCCCTCAAACAAGTGATCCTATACATCCTCTTTAGCATTTTAAGAAGGTTAATATACGAAAATTGGACCTTAAGTTTCACGAGTATAAGGATGAGGATTTTGAGGAGGCTATTCATGAAGATGAAGAAATGGGGGAAGGCACTGCTGCTCCAACTAGTGTAGATCCGGTAAAACCACAGTATGCTCCTGAACCAAGTGGTTCGGCCCTAACTCAGCATGTCAAGTTCCACCAAGACAAAGTTGGTGCGATGCAGCGTGGTTTAGCTCGGATAGAAGACAAAGTTAGGGGGACATGATGTGAGATTTTATGCACTTGAAAAGATGATGTCTAGCATCCAACAGTCAGTCTAGCAATTGATCGACTTGTTTACCTGTCGTAGAGATGATGCAGCACCATCATCATCAGCCCCGTAGTATCAATGGTCTTCTTGCCATCTCAACACTCTGATTCTCAGCGCAACGTTGGGCATGGGTGTCTTTTTGATTGTCCTGCATTTTTACGTGTGTATGAGATGGCTATTCACCTGACAAATCTAACAATCTTTTTTTATATGTTGTATATGCTCATGAGTGGGTTTGTTACTGATGGTTACTTCTGGGTGCCCATGAATGGGCCTTTTTTTTTGGATAACTATTTCTACTGCCAAGGTTGGGCAGTATGCGTTGTGGCTATTTTGGATGTGGTCGGGTATTAATCACCGTTCCTCACTGCCATATTTATATATGTGATCTCTTGTTTTCTCTGATTATATATGGTTTGTGCTTATATTGCAAATGGTAAGTGATGCTTTTAATGTTGTGTTTATCCTATTTACCTATCTCACTACCTTACTTAATTTGCTCTGCATACATTGGATCCAAATATGAGATGTCTAAATTCACTGCTTTAATCATTATTCATCTATCTTTTCTATATGTATGCTTTCTGAATGGTGGTTCTCCTTAAAGCATCAAACTTCAGTCAATATCAACAGCTATATTTATCTTTGTCAATGACTGACAAAAAGGGGGAGAACAAATCAAAAACCCTGAAAGGAAAATTGTATATCTGTCTATGAATGGTGTTGCAGGTGTTAGGGGGAGGTGTTGCAGGTGTTTGGGGGAGCAGCCGCACCAAGATAGGGAGAGTTTGTAAATAGGGGGAGCAACTTCTAAGTCCTTCTGAATGATTATGTGTGTGCCCACTAGATTAAATTATAAAATTGTGTAAAGTGTATGTGCACACAATTTAGGATGTCAGTATAGAAGTTATTATAGGGTGTTTTGGTATTTTGTCACATAATTGACAAAGGGGAAGATTGAAAGTGCCCTAGTTTGTTAATTAGCGTGAGTGTTGAGTCAACTAGAAAGAAAAGCTCCATAGGAAGATCGATCAAAGTGTCTGCCTCGACCAGATGTGTGCACAAACTCGCCACAGGTAAATCTAAGCCTTACATCCCATGTCCCAAAACACCAGGTGAATAAAACCCTTAAAACAAATTAGAACATCATAGGGTTTTGAGTTAGAAAATTTTTTCAAAATTCAGAAAATCTCTAAGTTTTCTAGCTCTGACAATTTTTTCGATATACTGATCGATATTATCGTCCTACGCTGTCGATGTCCTCGATGCCTAAATGATATCATCGAAATGAGAACAAAATATGTTCAGTAACCACATACTCATCTTGTAATGTCTCGAAAAAATTCGTACAAAGACCCGAGTACCACCTCAGACAGAAATCACTCAAGACCAAATCCTTTAGAAATTAGATGAAATTAACTAAGTGCTAAATTAGATTAGCTGTCAAATTCATTTGAACCGCTTTAAATATGAACTGCAAGACCCAAAACTTGCAAATCATTAATGCTACATTACCCTGAAACCTATGATCAATCTCAAAACCCAGTCGCTCTCAGGAGCATCACGAAACTCTGTATCGGACCTGGATTCCGCGTCAAAAGTCCGATTACTGTGAAACTAAACGCTTATGACCACCTTACTGGGCTTGACGACCATCCTAGAAATTAAGTCTTAATGATATCTAGAAGCGCATAACTTGAGCTTAGAGTGAAGTGTGTGAGAAACGTGAATATCTTTAGAAATTGAACTCAGATTTAAGTGATTTGGGCCATTCGCTTGTGGGCCAAATTTAAGCTCTCAGACAGTCAGAAGCTGACCCAAATACACCCTCAGATTAGGAAAATTTCCTAGCACAGGTCTGTATACTTGTGGCCCTGATCGAGTGGCGATGACCATTGAACTGAAATTGGTCTGCCACGATCGATCTACAAATCTGATCGGATTGAAAACTTAACTCGACCTAGATCCAATGCTAGGGAGCTTAAGTCCAACCGTACACAGAAAAGGGGCCTCTAGAAGTGCTCCGTTGAGCCAAAACAGATGGGTTTTGGCTATAACCTAAGTACACCATGGCCCTGGAGCCATCGAGCTCACGTTTGAGCCTATATAAGGGTCTTAAACCCTCTCTCTCCCTTCACATACGAATTTGCAAACCCTAGAGAGAGAAGAGAGAGAAAAGAAAAGGAAAGAGAGAGAGTGTGGGAGATTGTTCTCGGGACTCAATCTCACCGTTCCGCGTGCTTATCCACCATTCCCCTATCGCTATTGGGGCGATTCCGATCCTGTTCTTAGGTAATAAAACCTAACCCTAATCCATTTTAGGGTTTCAAATAGTGTAAGTGATGAAATAGCTAACCTAATTCATGTTATAGGTTGTCATTCTACTGTTGACAAAAACTTAGTATCTAAACTGAATTTGTTACGCGTTTACTAGCGTAAGGTGCGGACTATAAACGTTTAGGTTATGGTTTTTAAGGCTTTTAATGTCAATTAATGATTTATAACTGACATGGGTGCCATTTCACATACTAAATGCGATGCCTGATTCGCTTTATAGATATATATGAACTATGTTGAATATAGTGTATTCCATGTGTTTTTCAAATTGATTGAATGCGTGTAGAATTTGGATTCGTGTTTGACATGATTATCCATCGTGGATATAGGATCGTTGTATATGCGACAACTCTTTGGCGAAAGGATTTGCCCTAATACATGTTATGCTAATATACATCATGTATGTTGTATTGTGTAGCCTAAGTGTTTGTAGAAATGTCTGAATAAGTATGGAATTTGTATTCGTGCTTGCCATGTTTATCCGTCATGGATACATGGTGGTTGCGTCCGTGACAACTCCTTGGTGAAAGGAGTTACCCTAATACATGTTGTAGTCGACATACATCATGTATGTCGAAGTGTGTAGTCTAAGTGTTTATAAAAATGTCTGTATGAGTAAGTATTTGGTAAATTATACTTTATATGGGTGTTGAGATAAGATTCTCAACTACCTTAACTGCGTGTATAAATCCCTTTATGCAACTTACATTATATTACGTATGAAATGAATATGTGTGAAATCATGTTTATGTTATGTTTCGTGAAATGCTCAAATGGTTGATATCACTTGAAGGATTAGTTTAATGTTAAGGTGCCTATTCATATATGATTCCTTGTTATGTTTAAGCACGGTTGGGACTATGATATAGTCCAAGCAATCAGTAACAGATTCTAATCGGGTGGCTGAGGTTGTCTCACCACACAGGACGTGTTCGATGAATCCGAGCCGTACTTTGGTTGTCGGCAGTGGTTAGGCCACACGGAATGATTACACACTTCATGTTGATTAACTCAAGGTGCTCTCGTACCAGTTAAGCTCGTCAGGTAACCCGATTGACTCGATGTATGTTCACCATGTATGGACACTACTGCGTGAACCTAAGGTACCAAACTCACCTGTGGAAACCTTGTTAACCTTGGTACCTCGATCCATTAATTTTCATGAGCCGGACATGGTGGTATGGGACACCGTGGTCGAGTTGTCAGCCTACACCCGGGTGACAAACCCACCCGTAGTGACCAGTGAGCAACCTAAGCTCGTGAGCCGAATACAGTGGTATGGGACACTGTATTCAAGTTGTCGGCCTAAGACTAGGTGACGAGCCATTCGTAGTGACCTCGATCATACTCTGAGACTGCGCTGAGGCGAGCCTTTTCATAATAACTAGAGTATAAGCTAGGCCTGCATCGCGGGGACGAGCCCTTTGTAGTGACCTGGAACCACAACATCGTATGAGACTAGCTAGGACTGACGACCCTAGAATGGATCATTGTTTGGAAAATGATATAAGGGAGGTACCTTAGCTTCCTAATCCTACATATGAAATGGTCTAATAAGAACTCAGTAATCACGCTCATGCACCGCATTACATGTGCCTTTAGCGTTGGTGTTGAGCATAGAGGAAGGGTGCATGCTACTGTAAGAGGAAGATCACAGAAGGAGTGCAGGGGAGGGCATGCATTATTAATACATATCATTTTTACATTAACTAGAGTACTTAGGGATGCTTGATCGTATTGCTTTATTATTACTGCATGACTGAATTGATAGCATGTTAACCTTTGCTTTATAGCTCCACTGAGTTGATCACTCACTCCCACGTTCTGGGACAGTGTTTTAAACACCAACTAAAGTCTGTCTTAGTTGCAGGTGATGGCGATGCTTATGAGGCAGAGCCAGACTATTATGATGATGAGTTCTCCTATATGCAACTCTCTGGTGGATCTATGTAGACCTGGAGTTGTACTGACGGGGCTACAGGGTTTTGGACTAGATGACATTACACATTACCATTTTATATATTTTGAGAATTTACATGTAATTATTGACCTGGTAACATGATCATACTCAGGAGACCTAAAATTACTTATATGCTTTATATATACTTATCACAGTCTTCCGCTTGCGAAATTCAACTGTCTTTGGAGTATGATATGTTTTTTTGTATAATCCCATTCATGTTTAATGCACTAATACGGACAACATTTAATCATCATTATCTATGTTGCATAAGTGATGTTTTGGAACTCGGGAGTTTGAGCTTATGCTCGACCCCTGATTTTCAGGGCGTTACACATCTTGACAGAATTATCGATGCATCGATATACCTATCGATATCATTGATATTCAATATCGAGTCTATCGAAGTTTACTCGATAAAATTGACAATAGAGAAAATGAGTCCCTGTTTTTACTAAGAAAAATCATAAGATCGTCGATATATCGAGGTCATTCTCGATATCATCAAAATTCAAATCGCGATGATATTAGAAGGCCTTCAATGATATCAGTCTTGGACTCACAAATATTCAGCAAATATTTCAGGATAATTTATCTTTGATCGAGGGTCACTCGAGAGAATCAATATTCAAATATCGATGATATCGATACATTATCGATTGCATCGAACAAGGACATAAACTATCCAACAAGCCTAATAGAAAACCCGTTGGATTTATCGATGCATCGACATGGCTATCGATATCATCGACATTCAAATTCTGATGATTTCGAAGGTCCCTCGGTCATTCCTTTGAACCTTAAATATTTCATAGCAAGTCTCTCTCATTTTCAAATGTCGAGGAATTGAACCTTATATCGATTCTATTGGAGTTCGAAATCCGATGATATCGATACCTATCTCGATTCCCTCAACCAGTTAGCAAAAGGTTTCAAAAGCGTATGACATTGAGTTTGTGTCATTGAGCGGCCAGTCAATACAATCGAGAGTATATTTCGATGATATTGACCTTGCTCGATGATATCGAACTCTGTCATAAATGTAACTGTTTTATATCTGTTAGAATCTTTTGCCTATATAAATAGGACTTGTCTATTGTTGCTGGTAGAGAAAGAAGAGAGTGCTTTTGAGTGTCTAACCTTAGATCATATACCCAAAGCCCTTTCTCTCATAGGAGTTCATCCTCCAATTCACCCTCATCATTGATATTCAATAGAGTGGATTGGGGAATGAACTTCCTCATTCAAGGATCCTCCAGCTATCACCTTAATGACAAATCATTAAGCTGGGATGCCTTGAATGCATATATGATTGAAATCACTCTGTCTCCTTATAGGAAAATATTTGAGAGTAGGATTCCATCATAATCTTGACCCAACCCGTCGCCATGCATTGGTATATCTTTTGAGTTGCGAATCAAAGAAGCTGAAGTTCTTCATCAAAAGAGGAGATCTTTAACAAATGCGCTGAAAGGGACTCATCTATTTATCTGTAAGTATTAGAGTCCAGAGGACCCTTGTGATCATTCCTTTATAGGATTGGGTCTAAGGTATTTCTCACCCCTTGCAAGTCCTCTAAGAGGCCTCCGGCGGGACTATACATAGTGGGTGCGTTGTGTTGACCCTTGCTTTGTGAAGAGCATAAACAGTTAGGGTCTTGTAGATGATCCTTAGCAAGTGTGCCTAAAAGTGGGTGCGTTGTGTTGACCCTTGCTCGTGAGAGCATAAACAGTTAGGGTCTTGTGGAAGATCCTTGGCCAATGTGCCTAAAAGTGGGTGCTTTGTGTTGACCCTTGCTCGTGAGAGCATAAACAGTCAGCTTAGGTGTAGGTTGTAAAGGTTAAAAGTGAACTTGATTTAAAACCTTGGGTTTGGGGTGAACCGTGTGAAACCTCCATAATGAAATCCGGTACACTCAAGGGTTGAGTGCAGTTACCGGGAGTGGAGTAGACAAGTAGTCGAACCACTATAAAAATGACTGTATTTGAGATTGTTATTATCTTTCATTTGTTTATGTGATTTCCTTAAATACTTTCATATCTGATTATCTGAGATCACACCTCACACACATGCACAGTCATATCCATATTAAACTAGTTTGCATATTGTTCATCTCTCAAATAGTTTGTGATTGGATCCTCTACCGAGCTTGGAAGCCAATAGAGTTACTCTTGAGTAATCCTAATATATGCTTGTTGTTAGGATTTTAAATTATTATAAAATTATTAAAAGGTCCTATTCACCCCCTCTAGGACATATTGGCATATTCCTACTTCTACTAAAGCGGTCTTCACCGCAATTTCAAGGCTTGGATGAGAGGGCTCGTGGGCTCCTACTGGACGGTCCAGATCGGACCGTTGATGCGTGATGGTGGCCCACAGAGTCAATCGTAACTCCCTGTTGCGAAACAGATTCGCCACAAATTGACTCTGTTACATGCGTTGGCCCATTTATTCGAGCCAAGTTGAAAATCCACTCCGTCCATTGGTTTCAGGACGAAAAACCATCTGGGAAGGAGTGTTTTTTAAGTGAAATCGATGTAGCCCACGAGCTTGTCTACTCCACCGTCCATCTTATGTTTAACGGCTAGGATTTTGCAACAGCTTGCATGGTCTCGAAAGGTCACCTAGATGAGGGTCGTGGCCACCTCCTAAGACAAGTGAACGGTTCGGATCATTGAACCAGATGATGAGTGAGGCCCACAATGTAGATCAGCGTTCGCATGGTGCGGATGTTGTTCTTACGCAGAAGCTGGGTCGGGTCAGCGCCTGCTGATCGACCTATGCAGTACGGTGCACCGCAAGTTATGCACCTTTTGTGCACTCACACCATACATGTAAGATCCACCTTGATGTTTTTGATAAATTCGCTCCTACCATCTCTTTTCTCAGCTTATTTTAATAGTTGGGACCAAAATTGAAGCATATCCAGATATCAGGCGGGCACTAAATCACTGCTTTATGGGTTGATCTATCCATTGGGCCACTTTTACAGGGATCCGATGGCTGAATTTTGATGTGTACGGTTAATTTATGGTCCTCTGGCCATGCATAAATTTTCGAGCCGAATGGACGGTGGGAACCCTATGATCTTACATTTTGGACGTCTTTCAGGCCACTTGAGCTTCAGTTCTTAATTTTCTCGGATCTCTGGCGTGTAAATTCATCGATCTCGGTCCCCTGGGATCTATCCCTTGCCTTAGTGAATTCTGAGCGTTAAATCCATGCTTTTAGTACCCTGTTTCAGTCCAAGCTCGTAAATATACCTTGCAGCATAAACATAGTTAAATTGGGCTGTTAAATAGTACTATGTTTGTAAATCCAGACAATAAATGGGGTCTGATATGCAATATTTGACCCTTAACACAACCCCCAATCAACATCTTGCTAGTCCCGAGCAATGTATGCGAAAAATAAGTTGAGAATTATAGGACAATTTCTATGGACTCGAGTGATTTTTGAAAAATAATCAAGATATGAGAATTCTAAGATTCATGAATGTTAGGTATTACTTTCTCCTGGCCTCAAGCACATGGTAAACTTCATAGTCAAGTTCAAAGTATTAATCCATCAATCAGAAAAATTCTAAACGTTGAGTTCCATGGGTGTATGGTGTTATCTCGGCTTACCATCATTAAGAGATCCAATTGTCAATTTCCATGATAACATTGATGATTAAAAGAGCCTTCAGGATAACCAAAACCTAACCCAAAACTTTCTCTACAGTTCTTTTTTTTTTTTTTTTTTTTTTTTTCATTCTTCTAGCTTTTGATTTTTCCATCGAGGGGGAGGGGAATCGAATCCGCACCTATAGGGAGCAAACCTATGGTAAAGATCGTACACCCAACCCTTTCCTGGTGACAACTGTTTTATAGATGGGTATTTTTTTTCTTTCATTCTTTCTTTCTTTTTTTTTTTAAAAAAAAATTTCTTTTTCTTTTTCTATATTCTTCGTATTGAACATGATGGACAAATTCCCTAGGTTAGTTCCTTCCATGCTTAATGATCACCAAGTTACAATTCAATATTGAACTGAAACCTTAATGTGCAAGTGAGATGTGTCTTGTGAAATCATGACTCAATCAATGTTTAAAACTTCTAATCATGGATTAACGTTCTAACTTAACTGTGAAATCTAACAAATAACTGAATCCAAGAGTCATAAATTACTAACATCACTTATCTTGTAATTCTAAATCCAAGATGGCCATCAAAATCACTTCGAATTCACAAGAAAGTCTAGAAAAATTAAAAAAATTTCACAATTTTTGCTCAAGACCAAGAAAACACTGATTATGTAACCTAATCTCCCACCCTCAACCTAAAATCTATATTATCCTCAATGTAAAAGATATATGAACATGCAATGCACATGGGACAATGAAAGTAAATGAAACATGATGGGAAGATAGTACCTGAATGAAGGAATCGAGAGAGATTTTTGAAGAGATCGTAGTGTGAGAGCAGGTCAGCACGAGAGTGAAGACATGAAAGCAAACTAACCTAATGGCAACGTATCAAGCAAACTAAGCTAACGACATAAAACCGTCTATCCTATAACAGCATAAAGCAAACTATCCTAGTCCTATGAAAGCGATAAACCTACTTATACCTCCATCAGACTAGGAGTCAATCCTGGTAAATAGGATCAATCAGAGGCATGGACATGTCCTCTGAATCATATTTCTCAACAAATGATTTTAATCGATGTCCATTTACTTTAAACTCCTTACCATTGTCGGGATCTCTTATTTCGATGGCCCTATGAGGATACGCAGGGACAACAATGTAAGGGTCAGTCCAACGAGATAGAAGCTTACCCGGAAAGAGATGTAGTTGAGAGTTATACAAAAAGACTTTCTGATATGGCGTGAATGATTTCCGCAGAATATGTTGATCATGAAATGCCTTCATCCTGTCCTTGTAAATTCTCAAGTTCTCGTATGCGTCATTCCGGATTTTTTCAAGTTCATTCAATTGAAGTTTGCGTAGCGAGCGAGCTTTGTCCAGATTGAAATTCAGATTTTTGATCGCTCAGTACGCTTTATGTTACAACTCCACAGAGTGACAAGCCTTCCCATAGACAAGTCTAAAGGGAGACGTTCCAATAGGGGTTTTAAAAGCAGTATGGTACGCCCATAAGGTATTGGTCAATCGGGTTGACCAATCCTTACGATCAGGGTTAACGATTTTCTCCAGGATATGTTTGATCTCCCTATTAGAAATCTCATCTTGTCCACTTGTCTGTGGATGGTATGGGGTGCTCACCTTATGAAAGATACCGTATTTCTTCATTAAGCTCTCGAATGGTCTATTACAAAAGTGTGAGCCCTCATCACTAATGATAGCTCGAGGCGTTTTGAACCAAGAAAGGATGTTCTCTTTTAAGAATTTAATGACTATGTGATGGTCATTGTTTTGGTATGGAATTGCTTTAACCCATTTAGTGACATAGTCTACGGCGAAGAAAATATACAAATTTCTAAAGGATTGGGGGAATGGTCCCATGAAATCAATGCCTCAGCAATCAAATGCTTCTATGATAAGGATGGGATTCAAAGGCATCATGTTTCGATAGGACAATGCTTCCAATTTTTGACAACGCTCACAAGCCTTACAAAACTCATAAGTGTCCCTGAACATAGTAGGCCAATAAAAGCTACAATACAGAATCTTGGTCGTGATCTTTTTAGAAGAAAAGTGACCACCATATGCTTGTGAGTGACAAAAGGAGATGACACTCTGATGCTCATCGTCTGACACACTTCTCTTTAGAATTTGGTCTGGGCAATATTTAAACAAATATGGATCATCCCAGAAAAAGTTGTGCACCTCGGTAAAGAATTTCTTCTTATCTTGTGCAGTTCAATGTGTCGGTATGGAACCCTGTGGCAAGATAATTAGTAATATCAGTGAACCAAGGTGAATGGGAGACTCTGAACAGTTGTTCATCAGGGAACATGTCATTGATATGGGTCGCTACAAGGGAATAGGAGGTATTAAGGTGAGAAAGGTGATTGGCCACTATGTTCTCTACTCCCTTTTTCTCTTTAATTTTCAAATCAAATTCTTAGAGTAAAAGGATCCATCTTATCAGGTGGGGCTTAGAATCATTCTTAGAAAAAAGATACTTGAGTGCCACATGATTTATATAAATAATGATCTTAGATCCAATCAGGTAGGACCTAAATTTGTCCAAGGCGAATACTATGGCTAAGAGTTCCTTTTCCCTAGTCGAGTAGTTCACTTGGGCAGGATTTAAAGTCCTACTCGCGTAATGAATGACGTAAGGCCTCTTATCTTTTCTCTGACCTAGAACCGCTCTAAGAGCATAATCAGAAGCATCGCACATAAGCTCGAAAAGAAGGCTCCAATTGGGTGGCTGCATGGTAGGTGAAGTGGTTAACATACCCTTAAGCTTGGTAAAAGCTTCCTATCATTGCTCAGTCCACTCGTATGGTGCATCCTTTTGAAGAAGATTATATAAAGGATGAGAGAGGAGACTAAAGTCCTTTATGAATCATCTATAAAACCCTGCGTGTCCTAAGAAGGATTGCACGTCTCTGATGTTCTTGGGTGGAGGTAGGTTAAAGATAAGATCAATTTTTGCCTTATCTACCTCGATTCCCTTGGACAAGATGATATGCCCAAGGACAATTTCCTTCTGAACCATGAAATGACACATCTCCCAATTAAGTACCATATTCTTTTCTTCACATCTTTTCATTACACATTTAAGACTCTCTAAGCACTTACTAAAAGATGAATCGAAAATAAAGAAATCGTCCATAAAGACCTCTAGATATTTCTCCACCATATCAGAAAAGATACTCGCTGAAAGGTGGCAGGGGTATTACATAACCCAAATGGCATCCTTTTGTAGGCAAAGGTGCCATAAGGACATGTAAATGTGGTCCTTTCTTGGTCCTTAGGGGCAATTTCAATCTGATAGTCTCACGAATACCCGTCAAGGAAACAATAATAGAAATGACCAGTAGCCTTTCCAAGATTTGATTAATGAAGGGCAAAGGAAAGTGGTCCTTCCTCGTGACGGTATTCAGCTTCCTGTAGTCAATGCACATTCTCCAACCAGTAGTAACTCTGGGTGGTAGGAGTTTATTATTGGCATTGGCTACGATGGTGATTCCGGACTTCTTATGAACCACTTGAGTTGGACTCACCCATTGACTATCGGATATAGGGTATATGATACCCACATCCAATAGTTTTAGAACCTCGGCCTTAACCACTTCTTTTATGTTTGGATCGAGTCTACGTTATGATTGTCATAAAGTCTTTACATTATCCTCAAGATATATGTGGTGAGTACAAATTGATGGGTCGATTCCCTTGAGGTCCGCTATCGTCCATCCCAGGGCTCCCTTATGCTCAATGAGAGTAGCTATGAGCATACTCTCTTGTTCTTTCTCCAGGTGGGCAGAGATCACCACCGGGTATGTCTCATCTTGACCTAAATAGATATATTTCAAATAAGAAGGAAAGGTTTTAGGTCAAGCTTCGGCAGCTTGAGGTTAGATGGTAGAGGCACTACATTGGTTTGGGGTAATTCTTCAAATTGTGGCCTCCACAAGTTAACTTCAAGTACCGGCGTAGTATCAAGCAAGGCACACGTCTCCCTAATTATGTCATTATCTAAGTCATGGGAGTGGGTCAGGCATATCTCTAGAGGGTCAGAGGATAAAGTCAGAGGCATTCTATCTTCCACGAAAGAATTAACCATGTTAAGTCATGGAAATCGTCATCATCCTCAGAATTTCTGCCATTATTGAAAAAGATGTTATATTCTCAAAAAACATGCTCATGACTCCTTTCTTGTAATTGATATTTACGTTTGAAGTGGCCAGGATGGGTGACTAAGAATGACGGGAATCTGAGTGCTTCCATTATTGATGGGTTCAGTATCCAGGATGATGAAATCTACAGGGTAGTATAATCTGTCGACCTGAACTAACACATCCTCAATTATCCCTCTTAGTATACGAATAGAACGATTAACGAATTGTAATGTGGTTAAAGTAGTTTTCAATTCACCTAACCCTAACTATTTGTATACTGAGTAGGGAATCAGATTGACACTCGCTCCAAAGTCAAGAAGTGCGTGCTCAATACGGTAGTTACCGATCATACATGATATGGTTGGGCTACCAGGATCCTTGAATTTCTGTGGCATGTCTTGCTTTGAGATGGCACTCACTTTCTCAGTCAAGAAGATTTTCTTTTGAATACTCTGCCATTTTTTGGTCGTGCATAGGTCTTTCAGGAATTTGGCATATGAAGGTATTTATTTCACGATATCAAGTAGAAGAATGTTAACTTTTTCTTCTTTCAACACCTCTAGAATATCCTGAGAGTTAGAGAGAGGTTTTGGTGCAACCAACCATTGGAGAAATGGAGCAACTGGCTTCTCTAAAAGTTTCGGTTCTAATTTTTGTGGGGCATCACTAGATCCATCATTGTTGCCCTCTTCTGGTTCTTGAGGCTTTTTGGGCCTAACCGAAAGGGTTTTATCAATAATCTTCCCACTTCTAAGAGTGGTGATGGATTTAGCATGCTCCATCTGATTTAAAGAGTTGGGATCACTTATCTCGTATTGCGGTTTAGGATTGGGGACCGGTTGTGCAGGAAGCATCCCCTTTTCTATAACCGTCATACGTGAATCCATCTTTTGCATAAAATTTGTAAGTTCTTGCACTGCCTGAGCCAGCTCTTGTATGGAATTTTGAACCGGTTCTTCTTGAGGTTTCCCCTGATTTGGATTTTGATTGAAAAAACCTTGAGGGGTAGCAGTTTGTCCATTCCTCCAACTAAAGTTTGGATGATTTTTCCAACCAGGATTGTACGTATTCGAGGTAGGTCCATTAAAAGGTCTTTGATAGTTATTTACAGCATTGGCTTGTTCATTCAACACTTCTCGAAAGCAGGTATTGTAGAACAATTTTCAGTTGTGTCAATGTTGTGATCACAGATGCCGCAAACAATTTCATTAACCTTATCCTTCTTTCTTCTCATGGCCTCGAATTTTCTTATGAGATTAGTCACTTTATAATTGAGATCATTCTCTTCCTTCAAGAGATATGAGAGGGTTTCCAAGAATTTGATCAGTTGGATGATCTTTAACAGTTCTTAATTCAGAATTAGTTTCACTTGATGAAGTATCTGGTTTTTCATATATAAGAGCTTCATCATTATTTGAAGTAGGGGCAAGTGTATTCAAGTGATCGTCAATTATAACATTTATTGACTCTTGAATCACACCGGTCCTGTTGTTCAGAACATGATATGCACAACTGTTTAAAGAGTATCCTAAAAAGATCCCTTCATCACTTTTAGTGTCGAACTTTCCCAGATTTTCACAGTCACGTAAAATATAGCACTTGCTGCCAAAAATTCGAAAATATTTGACAGTAGGCTTTTTTTCAAACCACATTTCATAAGCCGTTTTATTATTAGATTTGCAAATATAAACACGGTTGATAATGTAGCAGGCGGTATTCACTGCTTCAGCCCATAAATTTCTAGGGAGCTTCATGCTATTTAACATAATATTTCCCATTTCTTGAAGCACTCTATTTTTTCTTTCCACAATACCATTTTGTTGTGGAGTTTTGGGCGCAGAGAATTCATGTGATATTCCCTGATCGCTACAGAGTTTCTCAAAATTGCTATTTTCAAACTCGAATCCATGATCACTATGAATCTTACTAACTTGAGAACATTTTTCAGTTTGGATCCGTTTTATAATCTTTTTCACTTCATCAAGGGTTTCTGATTTGTCCCTCAAGAATGAAACCCAAGTGTATCTTGTATAATCATCTACGATAACTAAGATGTATTTTTTTCTACCTCGACTTTCCTTTCTGGTTGGTCCTATAAGATCCATATGGATAAGCTCGAGTGGTCTAGATGTGGTATTGGAGTTCACCTTTTTGTAAGAGCTCCTCATTTGTTTACCATACTAGCATTCACCACATATTTTGTCTACTTTTTACACTTTAGGTAGACCTCTAATTAGTTCTCCTTTGCTCAATCTGTACAAATTTCGGTAGTGTACATGTCCAAGGCGTTTATACCATAATTCTGTCTCATCAGTATGGACTATGTAGCACGTTTGATTAAATGAGCTTCCATTGCATACTATATAGCAGTTTTCAAAAGTTTTGTGACCAATTAATATTACAGAACCCTTTTTATCTATAATCTCACAACCTTGATAAGAAATTTAACACTATGTTTGTTGTCACATATTTGAGATATGCTTAACAGGTTGTGTTTTAATCCCTCAACATATAAAACATTCTTAAATAAGGGAAGATTATAAAGTTGAACCGTACCTTGGCCAATAATCTTGCAGTTGCTACCATCACCAAATGTGACTGATCCATCAGTCATATCTTTTAGATCGGTGAATAAAGCCTTGTCACCTGTCATGTGCCTGGAACATCCACTATCTAGGTACCATTTTGAATGACTTGTTGCTTTGAACGCAGTGTAGGCAACCAAGCAAGCAACTTTAGGAACCCATTTCATAACTGTTTTGGGTTTAGGAGCATAGTTGGTCTTCTTTTGTCTGATGTTGTAAGAATGACCTACTGAGTTAGATTTTAAGAGCTCCTTAAGTAAATCAATTATTTTTTCAGCAAGAGGATTTTTGTTTTGATTTTTAAAATTTATATAGCTGCTTTTAGGTTTATAAAAAATGTTTTTGTATTTTTAAAAAAAACTTGACTAGTACCTTTTCCTTTTGAGTTAGAAGTTTCTCCTTTCACAAAGTTGGGAGAGGTATACTTCTGTTTAGGAGATGTATTTTTCTCATAGCCCAACCTAGATCTATCGCCACATTTTCTTGATCCGGATAATAATTTTTCTAACTTTGGATCACCCTGGGCATATCTCCAAATATCATTCAAACTCAGAAGAGAAGATACTTCATTTTTAAGTTTCTCATTTTCAGATTTCAAATCATCAATCAAGGAGGTTTTGAATTCCAAATCACATTTCAATTTTTCAAAACAATCTGAAATATGCGATTTTTCTAAAACAAGAGTTTCAAAACATTCTTTGAGTTTAGAAAACTTTTCTTTTTGAAGCTTAAGTTTGACAGCAATTTTACAACTTTCCTTATATAAGGCATTATAAGCATCTTGAAGATCTTCTTCATTTTCATAATCACTATTCAAATTTTCTTCACTTGTTGAATCATCGTGATCTAAAAAATTAAACTTGGCTAGAGTCATAAGGGCTTTAACTTCACTGCCCGACTCGGTTTCAAAATTTTCTGATTCAGAAGATGCTTCAGAATCAGACGATTCATCTCAACTAGCCAACATGCCCTTCCTTCTAGGTCTGTCCTTTTTAGAACATTTGTTTGCTAAATGCCCATACTCTTGGCAGTTGTAACATTGACTGTCTTTCAAAGACTTCCAAGTTTTGGACTTAGGTTTAGATCGTTTCTTTTCATTTCCCTTTTGAAAGTCGACCCTTTTCTTGCTTTGGAAAATTTTATAAAACTTTTTCGCCAAAAGAGCCATATCATCTTCAGAATTTTCTAAATCTGAGTTTTCTTGAAAAATACCTTTAGAAGATTTCAAAGCTATAGATTTACCTTTAGGAGCTTTAAAATTTAATTTATAGGTTTGTAAAGAACCAACTAGTTCTTCTACCCTCATATTATCCGTATCACGAAGTTCCTGGATCGTGGTTACTTTAAAATTGAACCGTTCAGGAAGTGAACGTAGTATCTTTGCACACACTTTACTTTCTGAAATTTTATCGCCAAGACCCCACATAGAGTTTACAATGGCATTTAGCCTAGTGTAAAAGTCCATAAACATTTCATTTTCCTCCATATGAATTTCTTCAAATTTAGTTGTGAGTTAGACTTTAGCCTTTTTGACAATTGATGTACCCTCGTGTGTCATTTCTAGTATATCCCAGGCTTGCTTTGCAGTATTACAGGATATAATTCTTTTGAACTCATCCGGTGATAGTGCACAAGCGATTGCATTTAGTGCTTTAGCATTGGCACTATACTCACTTTTCTGAAGGGTCGCCCATAAATAATAAGCAGGTACAGACATAGTTTTTGAACCGTCAGATTCAGTTATTTCAATGGTAGGAGAGTTCCATTCGGTCACTGTGGCTCGCCACACATTCCCATCCATTGATTTGAGGAAGATCCTCATTCTGGCTTTCCAATAGGCATAGTTGGAGCCATCAAAGGGTGGAGGCCTAGTGACTGATAGGCTATCAAAATTTGACATCTTATTAATATAGCTTAGATTGTTAGCTCGGGAAATAAATCCAAAAAAATAATAAGAATGAGCTATTAGGCTTTGATACCACTTGAAAAGGCAAAGCTATATGTCCTAGAGGGGGGGTGAATAGGACTATGCCAAATTAAAATAAAATCAGCGGAATAAAATAAATCAATAGCCTTACAATTATAAATCAATTCACAATGCTGAAATCAAATCACCTTAATAAATAAGTATTGAGAGATTGATACAAATTCAGTTCTAAGGATAACCTTACACCATAATAAACAAGGGCTTATGGTAGGACAACTTTATTTCTAGAACATCTTTTGGATCAAGAACTCAATGTTAATAGAAATAAATGAATAGCAAAGAATTGAAATTAAATGCAGAAATATAGATCTAATTTATTACAACAATCCCCACACTTGCTTGAAATGTAAATTGTTACAACATTCACATCCACATGTACATTCCACACAATTGAATGATAAAAGATATGAAAATTAAGTAAGCATTCAATCCACAAGATAAAGAGTGATAGTGGTTCGCCTGTGTGAACACCAACTGTCTTTCAACAGCCACACAGAATGCTACTCCACTCCTAATATCCTCACACAGGGGATATTAGCGTTCACTATCAAATAGGTTTTCACAGGTTCACCCAAAAACCTTTACAATTGTGTCTTTAACTTGGGCTTACACAATTCAAAAACCCACACTTCTGAGTTTTCTGGCTCTCCTCAGATAACCACACAAATTGAAATTTTTCTGGCGAATCCCAAACAAAAAACCAAAATAGAATGGAATTTACAGAATTGTAAAATACCTGGATTTCTCCTCTTGTAGCTGCCCGGAAGAACCAATTGGAGTAGACGTTCGAATATAGAAGTTCAATGTCCACTACTCACTTTAATATGGTTCTAAGTTCTAATTGATTTTAGATTTAAACCAGTTGGGCGTAGCTATATTTGATTTTGATTCCAAGAAGAAGGAATAAGTCAATTCCTCTTTTCAAATCAGATTGGAATACAGAAGCAAAATCAAATTAAATAAGCTATCAAAAAGAGAAAGAAATTATGCATAAAATAGCTTAAAAATAAACGCAGACTTATCTCAGAGTGGAGCCTTGAATTCACTTAATTATTCAATGAAAAAACTCTGAAATTCGGGTGCTATTTATAACAGAAGAAGTTTGTCTTCGACTGATCCTAAGGTCACCATGACTGGCTTTAGAATAAACTGATTTTTGAATTTTTGAGCGCGATCGCATCAGATCGTTGTACGACCGGTCGTAGGCAGTCCACGACTTGTTGAAAGTAGTCCACAACTGGTCGAGACCCCTCTACGACTTGTCGTGCAACAATTGATTTAGTTGCTGGAGTTTGAGTCGAAGCCTTACGACTGGTCAAAGGACGAGTCGAGACCATCTCACGACTAGTCGAGCAGACTCCAGGACTGATCGTAGGCGAACCAAAAAATTCGATAAATTGCAACCATTTTAGGACTGCTCTTGGAACTTCTTAGACTGGTCGAGAAAGTACTAGGACTGGTCAAACAGGGTCTAGGACTGGTCTTAGAGTAGACCAAAATCATGTAATAATATTTATTTGAATTATGTATCCAAAGTGACCTACCCTAAGGTCAATCTAATGGTCTATCAAACTTGGAACATGAAGAATGGACATTGAACACTTCATTTGCTTAGACTTTGATCTTTACGAAGCTTGATTTCTTCTCAATGTATCTTGACTACTTCAGAAGCTTTAATGTTACTTTAAGTTGTACTTGAGTCCCACATTTAGATTTGAATCTTGAACTTCGACTTGCACTTGAACTTGAGTCTTGACCCTGAGTTCTCTTAATATTGTAGCTTGAACTATCATGAAGCTTGAAGAATTCTTTGAGCTAGACATCAAGTGTTGACGAGGTGTCTCGAACAAATTTATCAAGATATAAACACATGACATACGGAGAAGTTTTGACACATAAAATTTGACAATCAAAGAGGAATCAAATCATAGCACTTACAGGGTGTAGATATGATGTTCATCATGGTGGACCATACTGACATGGGCCACCTTACTGACCATCATAGATATAAATACATGCACATAAGAACTCCATACCAGTGGGGCCCACATATCAAGAAAATAAAAGGAGAAAGAAAGAGGAGGATGAGGAGGATGGGAGGAGGGATGTGGACTCACCTCAATGGATGGATGGTTGGATGATGATGTGTGGTCCACTCCCTCTGGGATTCATGGTGGACCACACCTTGGCCCCACTCTCTCTTACTCTCTCTTGAAATCTCAGAAATTTTCTAAGTATAGGAAAAGAATAAGTGCAAGAGAGCTCCCACTCTTATATAGGGAATTTAGGGTTGAGGTGGCAAGATGATGTGGCAAGTTTATGGGATCTTATTGGTACTAAAAGTGAGGTGAAATGTGGTGTATGGCATGGGTAGTGGATAGATGAGGTGGATGGTTCTAAGCATGCGTTGGCCAAGGTGGAAGAAATTTAGACATGCATTGGCTAATGGATGGATAAGGGTTATGGGTTGTAGGTGATGCATGGTGGATGATGAAGTAGAGTGTTGTAATTGGTTGTTCGAAGTGATGTGGCACAAATTAAGACATTTATTAGATGCATGTATAAGATGAGGTGGACATGGGTCATGATTAGTTTCTAATGCATGGGGAGAGAGCTAATGATGGGTTTTGGGATAGAATCCAATTTTGTCTTATAATGCTTGTCTTATATGTGTTAGGTTCTTATTTTATCATGTAGCAATTGTCCTATTTGTTGGTAATTTTCATGTTCTAAAAGTGGGCTTTAGGCCCACATGGGCTCAAGTCCAATGGGCCTAGCCTAATAAAGGTTGCTTGTGTTACTGGATACATAATTTGGGCCTTACATTCGATGGGTCATATCTCACTAACGGAGCGTTGGATTGATGCACGATTTTCACCACTGTGATTGCAACGATGATGCAGTACACATGATAGAAGTCTTAAGATCATCCAAAACAAATTACTTTAGTGAGTTTTCTAAGTGCACTAGGGTTCAGTGTATGGTATATCAATAGTGCAAGTTGGGACACGTGTGCATACGAGCAGTGTTCCAAAAGACCATGATCTCACAGATAGGCGCATTTGTTCTTTTTTGTAGACCATGCCTCCTAGGCGAGGCACCCGAGGCGCTTGAGTGACCCAAGCGGCTCTCGCTCTACCACCCATAATTCCCGTTCCCCCACTTGAGCCTCCTGTTTCACAACTTGAGATTCCTGCTCCCCCATCTCAGATTTCTGCACTGCCATCTGAGACTAGCGCAACCCCTACTGTATCAGTTAGTGCCGACCAGTTACAGCAAATGCTTCAGGCTGTTACCGTCGCCCTCCAAGGGCAGGACAGGCGCCCGGCAGAGACCCAGAGCAGGTAGAGCAGGAGCGCACTAGTGCCCTATTGCGGGACTTCCTTCAGCTCGATCCCCCACGATTCCAGGGAGAGCTCGATCTGACTGTGGCTGACATATGGCGCTCCTAGGTGGAGAAGATGTTCGAGACTATGAGATGTACGACCCAACAGTGGGTCCCATTGGCAGTATATATTCTTAAGGGTGAGGCTAAGCATTGGTGGGCCTCCTTCGCCCATGTTGTAGGGCCTGATTTCATTTGGTCGTGGGAGGATTTCGTGGACCAGTTTGATCGGCAGTATTTCCCTGACCACATTTGTCAGCAGCATGTCATGGAGTTTGAGACTTTAGTACAGGGAGATATGATTGTGGCTCAGTATGCAGCTCGCTTTGTCGCGCTATCCAAATTCACGTCGTACTTAGTTGATAATGAGGGGCGAAAGGCCTGCCATTTTGAGAACGACTTACGTTATGATCTTAGGGGCCGTGTTATTGGCCATATGCTTCAGACTTTCAAGGAGGTTGTACAGAGGGCCCAGGTTTATGAGGCTAAGTGGGCCGGTTGGTAGAGTGAACGTGGTCAGAGGGGAGATCGGAAGAGGAGGGCTCCCTCCAGTGGCTCCCAGCATCAGCGGCACCGATCATGACCAAGGCGCACAAGCCGCCTAGCCGCCAAAGCACCGATAGCACCAACAACACCGGCAGCACCTCAAACACCACCTCCACGATAGTTCCCAGGTGCATGCTTTGGACGCGGTGCGATGGGACATCGTAGGTAGAGTGTCTCCATCTGTGGCAGTAGCAACAATAGTAGCCTCCGCCATAACAATAGACACGTCAGCCGTCGAGGCCCTAGCAACAGCCGAGGCAGTAGTTTAAGCTACTACAACGGCAGTAGAAGTGGGGACCTCAGAGGGGATATGCACCTCCCCAGCCAGCTCAAGCTAGATTCTACGAGGCTCAGCAGGACCGACAGTTTCAGGAGGGGTCATTGAGGGTATTTTTTCAGACTTTGCATGGATCGCTCGAGTATTGTTTGATTCTGGTGCTTTGCACTCTTTCTTGTCTGAGGACTTTTGCCATTCGACCGGGTTACCTATGGAGTCTCCCCATGAGTGGTTGTCAGTGTCGAAGCCCTTGGGGAAGACCATAATGTTAGGTTGATTCTGTTCCTCTTGCCCCGTATTGCTGGGGGAGACTTTCTTGCCCGCCGACTTGTTTGTACTACCGATGTCAAAGTTCAATGTCATCCTGGGTATGGATTGTCTCACCGAGTACCACGTTATATTGGACTGTTCCATGAGGATAGTTACATTCTGTATACCCGGCTTGCCGTAGTTCTAGTTCATAGCTGAGCCCAAAGGAGAGACGATGTCTTGTGCTGTAGAGGAGCCTGTAGCAGTGAGCTTTGATCATTTACCGATTGTCTATGATTTCCCTGACGTATTCCATGAGATTTTGGGGTTGCCGTCGCACCGGCATATTGAGTTTCAGATTGATCTTATGCCTGGTACCACGCCTATCTTGAATGTCCAGTATCATATGGCACCGATGGAGTTGCATGAGCTGCAGCAGTAGTTTGACGAATTGCGTGAGCTAGGCTTCATTTATCGGAGCAGTTCACCATGGGAAGTGCCGGTATTATTTGTCAAGAAGAATGATGGCTCGATGAGGCTCTGCGTAGATTACTGCGAGCTCCACCGGGTCATGATTTAAAATAAATATCCACTCTCGAGGATTGATGATTTATTTGATCAGCTGCAGGGTGCATAGTTCTTTTCGAAGATTGACTTACAGTCCGGTTATCATCAGATTCAAGTCCGAGAGAAGGACATCCAAAAGGTAGCTTTCAGGATACGCTATGGTCACTTTAAGTTTTAGATCATGTCCTTCAAACTGACCAATACACCCGCGGTCTTCATGCAGTTGATGAATGAGGTCTTCCATCCTTATCTCGATCAGTTTGTTGTGGTCTTCATCGACGACATTTTAATTTATTTGAGAACCCGCAAAGACCACGAGCAGTATTTGGAGATTGTGTTGCAGACCCTTCGTGCCCACCAGCTCTATGCAAAGCTAGAGAAGTGTGAGTTTTGGTAGGAGGAGGTGAAGTTTCTCGATCACGTGGTGACGAGGGAGGGTGTCGCGGTGGACCCCTTTAAGATAGATGCAATGCGTCAGTGGGGCCAGCCCATGAATGCATCTGAGATCCACAATTTTGTTGGTTTTGGCGGGGTATTATCTACACTTTATCTAGAGATTCACTTGCATCGCAGCACCGCTGACCAGGTTGACCTGGAAGGACACAGAGTTTGTGTGAAGTGACGCCTGTGAGCGAGTATTTATAGATCTGAAGGACCGCCTCACGTCCACTCCTCTCCTCACTCTTCCCTCTGGGAGTGAAGGATTTGTGGTGTTTATCAATGCCTCGCATGTTGGCTTGGGTGGTGTCCTGATGCAGCACGGGAAGTCAGTGGCTTATGCATCTCGCCAGCTCAAGGTCCATGAGTTGAACTACTCCACGCATGATTTAGAGATTGCAGTAGTCATCTTCACACTAAAGGTGCGGAGGCACTATCTTTATGGGGTTAAGTTCGAACTCTTCTCCGATCATAAGAGCCTGAAGTATCTCTTCTCTCAGTCTGAGTTGAACATGAGGCAAAGACGTTGAATAGAGCTCCTGAAGGACTATGATTTTGATCTACAGTACTACCCTGGTAAGGCAAACGTGGTGACGGATGCCCTCAGCCATCAGCCACGAGGCTTGGCGGCGCATATGATGAATCAGGTGTGGAAGATGCTTGAGGATGTGGCAGCGTATGACTTGGAGATCGGTCTGTAGTGTTCTATCATGCAGTTATCGAGCCTGTCAATTTAACCCTCTTGTTGCAAGGGTGATCGAGGCTCAACAGACAGATGAGTCGTTGTAAAGTTATCGAGCTGAGGCGGCATCTGAGATTCAGTCAGACTGGCAGATTGGTTCTAATGGTGGACTTCGTTTTAAAGACTGATTATGTGTCCCGGATATTTCAGAGTTGCACACAGATCTTATGACTAGGGCATATCAATCAAGGTTTTTTATCCACCTTGGCTCGACGAAAATGTACCATAATATGAGGTGACAGTATTTTTTGGAGGGGATGAAGCACCAGCTCATCAATTTTATGGTTGAGTGTGACACTTGTCAGCGTGTCAAGGCCAATTATTAGAGACTTCCAGGTCTGTTACAGCCATTGAGCATCTCGACGTGAAAGTGGGAGCACGTATCCACAGATTTAATTATGGGTTTACCGAGGACTGAGTGCGGTCATGACATCATCTGGGTTATCGTGGATCGCCTGATGAAGTCAGCACATTTTCTCGTAATTTGTGCGACCTGGCCTTTGGACCGACTTGCCAGGATATTCATCGAGGAGATTGTAAGACTGCACGGCATTCCAGTTTCGATCGTTTCTAACTGAGACCCGAGGTTCACGTCTTAGTTTTGAAGGAGCTTTCAGAAAGCGATAATGTCTGTTTTATAGCTTAGCACCGCGTATCGTCCGCAGACCGATGGGTAGACCGAGAGGGTTAACCAGATCCTTGAGGATATGCTTTGGGCCTGCGTGATTAACTTCTTGGGTAGTTGGGATGAGCATCTGCATTTTGCTGAGTTTACATATAATAACAGCTATCAGGCGACCATTAGCATGGCTCCTTTCGAGACATTATATGTCAGACTATGTAGATCTATGAGTTATTGGACCGAGGTTGAAGAGCAGCGTCTCCTAGGTCCTGAGTTTGTGCAGCAGACATCAAAGGTTATTGATATCATCAAGCAAAGGATGCCCACAACTTAGAGCCGACAGAAGAGTTTTGCTGATCGTCGGCATCATCCCTTGGAGTTTGCCGTTAGGAACCGAGTGTATCTCAAGGTCTCACCCATGAAGGGTGTGGTTTGATTTGGAGCGAAGGGCAAGCTTGTCCTAAGATTTATTGGACCTTTTGAGATCACTAGGCGTGTTAGCATCGTGACCTATCGGCTTGCGTTGCCACCTCAGTTGTCTGGCGTCCACAACGTTTTTCATGTATCTATGTTGCGAAAGTGTGAGTCAGGCATCATTCCTGTTATTGATTGGTAGCCATTAGAGGTTCATAAGGACGCTTCCTACATTGAGCAGCTAGTTCTTATCCTTGATCGGAAGGAGCAGGTCTACTGGACAAAGGTCATCCCCTTAGTGAGGGTGCAGTAGGGTCATCATAGTATAGACAAGGCGTCTTGGGAGCTCGAAGCTGAGATTCACAAGCGCTATCCCCATCTCTTCGATGATTGATTATATGTTGTATCTTGTATGTTGTTTCTGATTATATATGATGTTATGATTCTTCTTCTCTTATGATTATGTCTACTTGTGTGATAGTGTAAATTTCGAGGATGAAATTTTTATTAGGAGGGGAAAGTTGTAAGGCCTGTATCCTACTCTATACCGTTCTTTAGACTCTCACGATCCTCCCTATTAAATTTCAGTGACCCACTACCTGTAGAGAACATTTGCGCACACCCCCAAGTCGCATCTTGTAGATCTAAGTTGACTCGACCCAAGAATGTACCTTGCTACCGCACCGTCGCCACTGTTTTAAAGCCTCGTCTTGCGCATCGATGCGATACCTTGCCCAAGAGTTGTGGGCCAGTATATATTTCAAAAAAAACATCTCACATTGTGAATCCCGAGAGAATCTCTACCCACCTATCACATCAATCGATCAATCAAGTATACATCTCATCACAACCCATGCTTTCTTTCTCCCCAAGACAAGTAACCTACCCCCTAAGTCAACTCTAGCTCGTGTCACTCACACCCATCACTCCATCCCATCTCCCTTACAACCACCCTCTCTCTCTCTCATTCTCTACCCATTCCCCAAGCAACCCAAAGAGAGTGTGAGTGTGTGGCCCACTTCCTACCCCCAAAACTCTCAATCTAACCCTTCAATCTTCATCATCTTCCATCAAAGAAGAAGCCAAAGACGTAAGGAAGCTATATAACTAAGAAGAAGTGGAATCGGTGGGTGTTTATAGGAATAGATTTGTGATTTTGATGATGGGACAAGTGGGGCCTACCAATTGATGGTATGGATCTCACTTTGGACCCTAGGTGTGGCTGATGGCCCACCATGATTCATATGTTCATCCCATGAAATGGCCATTCTCCATGGACCCCATCATGATGTTTATTTTCTTGTGGATAGGAAAGGATTTCCACCATTGATTTTTATGATTTGAGAGCCCACATGTGGTGGGATCCATTCGATGTATGTTTTGTAATCCTAGGAGGGCTCATAGTGGCGGAGCCCTCCATCACATGTCTCTCTCTCTCCCTCTCCCTCTCTCTTCCCTATTTGCGGCCCACCTATGATGTATGTATTTTTATCTATATCGTCCACCAAGTGGGACGCACCCGCTATCCAACCGAGGCCCACCTTGTTGTCCACCCATTGCCCATTTTGGGTAGGCCATGGAGAAGGGAAAACGTAAGTATTAACTAGATCCTTCCAGCTGGTGGGCCACTACGTGGACCCACCCGACGTATATGTTATATCCAGGCCGTTCGTCCATCACATGGGACGTGGACCCCACCTTGATGAATGCGTTGTATCCACACCGTCCAGCAGCATGGACGTGGGGCCCACTAGATATATGTGTTGTATATCCACACCGTCCATCACATGGACGATGGGACCGATCTTAATGTAAGTGTTATATCCTCACCGTCTAGACAAATGGGATGGTGGGACCACCTTGATGAATGGGTTGTATCTCCACCGTCCAGTGCATGGGACCGTAACACCCCGTCCATTCCATACCATTTTCTATACTTATGTGCATGATGATCTATGCCCTTAGCCAAACCTGGACTATCCGTGCATAGTGCACTCCTAACTGACCGGAACCCCAAGACCTCGAAACCTATTTCATATCGACCGCCCCATCGCCGCGATCATGGAGGTACAACTCATGCGTCAGTACGACACTTCGTTAGTGAGATACACCATGAAGAATCGTTAGTGTATCATGTGCGCATGACACCATGTACTCCATTCTGAAAAGGTCGAGCTATATGTCCTAAAGGGGGGGTGAATAGGACTATGCCAAATTAAAAAAATAATAACAGAATTAAACAATAAGATAGCCAAATGAATTATAAATAATCAAAGGAAACAATAACCTCAAAATTCTAGTATTGAGAGGTTGATACAAATGTTGTTCTAAGGACAACCAAATAAAAACCAAGGGTCTATGGCTGGACAACCTTACTAGAACGATTTGAGTATCAAATAAAATAGCGGTGAAGACCGCTTGAGATGAAGTCAGAATATGCCAATATGTCCTAGAGGGGGGTGAATAGGAATTTTAAAAGTTTTTACTGTTTATTCAAAATCCTATTACACTAATCCTTATAGATATGCAACTATCAGGATTACTCAAATGTAACTCTATTGGCTTCCAAGCCAAGTAGAGGATCCAATCACAAACTAATCAAGATATAACAATATGCAACTTAGTCTATGTTGGATATGACTGTGTATGTGTGTGGGATGTGATCAGATATATGAATATGAATGCATTGACATGAATCACACATGTAGAAAAGCAATCACAGATACAGTCATTTTATAGTGGTTCGACTACTTGTCTACTCCACTCCCGGCTGTCTCACTCAACCCTTGAGTGTACTGGAATTCACTAAGGAGGTTTCCCAGGGTTCACCTCAAACCTAAGGTTTTAAATCAGGTTCACCTTCAACCTTTACAAAGGTTTTACGTGGTTCACCTCAAACCCAGAGTTTTGTTGGTTCACTCCTAACCAGATGTTTATGCTCTCCATAGAGCGAGGGTCCACACAACGCACCCGAATTTTAGGCCACATGTGTCAAGGACCTACACAAGGACCTAGCAGTTTATGCCCTACACATGAGCAGGGGTCCACCCTGTGCACCCACTACGTACACTCCCACAGGAGGCCTCCTTGAGGACTTCAAAGGGTGAGAACCACTTAGGACCAAGACCTAGGAAGGAATGATCACAAGTGTCCTCTGGACTCTAGATACTTACAGATAAGTTGATGAGTCCCGTTAAGCACAACACCAAAGATCTTCTCCTCCTTGTTGACGAAGAGTCTTCAGCTCCCTTGATCCGCAACACAAGATGATATACCAATGCTTGGCTTCGGGTTGGGTTAAGGGTGAGATGGAATCCTACTTTCTAAAGATTTTCCTATAAGGAAGATAGAGTGGTTCCTCTCTTATGCATTCAAGGCATCCCAGCATAATGATTTGCCATTAAGGTAGTAGCTGGAGGATCCTTGAATGCGGAAGTTCATTCCCCAATCCACTCTATTAAATATCAATGGTGAGGGTGGATTGGAGGATGAACTCCCTTGAGAGAAAGGGCTTTAGGTATAGGATATAAGTTGAAACACTCAAAATATCTCTCGCAGCAACAAAAGACAAGTCCTCTATAAATAGGCAAAAAGTTCCAACGGATATAAAACGGTTACATTTATGATAGAGTTCGATATCATCGAGCAGGTTTGATATCATCGAGCGTATACTCTCGATGGCATCGATGGTTTGCTCGATGACTCGGACTCGATGTCATACGCTTTTGAAACTCTTTGCCAATTGGTCGATGAATCGAAACAGTTGTCGATGTCATCGAATTTCAAACTCTGATTCCATCGATGACTAGGTCGATCCCTCGACACATGAAAAATGAGAGAGACTTGACTTTGAAAATATTTCAAGTTTTCATGAATGATCGGGGGAACCGTCGAGGTCATCGGAATTTAAATGTCAATGATATCGAGATCTGAGTCGAGGCATCAATAATTTCAGCAGATTTATCTTTGAACTTACTGGACAGATTATGACTTAGTTCAATGCAATTGATCAGGTGTCGATATCATCGATATTTGAATACCAATTAAATCGAAGGGCCCTCGATCATAGTTAAAAACATCCTGAAATAACTGCTGTAAGAAATGCGCGTCCACCATCGATATCATCGATGGACCTCCGATTTTATCGATATTTGATTTCAGATCATATCGGACGGTCATCGATATATCAATGAATTTTGAGATTTTCATTAAAAAACAGGAGTGCCGGAAATCTGTCTGTCGAATTTATCGAGCCACTCACGATGGTCTCGAGATTTGAATATCGATGGTATCGATAGGCGTATCGATACATCAATAATTCGATTAGATATGTTATAAAGTTACTCGACATGTTTAGTGCTTTTATCGATGATATCGATAGGTGTATCGATACATCGATAAATCCGTCTAGATGAATATTTAGTTGCTGGACACTTTTGGTCCTCTTTTCGATAATATCGTTAAGGTATCGATGACATCGACAGAACAGGTCGATCATATCGAGGGTGCTTTGATAAAATCGACAAGGCGAGAAAAATTTAGAGATTTTCCTATTTTGAAAAAGTTTTCTCACCATAAAAACCCTAAGATGTCTATCTTGTTTTAAGGGTTTAATTCACCTAGTGTATTGGGTTATGGGATGTGAAGCTATGATTTACCTGTGGCGAGCTTCCACACATTCGATTGAGGCAGACACTTGGCTTGATCTTCTTTTGATGTCCTACAGACTGTCTGACCAGCCGTTCACAGTAATTGACAAACAAGGGCACTTATAAGGGCACTTTCATCAAAAACTCAAACTGAAGAGGAATAAAATGGAAATAGCAAGAAAGCAAATCTAAGTTATTACAACATTCCCTACAATGCTGAAATGTAAAGATTACAACATTCACATCGACAAATACATCCCACAATCTTGAATTAAAAAAGAATAAAGAAAGGAAACCACAAAATACAAAAAATTATAGTAGTTCGCCTGTGTGTACACCAACTGTTAATCAACAACCATACAGCTACTCCACTCCTAATATCCTCACATAGTGGATATTAGCGTTCACTATGAAAATAGGTTTTTTCAAGTTCACCTAAAACCCTCACAATTGTGTCTTTCAAGTGGGCTTACACAATTCAAAAAAATCCCACACTCTGAGTTTTCTGGATCACCTCAGATTACCAAAAATAAGAGATCTATCTGGCTTAATCTCAAAGAAACCAAAACAAAGGAAATTACAAAACTGTAAAATACATGGATATTCTCCTTGATGTAGCTTGAAAGAACCAAGTCGGAGTAGAAGTTCAACGTAAAAGTTCAATGTTCAATACTCACTTATGAAATGGCTCTAGGTTCTAAATTGATTTTAGATTCAAAGTACCTTGGGCTAGCTTGATTTGATTTTGATTCCAAGAAATGGGAATACTTAATCCCTCTTTCAAATAAAATTGGAATGTGGAAATTCAAAATCAAATGCAAAGAAAGCTATTAAATGAGCACAATATACCTTAAAATAACAACTAACTTATCTCTCAGAGTGACATATTGGTTTAGCTTGAATTCAATGAAAATCTCTGAAATTCGTCGTCTATTTATAAGTGAAGAATTTGCGTTCACGACTGGTCCTGTGGACACGACGACTGGTCGTAGGACCAACTGATTTTTGAAATTTTGAGTGTGATCGGATAAAGCCGTTCCACGACTGGTCGTAGGACCTTCACGACCTGTTGAAGGACCTCCACGACTGGTCGTGACTTGCCAACGACTAGTCGTGTGGAACCTGAAATAGTTGTTGGAGTTTGAGTCGTAGCTGTAGGACTGGTCGTGAACGAGTCGAGCACTGTCTTAACAAAAAATTTTGAAAATTTACAACAAATTTAGGACTGGTCGTAGAATTTCTTGGACTGGTCGAGCCAGTGCTAGGACTAGTTGAATAGAGTCCAAGACTAGTCGAGAAACAGACCATTCACTTATAAAATGATATAATTGAATTATGTATTCAAAATGACCTACCCTAAGGTCAATCTAAGGTCATTCATACCTTTATTCATGAAGTATGAACAATGAAACTTCTTTTCCTTCGGTTGATAGTTGATCTTTGAAGTTCACGAAGCTTGTGATCATTACATAATGAAGCTTGAACTTGAAACCTTTTAAAGCTTCAATTTGAATCTTGAATTTGTAACTTTAAGAAGCTTGAATTTGAAACCTCTTTAGTCTTGAGCTTGAGGTCCAAAGAAAAAGACTTTGTCTAAGTTGGAGCTTGATCTATGAATCTTGAACTTATTGTTGTACTTGAACATGAACATGTAAACTTGTATTTCTTGAAGTAAAAATCTTTGTTCTAGAGTAATACACAGTCTTCATTATGTAGGAGTGCTATACAAGATACAGATTCCAAGAGAGGTTTTGGCACTACAAAATTTGACAATTATAGGAGCTGGAACCCATAGCACTTGCAATCTCCCCCTTTGTCAAATTTATGACAAAACACAAAACACACTCCATATAAACATAAGCATTAAATGCACAAAGAATCATGCACAATATAAACCAGTCAACCTGGTTAAAGAATCATGCACCAGTTAAAAAAGAAGGAAGCAAGAATTTGCTTTGCTATTACTCCCCCTTACTCTTATCCCTCCATCCACAATCCACATGTCTTAAATCAATCACAAACACCATATATCAAGCATGTCAAAATTCTCCCCCCTTTTATCACAATATGACAAAGGAAGAACCCTATATAGGAAACAGGATGTAGATAAACAAGGAAGAATAAAGGAGCAACATATGAAAATTCAAGTATCATTAATCAACATTATCCAAGTTCAAGTAAAGTCAATCCCATAAACCAAAAGGAAGAAAAGTATTATAAGAGTTCCAAAATAAGAAAATACTAATCAGATCCTGAAAAGGGAGCAGGAATAGATGGATCAATTTGGTGTAAACACTTGTTAATGCGCCTCATATATTTATGCATATAAGCAAATTGAGAATCTTAGGTTACACGAATCTGAGCCACCTGTTCCTCAAGAGAATGTAACCTCTCAGCAAAATTAGAAGACTGAATGTCAGAGAAAGCCTTAGAATCTAATTCGATCTCATCAAAGATATCGTCCATATTAATATCATCTAGAGGTAAATCGCCTTTCTCTTCATTCACAACTTCAGCTCCACCAACACCCTCATTGACTTGGCCATCAGCCAACCTCAAATTCATTTTGTTGATATTGGAATTGTTAAAAATAAGGTGTTGAATGAGAGCCTCTCCAACAGGCATAGCCATTAACATATGAGTGGCTAACACAATCATAAGATATGCAAAAGGGATATTGTCACGCCCCACACCCGAAAATCGGATTCACAGGAATCCCGATCGCCAAATCCGATGCCGACAGCCTCCATAGTACCCCATTCTCAGATCCGAGCGTCCATACGCCAGATTCCGATCCTGCGATCCTACGAGTAGGAATTTTTTTTATACATTTAACTCGTAATAAGTATAACCACAAGATTACCCAATTCACAAAGGCAACATCATCATCACATATCCACTAATATAATCATTTGAGTACAATGCTGAAAGGAAAATACATCAATCAAAAATCAAGCTCAAGAAGACCGCTGCACGCTCCAAGCTTAACACTACTGCAACCTAGCATCACCTGCATGCATCTATCGTGCATAAACTTATAGAAAGTTTAGAGGGTGGTGTAAGTGTGTGCACAAGGTAAGTATCAAGTATTCAATGCGATGTCATAATTATACAATGTCGAAATAGGCGTAAGGTCGTGAATCATATGTTATCAGAGTAAGCGAAAATACTGACAAGTCCATGAGTCAAACAATATCAGAATACGCAATACAGATCAACTATACAAATGAGGAACAATATTAGAATATACAATACAGATCAACTATACAGATGAGGAAAAATGTCAGAATACACGATACAGATCAACTATACAAATGAGGAACAATATCAGAATACGTGATGATCAACTATACAAATGAGGAACAATATCAGAATACACGATACAGATCAACTATACAAATGATGAACAATATTAGAATACGCGATACAGATCAACTATACAAATGAGGAACAATATCAGAATACGCGATCCAGATCAACCATACAAATGAGGAGTCATAAAGAATCAAATATCAGATGTCGTATCTAAACCATATAAATGCAAAAACACAGGTAACCCAAAATGGATTATACCGCGAATGTAATGCAATATGCGGTGCGAATGGAATGACCATGCTAGAGTGTGAAGTCGGGATGATGGTACGTAGTATCGTAGGCTATGGGGTCCATCACAAGGGACTTCTATCCAAACCAGTCTCATACCTAAATTTGGATAGTCAGACTCAATGTGGTACTCCTGATCTCAGGTTAGTCGCGCGCCCTAACCGAAATCCTGGCTGTTGCGAAGGTTCACATAACAAATAGTTGCTCACCACCAGCCCGAGTGGATAGTGAATGAATGAATGAAGGAGTATGCAAATCCTGCTCAATAAATCCACATATCAGTACGGTTCATCTATGGAAAAATTACCGGGGTGTAATACACTCCAAATGACACTACCGCTCTCCTAGCCGTACTGTCCAAGTGAGTGTAAGAAACCTCACTATCCGCCTGGCCAATAGTCTGCCAATGCCTATTCGGCACGTCGATAGCGGACCCATTCCTCGAGCTGGTCAGACTCAGCCTAGCAATGCCCCCTACACTCGGGAGAGTAAGGCCACACCCCCTCCCAATCGACCACGACATAGGGGGAGACGCGGCCTCCTGGTATTCGACACTCGGGCGCTCATGTATGCACTCGGTCTCGATGTTGGGGCGTCCTCTGGTACCAAGAGAGTTTTAGAGATTTTCACCCAGGGCCATCTATGGCAGGCCGATGCTCTAACCAAACATTTTCGGTGTCCCATCTGGCCATCCACGATATGCCTATGGAGGCTGCGGCCCTGATGTCGCTAGGGCGTACAGAATCATAATGCAAGATGCATGAGTCATACAATCCAGTCATGCATCAATCCTGCGCATATCATACGCTCATGTGAGATAACCTCCGCCTATCAGGGAGTCTCATAACAACATACTCAATGACATATGCAATGATCAACCACATCTCATAACAAACATGCAAATGATGCGTATGGGCATGTATCATGATGCTATGCGGTCACATACTCATAATCGGTATCCGACATCGACAATCGACCTCGATAATGTGGACATTTAACCAACATAACCCCCGAGGAATGGCCCTCATAGATTCTAACATATAATGGACTCATGGCCTCACACAAGGGCCAAATATACAATACCATGGGCCTCACTCAAGAGCTTAATACACATCACGATGGACCTTTCACATGGGTCTAATATAGATCATGATGGGCTCCATCGCCTGACCCTCAATTGCATCACAATGGGCCTCAACTACGAGTCGCATATACACCATATAAGTCTCGACAATCGACCTCGACAATTGAAATCGACCTCGACAATTAAAATAGACAATCGGACTCGGCCTCGACAATTGGAGTCAGCATCGATACTTGGCCTCGACAATCGGGATTGATCGATAATCAGAATCGGTAAATTGGTCACGTCAATCGGAATCGGCAATCGACCACGATAATCGGCCTCGATCGCTAATCGGTCAATCAGCTTCATCAATCGGAACCAATGATCAGTATCGACAATCCGCACCAACAATCAACTTCAATAATCGGCAACAATAATCAACATAAAAACATGGAGAGGTCCATAAATGAACAGCCAATCAACCAAAGATCGACCATCGGCCGTGGTTATATCAAATCTGATAGTGCGAAACCATCTGTCTATGGTGAATGGGGCCCACTGATTAGGGTTAACCCACAAGAGAATGATAAAAAAATAAGACTATAGAGGCCTAAGGGAAGGTCACAATGTGGACATTCAACCATCATTGCTCATCAATGTGGACATCTAATCAACATTGCTCCTAAGGAGTGGCATACATATAGAGCCAAAACATCTAATGAGCTCGTGGTCTCACATAAGGGCCATATACACATCAAGTGGGCCGCATCGCATGGACCTTGAAGACATCACATTGGACCTCGCCCGACCCTCGCCCATGGGTCGGGTGTACATCAAGTAGGCCGCATCAACAGGCTGTGCCAATGGGCCTCCCATATATCAAGTAGGCTGCATCAATGGGCCGCACTAGTGGGCCATCAATACGCAACAGGTGGGTCCTACATATGGGCCTTATACATAATAACGGGCCTCATCACTTGGGCCTGATATACACCACATCGGGCCTCACATATGGGCCTCAAATATATATCACAGGTGGGACCTATCACATGGTCAGGCGGTGTGGATGAATCACATCCATCAAGATGGGACTGGCAGAAGGACGGCGTGGACATAAAATACAAACATCATGGTGGAGTCCTCATCACCGTCCAAACACGTCCAGCACTGTCCAGATCGTCTGAATGGTGTAGATAAACAAATACATCCCGGTGGGGTGATACGACACCATCCAAACTGCCCAGCACAGATGGACGGAGTAAGTATAATACATACATCAATAGGGGTGCACATTTAACCTGGGATGGTGGGAATGGAGCACGGGACATCGTGCGTCCAGCATGGGTGGTTTGGATGTAAAGCAACGGTTCCGGTTCCAAAATTGTCGAACCGTTGGATACGGTTCATCAGGCAGTGGCACGAAAATGGACGGCGTGGACTCAATCATACATCAATGTGGCCCACGATCCACACCGTCCATTGATTCCTCTTGAAATTTAGACCGTGAATAGTGAGCTTATATCATCGATGATATGGTTCACCCGAATAATCAAGCCTTAAAATCACCGTAGATGGCCTTCTTCTGATCGTGGAGATCACGAGGATGTACATGGTTAAGAAAGCTCAACATGGTTTTGATGGGTTCTACCACATCATCATCGATGAACGGTTCGAATCTCTCCTGCATGATGGTGGCCCACAACAAAATCAAGGAAGCTCGGGTTTCCAACGTAGATGTTGACGTATCATCAGAACCCACTGACGGCACGTACATCGACAGGTGAATTTTGATGGCCCACTTAATGGCGTCTTTGGAAAATCTACTCTTCATGGGATGGGACGAAAACCATCTAGGAATGGAGTACTATTAGAGGAAAATGGTCCCCGTAGCCTATGAGCTTATCTACTCCGCCGTAATATTTCATGTTCATATATTCATAATTCTACAACAAACTGCATGGTTTCAGAATGCCACATTGTCAAGGGTTAAATCTCCTTCCGTAAATAATGGACGGTACAAATTGACGATTTGAATGTGGAGTGGGCCACATTGAAAAAATTGCAAAGTATACCACATCCGTTTTTTTTCTTTTCTTAAATTTTTTAAAAGTCGAATCACATACCTGTGATTAAACCCACTGAACCGAACCGGTTTTCACGGTCCGGTTCTACGTTCGGTTCTAATGGGCTAACGGTTCGGTTCTCAGTAAATTTCGTAATTTGGGAACGGTACTGCTCAAGTCACCCCAAAAACGGACCAAACCGACCCGTGTGCACCCCTATACATCAAGTCAAGGCGTCGCCGTCCCTGTGGATGGTGGTGAATGGAGCACGTACATCGTGCGTCCAGCATAGATGGATGGTTTGGATGTAATACCAACATCAGGGGTGGGTTCCACGTACATGGCCCACCAGGGGATTAAATCTGTTTCATTTTCGTCTTGAGCCAAAGACGAGCTCGCCAGATGAATGGACGGCGTGGATATAAACATACATCAATGGTGAGTCCCACGCACGTGGCCCACCTTTTATATATATATATATATATATATATATATATATATATATATATATATATATATAATATTATAATATATATAAATTACAAATAGCCACCGTAGAGACCTGGATGTTCTGGACGGTGGAGATTTCATACATATTTACATGGTGGGTCCACACGTGTGGACGGCATAGATTATCAACACATACATCATCCATGGGAACCATAGAACTTTGCTGACGTCCTCAGCAAACTGAAAGGAGGTGGGGTCCACGTAGATGGACGGTCTGGATCATCAGACCCCACCCACTGACGGCAATACATCAGCTATAAGCAGGTATGAGGGTTGCAGGCCTAATACCGTCCAGATGATGGAAGGTTTGGATCATCTGCCACGAGATGGTGGCCACGTAGATGGGATCTACGGGTGGATGAAATATGTACAGTAAAGGTGGTCCCCCGTGGAGCCCACCATGAGTTATGTATATATAATATATAAATATTATATATTATATTATTTTATTTTATTTATGTTTTGAAGGACCCCAGCGTACGTCCAGGCCCTATAAAGGGTGTACTTCAAGGTGCACCGTCCAGAGATGGATGCGTTGCGGTGGGGTCCACACGTCCCACGTGTGGACGGTAGCATACCACATCATCAAGGTGGCTAGTCAAAGCTCCTGCCCATCCAGCAAGATGGATGGACGGTTAGATTTATCACATACCTCGTGATTAAACCCACTGAACCGTGGGACATCAACACAGCAGCTATATTAGCTGTGTTTACGTACACCAACCAATCCTTTTTACGTGTGGGTCTCATGTGGGGCCACATAACATTTATTTTCCATCCAATCTGCTCATAAGGTCACAAGGACCCAATTAAAGAGGAAAAACGAATTTCATATCAGCCCAAAACTTCTGGGACCCAAAAAAAGGTCTCAATGGTAGGCGTTCCATCCCTCACTGATTTGATGGTGTGGGCCACCTGAGTCTTATATAAGGTTGGTTTTTGGCACATTCCCGTGCTTAAAGGGGACCATCAATATGCACAGCTTGGATGCTCCACAAAGATTACAGCGGGGCCTGAGGTGGGGCCCACTCTCTATGCCCGGTGCATGCATCTGGGCGCTGCTCGCTGCAGCGTCCTTGGATGTTAGCAGCAGCAGAGTCCAATATATATATATATATATATATATATATATATATATATATTTTTTTTTGAGGTTTAGCATAGGTGGGACCCCTATCAAGCTGATCCAGTCTGTCGGCTGGTTTTTATTCCCCGGGACGCATATAACGAGCCCAAAATCCAATAACCTTTTATGCACAGAACATCACAGCGGGTCCTATCAGATTTTTTTAACAATATATACAATATTTCCTACGATATGGCCCGCCAGAGATTCAGTTCAGTTTCATTTTTCAGCTCAACGCTTAAAATGAGCTGGAAAGTAGGGTGGACAGTGTGGATCAGAAACATACGGTAAGGTAGGGTCTACATGAGTGGGCCACCAAAAATTCATGCATCAAGAGATGGTTGATATCTCTGACGTTCCCTCCAGCAGCGCCTGCTGCTGGCGGTGAATATACAACGCATATATCAAGTGCGCTCCACCGTCCCCTACTGGACAGTGGAAAGCATGGATGAAACACATATATCAGGTGGGGTCCACGTCAGTGTGGCCCACCTGTTTTGGAGCTGATATTAATATTTTCCCTCTATCCATGACGGTCTCAAAATGGACAGAAGGTGGGCTCCACTAGGTAGATTGCTTGGAGAAGAAATGCATCATGGTGGGGCCAAGATGAGATCCTCACCATTAATTGGTGGGTCCCACTTGCCCATCATAAAAGAAACACATCTTATCATACAAATCACCCACCTTAGATCTTCTTGGACTTCTTATTCCATCAATGTATGCTGGGATCCAATTGATGGACTTCAATGGTTGAGATCGACTTAGGATGGTGGAGATGGGAGATAGGAAGGTGGGCCACACTAGCCTCTCCATGGGGGGCTTGGACGTTGGAGTTGCTTGGGATGAAAAATGAGAGAGAGAGAGAGAGAGAGAGAGAGAGAGAGATGGGTGTGAGAGATGGGGAGTGGGTGATGAGAGATAGAGAGATGGGGGCTTGGACGTTGGAGGTGTATGAAAAATGAGAGAGGGATGGGAGGGATGGGTGTGAGTGATCGAGTGATGGGGAGTGGGTGATGGGTGATGGACATGTACTTGACATGTAAGGGAGAGTTGACATTAGGTGAGAGAGGGATGGGTGTTGGTACTTAACATGATGTGATAGATTGATGTAATGTATTGTAGAGATTCCCTCAGTATTTGTAACGTGCGGCGTTTTTCTCAAACTGAACGCTGGCCCACATCTCTTGGCCCGGATATCGCCTCGATACACAAGATGCGGTGTCGGAACCGCGGCGACAGCACGGTCAGTAGAGTATAAGTCTCAGGTCGAGCCAACTCTGATATACGGGACATGACTCGGGATCACACGCAAACGCCGATAACAGATCGCAAGTCGCCGGAATTCAACCGGGAGGACCGCAGAAGCCTACGAAATGGTACGATCTAGGATGCGGGTCTTACAGATATCACTGTATCCAGGATGGAGACGGAATTGTATAATGGAATGATAAATCAAAGAAGTAAGACAAATAGATGTACCAGAGATGATAGAATGCAAAATCTGAACCGGTCATGGATATTCTCGACCGGTCTGGTCAAGTATGTACTCGACTGGTCGTGCACAGCCAAAAATATGCATTTTTCATGAAATTTGAAATTCTTACCATTTTAAATAACAACTATATACAATATGATACAGAAATGCATGAATAATCAATTCAAATTGCACATACCAAGATCAAATTTCAATTTAGAAAACCTGCTTTTGTCGAGCGGTTTTGTAAATATGTCAGCAAGTTGAATCTCGGTCGGAATGTATTTCAAAGAAATTGTCTTTTCTTCCACTAATTCATGAATGTAATGATATCTAATGTCAATGTGCTTGGTTCGTGAATGTTGGATTGGATTTTTAGATATATTAATTGCACTAGAATTATCACAATATAAAACCAAAGAATCCTGTGCAATTTCGTAATCGCTTAACATTCTTTCACTACCAAAAAAAGGGGCAAAGGCTACGAATTTTATCCGTAGCCTTAGACCTATGGCTACGGTTTTAGTCCGTAGCACGGCCGTAGTCGTAAGTGCAATAACAATAGGTCTGGAACCTATAGCTACAGATTGAATCCGTAGCTATAGGTCACAACAGCTACGGATTCAATCCGTAGCAATTATGTCTGTAGCTATAGGTTACAATTAAATTGATTACGTATTTATTTACTACGACTTTAAGTGGGTTAAATCAGTAGCTATATCCGGTTAATTGTTATTTAGGATATAATCCGCAGCAATTATATCCATATAACAGTTACGGATTGAATCCATAGCTATTAGTTACAACAGCTACGTATTATTTATTCAATTATCACCTGTATAATCATTCAATTACCACCTGTATAATCATCCTGTATAATAATTCAATTACCACCTGTATAATCATCCAGTATAGTCATTCAATTACCACTTGTATAATCATTCATTCATTCCATTACAATCAATTACAATCATTCATTCATTCAATTACAATCAATTACAATCCTTCATTCAATCAATTACAATTACAATCCTTCATTCAATCAATTACAATTACAATTACAATAATGCTGAAAATACAAATCTTTGGCTTTATTAGGAAAATTTGCTCGACTTCACCCTGAAATTTCAAAGATAAAGAATTGAAAGAATAAATATCCTTCATTCAATGAATTACAATTACAATCCTTCATTCAATGAATTACAATTACAATTTACAATTACAATAATGTCGAAAATACAAATCTTTGGTTTAGGTTAGGTTGTAGGTTAAGGTTTAGGTTTAGGAAACCGGTTTTGGGTTCGAGATCGGGTTTAAGTTTGGGTTTTCAAGTTTAGGTTTAGGTTTATGTTAGGGAGTTAGGTTTAGGTTAGGTTGTAGGTTAGTTTAGGTTTAGGTTAAGGTTTAGGTTGTAGGTTTGAAATTCGAGATCGGGTTTAAGTTTTCAAGTTTAAGGTTTTCGAGTTAGATTTAGGTTAGGGTAGGTTAAGGTTTAGGTTGAGGTTGAGGTTTAATTTAGGTTAAGGTTTAAACCGGTTTTGGTTGAGGGTTTTAAAGTTTAGGTTTAGGGTTTGTAGGGTTTAAGGGATAGGTAAAGGTTTAAGTTTGGGTTTTCAAGGGTTTAAGTTTAGGTTTAGGTTTATGTTTGGGTTAGTTAGGGAATGTTTAAGTTAGGTTGTAGGGTTCGTCAAGGTTTAGGTTTATGTTAGGGAGTTAGGTTTAGGTTAGGTTGTAGGTTAAGGTTTAGGGAAACCACTTGAGAATAGGTTAAGGTTTAGGTTTAGGTTGAGGTTTAGGTTTAAACCGGTTTCGGGTTCGGATCGGGTTTAAGTTTGGGTATTCAAGTTTAGGTTTAGGTTTATGTTAGGGAGTTAGGTTTTAGGTTAGGTTGTAGGTTAAGGTTTAGGGAATTGAGAATAGGTTAAGGTTTAGTTTTAGGTTTATGTTAGGGAGTTAGGTTTAGGTTTTAGGTTTAGTTAGAGTGTAGGTTAAGGTTTAGGGAATTGAGAATAGGTTAATGTTTTGGTTGAGAAATTAGGTTCGGGTTTGGATCGGGTTTAAGTTTGGGTTTTCAAGTTTAGGTTTAGGTTGAGGTTTAGTTCATGTTAGGGAGTTAGGTTTAGGTTAGGTTGTAGGTTAAGGTTTAGGGAAACCGGTGAGAATAGGTTAAGGTTTAGGTTTATGTTAGGAAGGTTTAGGTTAGGTTGTAGTTTAAGGTTTAGTGGAATTAAGTTTAAGGTTTAGGTTTAGGTTCTGGATCGGGTTTAAGTTTGGGTATTCAAGTTTAGGTTTAGGTTTATGTTAGGGAGTTAGGTTTAGGTTAGGTTGTAGGTTAAGGTTTAGGGAATTGAGAATAGGTTAAGGTTTAGTTTAGGTTTATGTTAGGGAGTTAGGTTTAGGTTTTAGGAGGTTGTAGGTTAAGGTTTTTAGGTTTAGGTTTATGTTAGGGAGAAGGTTGTAGGTTGAGAATAGGTTAATGTTTTGGTTGAGGAAATTTAAGGTTCGGGAAATTAGGTTTGGGGATCGGGTTTAAGTTTGGGTTTTCAAGTTTAGGTTTAGGTTCATGTTAGGGAGTTAGGTTTAGGTTAGGTTGTAGGTTAAGGTTTAGGGAATTGAGAATAGGTTATGGTTTAGGTTTAGGAAACCGGTTTTGGGTTTGGGATCGGGTTTGAGTTTGGGTATTCAAGTTTAGGTTTAGGTTTATGTTAGAGAGTTAGGTTTAGGTTAAGGTTGTAGGTTAAGGTTTAGGGAATTGAGAATATGTTAAGGTTTAGGTTGAGAAAATTGGGTTCGGGTTGGGATCGGGTTTAAGTTTGGGCTTTTCAAGTTTAGGTTTAGGTTTAGGTTAGGGTGTTAGGTTTAGGTTAGGTTGTAGGTTAAGGTTTAGGGAATTGGAATTTAGGTTTAGGTTTAGGAACCGGTTTCGGGATCGGGTCGGGATCGTGTTTAAGTTTATGTTAGAGGTTAGGTTTTCAAGTTTAGGTTTAGGTTTGGTTAGGGAGTTAGGTTTAGGTTAGGTTGGTAGGTTAAGGTTTAGGGAATTGAGAATAGGTTAAGGGTTAGGTTTAGGAAACCAATTTCGGGTTCGAATAGATCGGGTTTAAGTTTGGGTATTCAAGTTTAGGTTTAGGTTTATGTTAGGGAGTTAGGTTTAGGTTAGGTTGTAGGTTGAGGTTTAGGTTTATGTTAGGGAGTTAGGTTTAGGTTAGGTTGTAGGTTAATGTTTAGGGAATTGAGAATAGATTAAGGTTTAGGTTCAGCAAATCGGGTTCGGGTTCGAGATCGGGTTTAAGTTTGGGTTTTCAAGTCTAGGTTTAGGTTTAGGTTAGGTAGTTAGGTTTAGGTTAGGTTGTAGGTTAAGGTTTAGAGAATTGAGAATAGGTTAAGGTTTAGGTTTAGAAAATTGGGTTCGGGTTCGGGATCGGGTTTTGGTTTTGGTTTATGTTATAGGTTTTTGGATTTGAGAATGGGTTTTGGTTTAGGTTAAGAGTGTGGTCCCTGCAAATACAAATATAAACACGGCCTGTCCAAATGGTCAGGCCCTTCCAATGCCGTCCATAGAAAATGGACAGCTTCATCATGGTCATAACAGTGGTCCCCACCTTCCAGGGTCCCTCGCTCTTCTGGATAGCTCCGACGCACATCCAGGTCTGCTCCATCCTTTACCTGGGCTTGGGACCGGCAATGCAAGGAGTTACATTGGCGGAGTTAAAAAAGGAATTACCCAACTCTTCATCCCTTTAAAAAAAAAGAAGGAAAAAAGCGAAAAAGAAAAAAGAGAGGATTAGGACTTGCCTCATCAAAGAAGCTGATAATACAACTGTTTGATTTCGTACTCTTTGGAATTAGGTGCCATTGAACCAGATGATCTATGATAGATTGCAGAATTGAAGGCGTCAGTTCAATATGGCCTGCAAGAAAAGATTACAAGATTACAAGATTACAAGTATGTCGTGTAAAGGCACAAAACATATATCTTGGGTTGTTAATTCATGTTACTTGAGACCCAACTTCTAATAGAAACTAATAAAATACAAATAACCCATATCATTTGAGAGAGCTCATCACTTGTAAAGGAAACATGAATCATAATAAAGGGCAATAAAAGATTTTAAAAAAATGAAACAAGTATAAACTTACAGTCCAATAAGTGAAGAGCTTTGTGTTGTTGTCTCCATAAAGATATGGGCTGACCTGTTTTTGCATTGTTAACGCATTAGGAAATGGATTTGGGTCTGCATTATTAAGCAACATTCCACATTAAATCTGCATTGTTCAACCACAATAACAATAGTTTAACATTGGACAATTTGAACAAGCATTTCACAATCCCATCAAGAATAAAACAAAACTCTACAAGGAAGCATTTCACAATTTCAAGACTGATGCATTTGACACATTATGTCTAAATTACGCAGTCTTACATGAGATGGAGCAGTCTTTCTTCGCTTTCCCAGTGTTCTTTTTCTTTAACAAAATCGTTTAAAAAAGTTGAGTACTTCATTAAGCAACTTTAGTTCATCATGTTGGCTACTAATGACTTGCCTTTGTTCATGTAAATTATGCTCCAGTTCTATTACAGTGCATTGCCTTTCAGAAAGGGATGACTCTAGCTCATGCTATCAATATAGATTGCATAATGGACAAATAAATGCCAAGGAGAGTTGTGTACCTTGACAAGGAAATCATGTGCCTTTCCACCCTCTGCTTCCCCACTCTTCTGCTTCTTCCATGCAATAGCATCATCCCACATGCAACATCCACCTGAAAGAATGCGCATAACCGTCATGCTTGAGTAATCAATACAGGAATGTACAAGTAAAACCATAAAACCAAAGATACTCACCTCCATAGTTGACGATCTCCACCATAGTTGACGATCTCATTCTAAAGCCCTTCTCCCTCCTCCTTTACCCGGGCTTGGGACCGGCAATGCAAGGAGTTGCATTGGCGGAGTTAAAAAAGGGCTTAGGCTCCATTTGGTTTTTTTTTTTTTAAATGTTTTCATAAATACTAATGTGATGACCAAATGGAGCCTAAGACTATAAATACAATCAAATATAGAGTACAAAATTTATTCAATATTCAAAGATTAAAAAAATACGTGCCAAATTAGTTCAAAATGCACACTACACGTTCAAAATTAGTTCAAAATGCATACTTCAACCTAGAGAGGGCTCTTAGAGGCCCACCATGATCTATGCTTTTATCCATGCTGACCATCCATTTCACTGGATCATTTTAGACTATAAACCTAAAAATGAGGCAAATCCAAGGCTTAAGTGGATCACATAGTGGGGATTGAACGCCCACCATTAAAAACTTCTTAAAAGTTAGAGGTTTTGGATCAAGCTGATATTTGTGTTTTCCCTTCATCCGGGTCTATGTGACCTTATGAACAGGTAAGATGGCAAATAAACATGATGGTAAACCCCAGGAAGATTTCAACGATGGGATTATTGTCCCAACTGTTTTCCCTTCATTCTATTTTTCAATGTATATGAATGCCTGTGCCAGTAACATAAAAGACATTGAAAAAAAAAACATAGAAATTCAAATTGATGTCACAATCTGACAAACTTTTAAAAAAAATTCTGGAATTCCTTTCAGGATCTTAAGACAATCCCTTGACATCACCATCATTACCTTTAAATCCCATCTAATCCACGATAATCCCTTCAAAATTGCTTGGGACGTGTTTGGTTCAAGGGATTAAAAGGGATTGGAAGGTTTAATCCCGGGATTGGCCAGGTGTCCCAAACAGACCGAAAATAGCAATCCCATAGCTCTTGCACCAATCCACTGACGCAGCTATCATTACCTTCAAATCTATGCAATCCACTCTAATACCATCCAATTCTATCCAATATGCCCGGCCAAATAGGCCCTAATGGTGGGCGTTCAATCACCACAGTTTCCTATGGTGTGGTCCGCCTGAGATTTTGCCCTAAAATGAGCTGGAAAAAATGAATGGCCTGCATACACATATTATGGTGGAGCCCACAAAGCATTTTTAGGGCCCCTTTGGCCGGGTGGATTGAAAGGGATTGAATGGTATTACCTTCAAAGGATGGTCTGGATTTATAGGGATTGAATGGTATTAGGGTGGATGACCTCATCTTCAGAGAGGTCATATGGAGGTCCACAGTGCCAATCATATTGTAGGATTTTCATGGAGAAATGCTGAGGTGATCTGCTAGATTGAAGAGATGATTCGCAGTAGAGGTGGCGCACCTGCAGAGAATTTAAGACACTTGCCTGGTAGATTGTAAGATGACTGTAACCTGTCACTCCTTTTGTGATGGTCTATTTTATCATACATTACTGGCCCACTTAAGGTGAGTACCAGCCTGATTTCTGGGTCAAGCCATATTCAATGGGCAACCCTCGGTGGTGACCCCGATCTCACAGTGGACTAACCACAATTCTCCTCTTCAATCTCTCTTGGCATGGATTGCCTATTGACTAGAATAATGTTTGTTTGGTTGCAAGATGGTGAAAGAAATAATCGCGTCTTCATAGCAAAAAATAATAATAATAAAATAAATAAATAAATAAATAAAGGTATTGATGGTGTTGTCAGTGGATTGTCTTCAGATACATGGGATTGCTATATACCTGGATTGCTATATCTAGTCTGTTTGGCACGCCTGGCCAATACCGGGATTAAACCTTCCCATCCCTTCCCATCCCTTCCAATCCCTCAAGCCAAACACATCTTAGGGATTGGAATCAGATCACCGACTCTGTTTGGCACGCCCGGCCAATCCCAGGATTTAACTTCCAATCCCTTCCAATAACATCCAATCCCTTCCAATTTGATCGGCCAAATGGGCCCTTAGATTTCAGAAACAGTGGGAGGGGAATGAGGATTGAAGGAATGAAAGATTTGATAAAGAGATAAAGAGGGAGAAAGAAAGAAACTAACCGCACGCGCGTGCTCCATCTTCTTCTCCTTCTCCTCCTTCTTCTCCTTTTTGCAGCGAAATAGGTTTTTCAAAACAGAGAGGGGAATGTGGCCTTAAGACAGGGAGAGAGGGTGAGGGAGATCGGGAGATCGAGAGAGGGCAAGGGAAAGAGAGAGACTGAGCGCGAGAGAGAGAGATGGAGAGAGAGATGGAAAGATGGAGAGATAGGTCAGCGAGCGGGAGAAAATGGCAAAGGGTTTTTTATTTTCGGAAGGGTTTTTTGTTTTCGAAAGGGTTTGAGGATTTGGAGGGGTGCGTGACGTACGACGCCGGCACATTTTATGGTTTTAGGACCGTGGGGGCCACTGTGATGTATTTCATATATCCACTCTATCCATTAATTTTAAATTATTATTTTAAGTGCTAATAAAAAAAATGAGTTAGATCGAATCTATAAGGAGACCACACAATATATTAATAATGGAAATTAAATTTATATTATTTCTTATGGTGTGGTCCACTTAGACATTTAATCTATATAATTTTTGGGCTCATACACTAAAATTATATATCAGAATTTTTGGACGGCTTAGATCAAACACATATATTCTAATGGACCTCATAAATCCCCTTAAGAACCATCTATATTTAATATGTTTTAGGTGGGAAGATACTCTTTAGCTACAGAGCACTTGGGCTATAGCTACAGATTTAATCCGTAGCTATATTGCTAGGGACTAAATCCGTCGCTAAAAGCTTTCAACCTCCATAGTCATTGCTCGATTTTTTGGTAGTGTTTTCATCCATACAAGCTGAGTACATGCATTACCAGTAGCAATGTATTCAACCTCAGCGGTAGAGAGTGATACGGAACTTTATTTCTTACTTTGCCAAGAAACAAGACAATTCTCAACATAGAAACAACCACCACTAGTTGATTTCCTATCATCAACGTTACCAGCCCAATTAGCATCAGTGTAACCACCTAATTGAACATTAGTATCATGTGGATACCAAAGACCCAAATTAGCTGAACTTGCGACATATCGCATAATCCGATTAACAGTAGTTAAATGTGACTCTTTAGGGTCAGATTGATATCTAGCGCAAATCCCTACGCTAAATGCAATATCAGGACGGCTTGCAGTTAAATACAGCAAACTACCTATCATACTGGGATATAATTTAGGATCCACTCTCTTACCTATAGAGTCCTTTGAGAGTTTTAAGGTCGTACTTATAGGAGTATTAAAATTTTTACCATTCTCAAATCCAAACTTTTAAACTAAGTTCAGAGCATATTTGGTTTGGGAGATAAAGAAACCCTTAGGTTGTTGTTTAACTTGCGACCTTAGGAAATAATTCAATTCCCCAACCATACTCATTTCGAACTTAGATTTCATAAGATCTGCAAACTCAACAGTCATGTTAGCACAGGTAGATTCATAAATAATATCATCAACATAAATTTGTACTATTAAAATGTGATTATTATGTTTCTTTACAAATAGAGTCTTATCAACACTTCCCGTTAGAAAATTATGACTTAGCAAAAACTTAGTCAACTTTTCATACCATGCTCTAGGAGCTTGTTTTAAACCATAGAGAGCCTTTTTAGAGCGGTATACATGATCAGCATTCTTAGGGTCTTCAAAATTGCTAGTTGTTCAACATATACCTCTTCATACAAATCGCCATTTAAAAAAGCACTCTTTACATTCATTTGATATATTTTAAATTTTTTAAAGCAAGCTATGTATATAAATAGTTTGATTGATTCAAGACAAGCTACTGGGTAAAGGTTTCATCATAATCAATGCCTTCAATTTGAGTGTACCCTTGTACAACCAGTCTAGCCTTATTTCGAATTATATTACTAAGTTCATCAGACTTATTTTTGAAAATCCACTTAGTTCTGATAATATGTTTCTCTTTAGGTTTAGGAACTAAGTTCCAAACATCATTTCTAATGAATTGATTAAGCTCTTCTTGTATGGAAACTATCCGGTTTTCGTCAGTGAGAGCTTCTTTTACGTTAGCCGGTTCTATCTGAGATGTAAAGTACACGTAATTACACATACCTTCAAGTTGTCTACGAGTGCGTCACCAGTGAGAGGGTTTCCAAGAATTTGAATAGTTAGGTGATCTTTAATAGTTCTTAGTTCAAAGTTATTTTGACTTGATGGAGTACTGGTTTGTCAATTAGAAGAACTTCATCGTTATCTGAACTTGAGGCAAGTGTATTCAAGTGATTGTCAATAACCACATTGATGGACTCTTGAATTACATTGGTCCTCTTATTTAGTACTCGATACGCTCGACTGTTTAAAGCATATCCTAAAAAGATCCCTTCATCACTTTTGGTGTCAAACTTACCTAGATTTTCACGGTCACATAAAATGTAGCACTTGCTGCCAAAAACTCGAAAGTATTTGACAGTAGGCTTCTTATCAAACAACATTTTATAAGCCATTTTACCGTTTGATTTTCTAGTGTAAACGCGGTTAATTATATAACATGCAGTATTTACGACTTCGGCCCAAAGATTTTTACGGAGCTTCATACTATTTAACATTACATTCGCCATTTCTTGAAACACTATATTTTTTCTTTCAACTATACCATTTTATTGTGGTGTTTTAGGTGCAGAGAATTCATGTGATATTCCCTAATCACTACAAAACTTCTCAAAACTGCTATTTTCAAATTCTGATCCATGATCACTATGGATCTTATAGACTTGAGACTCTTTTTGAGTTTGGATACGTCTAAGTATCCTTTTTAACTTCATCAAGAGTTTTTGATTTGTCTCTTAAGAAGACTACCCAAGTATATCTGGTAAAGTCATTAACAATTACTAGTATGTACTTCTTACCACCTCGACTCTCTGTTCTAATTGGTCCAATAAGATTCATATGGAGGAGTTCGAGTGGTTTAGATGTGGTATTGGAGTCGACCTTTTTATGAGAACTCCTAGTTTGCTTGCCAATCTGGCATTCACCACATATTTTATCTATTTTTTGTATTTTGGGTAGGCCTCTTTATAACTCTCTTTTGCTCAATCTATATAAGTTGTGGTAGTGTACATGTCAAAGGCGTTTATGCCATAATTTGGTCTTATCGGTGTGGACCATGTAACACAATAAATTAGATGAGCTAGAACCACTTACAATATAACAGTTTTCAAAAGTTCTACGACCAGTTAATATTACAGAACCATTTTTATTTACAATTTCACACCCTAGGTTAGAAAATTTTACGTTGTGGTTTTTATCGCATATTTGAGAAATGCTTAATAAGTTATGTTTTAAACCTTCTACATATAAAACATTCTCAAATAAAGGGAGGTTAGAAAGTTAAATAGTACCTTGGCCAATAATCCTTCAATTGTTACCATGACCAAATGTGACTGATCCATCAGTCATGTCTTTAAGAGTGATGAACAGACCTTTATCACCAGTGATGTGCCTGGAGCATCCATTGTTTAGGTACCACTTTGAATGGCTTGAAGCTTTGAAAGCCATGTGGGCAACCAAGCAAGTAACCTTAAGAACCCATTTCATAACTGTTTTGGGTTTAATCGTATAGTTGGTCTTCTTATGATTGTAGTTGTTATAAGACCAACCCATTGAGTTATATTTTAAGAGCTCCTTAAGTAAATCAGCAATTTTCTTAGCTAAAGGATTATAATTCTAATTTTTATAGTTGATATGGTTGCTTTTAGGTTTTAAGGATTGAAAAGTTTTAGCATTTTTAGAAAAATTTTGATTTTTACTTTTTCCTTTTGAATTTAAAGACTCTCCTTTTACCAACTTAGGAGGAGTATTCTTATGTTTGGGAGGAATATTTTTGTCGTAGCCCAAACCGGATCGATCGCCACATTTTCAGGATCCGGATAAAAGTTTTTCTAACTTAGGATCACCTTAGGCATACCTCCATGTATCTTTCAAACTCAAAAGTGAAGAAACTTCAAGTTTTACTTTTTCATTTTCAGATTTAAGAGTTTCAATAAGGGAGGTTTTTAAATCTAAATCGCATTTAGTTTTTTCAAAAGAATCTGAAATATGGGATTTTTCTAAAACAAGTGTATCAAAATTTCTTTAAATTTTAAAAACTTTTCTTTCTGAAGTTTAAGTTTCACCGCAATCTTACAATTTTCCTTGTATAGGGCATTATAAGCATTTTGAAGATCTTCTTCATTTTCATGATCACTATTCAGATTTTCTTCACTAGTTGAATCATCATTATCTGAAAAAGTGAACTTAGCTAGAGTCATAAGGGCTTTAACTTCATTGCCTGACTCGATTTCAGAATCTTTTGATTCAAAAGAGGCTTCAGAGCCAGAAGATTCATCCCAAGTAGCCAACATACCTTTCTTTTTAGGTTTGTCCTTTTTAGGACACTTGTTCGTTAAATGCCCATATTCATGGCAGTTATAACATTAACTATCTTTTAAAGATTTTCAAGTTTTAGATTCAGATCTTTGTCACGTCCCAAACTCGGTAACCGGAATCACAAGGAACCCGATGGCCAATTCTAGCCGTAACAGCCTCCATAGTACCCCATTCTCAACTCCTGGGGCAGGTTCCGATCCTGGGATCCTATAAGGAAGATTTTTTTTAACAATATAATCATTACTAATACGAGCATACCCAAGATCACAGCAAGAACATCTGAGAACAACAAAGTCACACATCGTAAAATCCACTATAAATTTAAACTTTTACAATCATCCATAAGGTCCAAAAGGACATACATGAGATAAAAGGAAAAGAGAGAAAGGTCAGCAACACTGGAGTCCTCAAATGCTCAGCTTTATTCCATACCCTACTACTATGTCGCCTGCCTAGAGTATCCTGCACGTATCAATCGTACATAAGCTTATAGAAGCTTTGGAGGGTGGTGTAGGTGTGTGATAATGGTGCACAGAAGAGTAGTAGGAGATACAAGGAGAGAAGCATGATCAATGAGGATATCACTAACCTTACTCAAGCTTATCATGAATAAGATGCAATGAGTACTGGGTGCCATGCCAAGGCAATATATGAAGGGGCTTGTACAACTAATGCTAATGCAATGCAAGTAATGTCAGTAATCATATCCAAACCACAAGTCATGTACATTTCCAATCATAAGAAAATCACCAGGGTCCATTACACTGCTGAATGACAGCCGCTCTACAGACCTCGCACAGTCAAACAAGTGTAAGAGACCTCACTACCTGCCTATGGACAGCCAATCACCAACAAGGCCTGAAGTTAGCGGACCCATTTACGAGCTGGTCAGACTCAGCCTAGCAATGCCTCCTCACATCAGGCAGGTAAGGCCACACCCCTATCCAACCGACTACATGACAGTGGGAGTCGCGGCCTAATAGTATAAGGCCCTCGTGCGCTCATATATTCCACCCGGTCACGGCATTGGAGCAGATCCTTAGTACCATGGAAGTTTTGAGAATTTCACCCATGGGCATCCTATGCACCTGGTATGCTTAAGTAACATTTCTGGTGTCCAAACATGGCCATCCACGATGTATCTGTGGAGGCTACAACCCTGATAAAGCGAGGGTGATAATGCTCATATGTTATGCAATGCCAGATGCATGAATCACACCATCAACTATACATCAATTCCAAGCATCCAACATGCTCAAGAGGGAATACTACGTCCCTCAGGAAGGCAACATGCAATACCCAATGGCACAATTATAACCACACACATAGTGTCATCCAAGCATACAATGATGCACATGGGTCATGAAGACGGGTCTAGACGCATTATGCGGCGATATATAAAGTGGTACACTCCTCCTATCCAAGAAGGGACCAAGACTAGGTATTTAGACAATATCCGTAAGGAATCCCACCTCTAGAAGGGGCCCATTTACCTGAGGTAGCCCACAAGACTAAGCATACAACTACGTGTCTAAGTAACACAGAAGTGAGTCTAGCAAGAGTTTAAGATGAGCATCTAATGACATTTAGATATAAACGGGCCTATAAGGGTTCATAATGGGGATATTTAACCACCATTCTCCAAGAGGCATCTCAACCACGAACTATATGGATACAAGGCCCAAGGCCCTACATTCAAGATAAGAACATAGGTAACCACATACATACATTCCTCATAAAAGGCCATAAAAAGATATAACACCACTTTTAACAACATGGGCCCTAAGAGAGAAATTAAGGCCCAAGGCTCAATTCCCAATGGCCATAGATCCATGCATTAAGTTGGACTTGGTGGGCAGCCCGTATACACAATATACGGCCCAAAATAAGTTTAAGTTTGGATGATGAAATGGACCTAACTACATCAACCCAATAACTAGCAATTTAAGTGGGCAATCAAGGGCCCAATATTATCCTTATCTTAGCCCACAAGTCCATCAAAACGGTGGAAGTTGGCTTAATATATCATTGGTCTAAGCTGGGACGTCCCAACCCACTCTAGGCTCATGGGATGCCCCAAAAATCTAATATAAGATGGGGTCCTCATGTGATCACTAAAGGTGACCCAAAAGAATGCACTGATTAAGCCCAAGGATTATAAGAAAACACAAGCATGCAACACATACACAAGTTCTCAATATGGTGGGTGTGTATACATCAAAAAAAAGATCAAGTGGGTCTACTACTGGATTGTGAATCCAACAGCAACCCAAGGCAGAGAGTGCCTCCATGATCAGGCGATACAAGGCTTGGATGGCTTGGACCAAATATGTGTTAAGGTAGGTTCCACATATATACACATTGAGCCTTAAACAAATGGCCTAGGGTCTATGGTGAGCCTTTAACCATCCATAAAAGAACCCACGGGCCTACCTTAGGACCACCCAGGAGAACATCCAACCTCAACTGGTTCCCAAGAGGTAGTCTGCCACTACTCGAGCATGAAATAAGGCCTAAGGCCTAAGCAATCCATGGCCTAGTGGGCCAGACACTAAGCCCAATACTTAGGTAGCATGGTGGGCCCTTAAGCAAGGTTTGGGCCCAACCATAAAGGTCATAAATCCATATATTGTGGTGGGCTTCATGGCAGCCCAGTACTTCATTTACATGGGCAAGTTTCACATTTAACACAAGTGAGTTGGGCCTCACTTTTGGCTTAAGTACAGGGTCGGTTTAGTGGGCAGCCAAGGGCCCAACCTCTTGTGTATTATTGCCCCTAAGCCCATCACAACAGATAGGAGAGTATAGGCCTAAGATCAATGGGCCTATCCAAAAGAACTGAGTCCAAAAGGCCTACTTGCTAATACAAACACGCATATAATATATTATATAATGGGCCCAAAAGAAATGGCCCAAACAAAAGCCATCCAATTCATACATTATGATGGACTTGAAGGCAGCCCGTAAGCCCAAGAATACACATGGGCAAGGCCTATACTGACAGTGTGAGCTTTGCCACATCAGCCCAAAGATTTAGCAAGGCCCTCCACAATATACATTTATGTGGGCCTTGCAAGTCAGCCCACAATTAAGCATTTTATGAGGGCATCAAGGCTAATAAATGCACATGATCAGTTTATAGATGGCCCATTGGGCCCATGAATCAATAAGGTCAGCCCTTGTACAATCTTCAGCTCAAGAGATAGGTTTCCAGCCCATTGGGCCTATAAAGCTATCAAAAATTCTAGTTAAGGCTAGCCCACAAACCACCATAAAGGTGGGCCTCAAGGGGCACTAATTAAGCCCAAAAATGTCTAAAGAAGGAGGGCAAAGAGTGTGTACAACACCCCCTTAAATCTAGTGGGCCACCACGGCTCCAAAAGATCAACTATGCACAAATTTGGGCCCCTTGCTGGAATTTCAGCCCACCCACTTCCTGGGCCTGCTGGAGTCTATAAATTTATTTAATTTAAATGGGTTACTTACCCATGGTGACCCACACATATCACAGTGGGTCCCACCAGATAAGAAGGGGGATATATATAGTACTTACTTCAAGTGGGCCATGCCATTAGAATGCAGGCCCAGCAGCCCAAGGTAGGGGCATCCCATGGTGGGTTGTCCTACGGGCCTGGATATTTGACCCAAAACTGATCCAAATTGTAGGCTACAACACGATCGATACAGGGGCCCGATGACCCTGAAAATTTGTAGGGTGGTCATTCCATAGGTGGTCCACAACTCCACAAAATTTCAGAATTTTTGAACACCTAAAAATATTTTAATTAATTTAAATAAGACAGTCTGTCCAGAAAATCAGACTGACCCGGACGTCCCAACGTGGTGTGCCAGTCCGGGCCTTACCACGGTGTGTACAGGGGTCCATTAGGCCTGAAATTTGGTAGGTAGGTCCTACCATGAGTGGATCATAACTCCAAAAAATTTTAGAATTTTTAGATATATATAAATATTTTCATTTATTTAAAGAGTCAATCTATCCTGAAAATCGGACTGATCTGGACACCATATTGTAATGGGCCGGTCCAGCCACCACCATGGTGTGTACAGGTATCCATTGGCCCCAAAATTTTGTAGGTGGGTCCTAAAATGAGTGGTCAACCTCTCTATAAATTTTCATAATTTTTAGACACCCAAAAGTATTTTAATAAATTTCGAAATTCCAACCTATCCAAGGTGGAATGTTGCTGGAACAGTGCAGAAAATCCAGACTGTCCACCTCACTTGGACCACACCTTTGGGACCCCAATGAAGGTCAGATGGGGCTGAAATTTGGGGGACATCAAAATGAGATTCTCACCTTTCAGAAAAGTGTATTTGATGGGTACAAAAGGTCCCCCAATCAGTCCCAAATTCTAGCCCAAAGTCCAACAAAAAATCTGTCCAGAAATTTCTGGACAACAATACATGCATGAAATAAAATAAATGTATGGGCCTATTAAGAAAGGGATTGGCCCATAAATTAGGTGTCATGGCCCACCCTAGTGGGCCCCACAATTTTTCAGAATAAATCCCTAAATTCCCACCCTTGCAAGAATATTTAAGGTGGAAAAAAAGGGGCATCTAAACCATGGTGTAACTTGAGTATAAATGTTCCTTCCTTGCTGGGCTTTTCTGGGGAATCCAGGCCCACTAAGTGGACCACACATAATATTATCAGATTATGAAAGAATGAAGGAGAAGGAAGAACATCCGGCCATCAGGGGAGGGCTTCACCTCTATTAAGCCATCCCCACACAATCACAACCACAAACAACAATTAAACACATTGTACAATATAGATCTTATGATGCATGGCCTAGATCTTTGAGATAAATGGTTGGGATGCCATCCCAGCCACATGCAAGGGTCTAGATGACCCATCATCCCTAGAAAATAGGGAAAATCCACATGCAAGGGGTCCATCAAGGGAAGAATCCCATGCATGGACATGCATGTACAATGTGGGCCTCATGGCCACATCTAGATGGTTGTGTAGGATCTCCACCATTGATTGGTGGGTCTTACACATCCAAAATGAGAAGGAGGGAAGGATCTACATTAAGAAGAAGAGTTCTACATGATATGGAGAGCACCCACCTTGATCCTTACAAAAATCTAGGTCTCCTTGCTTCTCTAGCTCCAAGGAAGGGAAACCAATGGATGAGATGATCTTGAAATGGATGGGTTTAGAGAGATTAGGGAAAGAAGGGGCTGGAGAAAATGGAGAATTTGCTGGCCATGGAGAGAATGAGGAGGGAGAGAGATAAGGAGAGAGAGAGAGAGAGAGAGAGAGAGAAATCATTTGTTTGTAAGAAAAGAAATAATTACCTATGGGAGGAGAAAACAAAGTTGTATGGTAGAGTAGGCTTTTGGGTGGTGTGTGTGGGGTGGGTAGTGTTTATTCCATGGAAATTGTAGTATGTGTGGGTGGTGTGCATGGGAACTTGTGCCAAAAGTGGGGTCCACATGCATGACACCTAAGTGGGCCACATGATTAAGGGTCATACAATGAAATGTACACAACTTTTGATCTGCATATCGGATTTATGCGCGAGACACGATGTTGGAACCGCGACGATGATGCGGTCGCAATGGCATAAGTCTAGGGTCAACCCGAGTCGGGTCTATGTGACCAGACTCAAAGATGACCGCAAATACTATCGGAGAGTCACGGGTCTCCGAAATTTGATCAGTAGGACCGCGGGACCAAAATAAATGAGATGCATACTCACACACACACATGCACACATGCGAACCTGGGTCGGGTCTCACAATATTTTCTTATCATTTAATTTTTGAAAATTAACTCTCTTTTTACTTTTAAAAATCTTATAAAACTTTTTAGCTAAAAGGGCCATATCATCTTCGAAATTTTCCAAATCAGAATTACTACTATTTTCTTAAGAAACACTTTTAAAAGATTTAAGGGCGATAGATTTACCTGTAGGAGCTTTAAAAGTTAACTCATAAGTCTGTAAAGAGCCAACTAATTCTTCTACCATCATATTATTCGTATCACGAAGTTCCTGGATCGCAGTTACCTTAGAATTGAACCGTTCAGGAAGTGAGCGTAATATCTTTACACAGACTTTACTTTCTGGGATTTTATCACCATGACCCCACATGGAGTTCACATTGTCATTTAATCTTGTATAGAAGTCCATGAACATTTCATTTTCTTCCATATGTATTTCCTCAAATTTAGTTGTGAGGATTTTGACTTTAAATTTCTTGACAACTGTTGTTCCCTCATGTGTCATTTCTAAAATATCCCAGGCTTGCTTTGCAGTATCACAAGATATAATTCTTTTGAATTCATTCGGTGATAGTGCACAAGTGATTGCCTTTAGTGCTTTTGCATTGGCACTACTCTCACTTTTCTAAAGTGTGGTCCAAGAAAAATATGGTGAGATTTTCATAGATTTGGATCCATGAATACCAGTTACTTCAGTGGTAGGAGGGGTCCATTCAGTCACTGTGGCAAGCCACACGCTCTCATCCATGGATTTTAGAAAATTCCTTATTCTGGTTTTCCAATAGGCATAATTGGAGCCATCAAATGGTGGAAGCCTAGTGACTGAAAGGCTATCAAAATTTCACATCTCAAATAGCTCAGATCGATTAACTCAGGAAATTAATCCAAAAGAAATAACAATTAAAACGAGCTATTAGGCTTTGATACCACTTGAAAAGGCCGAGCTATATATCCTAGAGGGGGGTGAATAGGACTATGCCAAATTTTAAAAAAAAATAACAGTGGAATTAAACAATAAGATAGCTAAATGAATTGCAAATAATCCAAGGAAGCAACAACCTCAAAATTCTAGTATTGAGAGGTTGATACAAATGTTGTTCTAAGGACAACTTTACACCATAAAAATAAAGGGTTTATGGAAGGACAACCTTACTAGAACAATTTGAGTATCAAAAACTCAAACTGAAGAGGAATAAAAAGGAAATAGCAATAAAGGAAATCTAAGCTATAACAATATTCCGCACAATGTTGAAATGTAAAGATTACAACATTCACATCCACAAATACATCCCACAATCTTGAATTTAAAAAAATAATAAAGAAAGGAAACCACAAAACCACAAAACATAAAGAATTATAGTGGTTCGCCTATGTGTACACCAACTGTTAATGAACAGCCACATAGCTAGTCCACTCCTAATATCCTCACATAGTGGATATTAGCGCTCACTATGAAAATAGGTTTTTTCAAGTTCACCTAAAACCCTCATAATTGTGTATTTCAAGTGGGTTTACACAATTCAAAAAACCCCACACTCCGAGTTTTCTGGATCACCTCAGATAACCAAAATAAGAGATTTTTCTGGCTTAATCTCAAAGAAACCAAAACAAAGGAAATTATAAAACTGTAAAATACCTGGATATTCTCCTTGATGCAGCACGGAAGAACTAAGTCAGAGTAGAAGTTCAACGTAGAAGTTCAATGTCCAATACTCACTTATGAAATGGTTCTAGGTTCTAAATTGATTTTAGATTCAAAGTACCTTGGGCTAGCTTGATTTGATTTTAATTCCAACAAATGGGAATACTTCAATCCCTCTTTCAAATAAAATTGGAATGTGAAAATTCAATATCAAATGCAAAGAAAGCTATTAAAAGAGAATATTAAATGAGCACAATATAGCTTAAAATAACGACTAACTTTATCTCTCAGAGTGACGTATTGGTTTAGCTTGAATTCCATGAAAATCTCTGAAATTCGTCGTCTATTTATAAGTGAAGAAATTGTATTCACGATTGGTCTTGTGGACACTACGACTGGTCGTAGGACCAACTAATTTTTGAAATTTTGAGCGCGATCAGATAAAGTCGTTCCACGACTGGTCGTAGGACCTTCACGACCAGTCGAAAGACCTCCATGACTGGTCATGTGGAACCTGGAATAGTTGTTGGAATTTGAATCATAGCTGCAGTACTAGTCATGAACGAGTCAAGCACTGTTCACACAACTGGTCAAGCAGTCTCCAGGACTGGTCATGGTAAAAAAAAAATTCTGAAAATTTACAACAAATTTACGATTGGTCATGGAATTTCTTGGACTGGTCGAGTGTAACGACTCAGAAAATTCCGTACAATGGTCCGAATACCACCTCAGGCAGAAATCACTTAGGATCAAATCCTTTAGAAATTACACAAAGTTAACTAAGTGTTAAACTAGATTAGCCACGAAATTCGCTTGAATCACTTTAAATACGATCTGCAAGACCTAAAACTTGTGGAATTATTGATGCTAGGTTACCCTAAAATCTAGGATCAAACTCATTACCCGACTACTCTCGAGAGCACATTGAAACTCCGTATCAGATTTACACCGCACATCGAAAGTCCAAATGATACGAGGTTATAGAATTTGGACCGCCTTGCTAGGCTTGATAACCATCTCGGATGTCGAAACCAGATTGTATTTCATGGCTATTCGCTTGAGCCCGGAGCGAGGAGTGTGAGAAAACTTGGTTTTCTTTAGAAATTTAATAAAATTTAAGTAATCTGAGACTTGGTGTTTGCAGGCTAATTATAAGCAATCGGACCGTCAGAATCTGACCCAAATACACCCTCAGATCAGGGATATTTCCTAGCACATGTTCGTGTACTTGTAACCCTGATCGAGATTCGGTGACCGTTGAACTGAAACTGGTCCGCCAGGTGTGATCTAAAAATCCGACTGGAACGAAAACTTAACTCCACCTAGATCCAAGGTTGGTGAGCTTAAGTCCGACCGCACGTAGAAAAGGGGCTGCCAGAAGTGCTCCGTTGAGACAGAACAGACCCACTTTGGTTATAACCTAAGTATACCTTGACCTTAGGTCTATTTCGGTGATGTTTTAGGCTATATAATAACCTTAAACACTCTCTCATTCAGCCCATACGAATTTGACAAAAACCTTAGGAGAGAGAAGGGAGGAAAGTGAGAGAAAGTGTGAGAGAAGTGGGAGGATCTCCCTGCTATCTTACCCTGTCATTCTGTAAGCTTAACCACTCCATTCTAATCATTTTCCCAGCGATTCCGACATCGTTTCTAGGTAAGAAACCCTAACCCTAATCTGTTTTGGGGTTTTGATAGTTGTAAGTTATGAAATAACTAACCTAAGGCATGTTATAGGTTGCCACATCGTCGTATACTAAAGCTTAGCGAATCTATCGAGTTTATTACGCTTCTAAGGTGAAGGTGCGGACTTTAGACGTATAGGTTATGGTTTTCAATGCTTTCAATGTCAGATAATGATAGATTCATGATCTGTATGTTATTGTACATGTACAAAGTGCTGTCCGTTTCGTATTCTGGTTAGACTTTAACTATGTTGAATATACTATATTCCTCGTATTTGTAGAAAGTACCGTATACGTATAAATTTTGCAAGTGTGCTTGCCATGATGAATCACTATATGAACATGCTATATATATGTATAATACTTATTTGGCAAAAGGGTTTGTCCTAATATATGTTTTTGCTAGTATACGCTATGTATGTTGAAAGTGTGTATCCTAATTGTTTGTGAAAATGCTTGTAAGAGTAAGTACTTAGAGGATTGTGCTTTAGGTAGGTGTTCAGATAGGATTCTCAGCTACCTTCAAGATGTATATGATTTCCTCCATGTTTTTTGTTTAATTTAACCGCTTACTTATGAAATATATGTGTTTGTATTTTCCTATTTATATTGCGCTTTATAACATGCTTTATGACATGCTCGTTAACATGCTTGAATTACTTTGTTTATTCTGCTTTACTCTACATGCTTCTGAATAAGGATTGGTTGTGTTTGGGGCTATGATTTTAGTCCAGGCAATCGAAAATGAAAATGAATGCGTGGCTGAGATTCATTCGCCATGCGAGATGTGTTCGACGAACTCGAGTTGTACTTCGGTTGACGATAGTGGCTGGCCACACGAAATGCTTATGCGCTTCATATCGTTCAACTTGTTGTGCGCTCGAGCTAGCCGAGCTCGTCAATTAACCCAATCTGTCTAATGTATGTTCACCATGTTTGGACGCTACTGCTTGAACCTGAGGTACTACCCTTACCAGTGGAATCCTGTTAACTATGGTACCTTGATCTGCCAAGACTCATGAGCCGGGCAGGGTGGTATGGGACACCGTTGTCGAGCTGTCGGCCTACGCTGGGGCCACGAGCCTCCCCGTAGTGACCATTGAGTAACCAGACTCGTGAGCCGATTATGGTGGTATGGGACACTATATTCCAACTATCGGCCTCACTGCTTTGATGGGTGATGGGGGAGTGGTGCAACGATTCCGTGTAACAGCCCTGGCAGCCTTGACCATACCCGGTGTAGTGACCTCGAGCATACTCTAAATCTGCGGTGAGGCGACGAGCCTTCCCGTAGTAACAGAGTATAAACTAGGCCTGTATTGATAAGGTGATGGGGGAGTGGTGTAACGATTCCGTGTAACAGCCCTGGCAGCCCTTGCAGTGACCTAGAAACACACCATCATATGAGATTGTCTAGGACTGACGACCCTAGAATGGATCATTGTTTGGGAATGATATAAGGAAGGTACCTTAGTTTCCCAATACTGTTGTTTGAAATGGACTAATAACAACTCGGTAATCATGCTCATCATCGCATTGCATGTGCCTGGAAGATGTGGAGCACTGAGGGTGACAGCATGCCTCTGACGTAAGATGGTACTGCACGAGGGAGTATGTTGGCGAGGGCATGCATCATAATCGCATCTCATCCTTGCATTAATTATAATACTTAGGAATGTTGATTGTACTGCTTTATCATTACTGCTTAACTGAATTGATAACATGTTAACTTATGCTTTATTGTTCCACTGAGTTAGCTACTCACTCCCATGTTACAGGACGGTGTTCTGGACACCCACCAGACTCTGTCTTAGACGCAGGTACCGACGATTCACTGAAGGCTGAGCCTGATTATTATGAAGATCAGGATGAGTTTTTCTTCATGCAGCTCTCCGGCGGCTTTGCTTAGGCAATCAGGATTTACGGGACTACTGGGCTATCACGACAGTTGGACTATTATTTTTAACATTTTGTTTTGATTCAGTACATGTATATGATGACTCAGTGAAGTAATTATACTCTGGAGACAGATCGAGATCGTTTTGTTTTTATACACATCTATATATGTTTATTTAGTCTTTCGCTTGCGTTTTATACACTGATCTGGAGTATGGATTACTATTTTGGTATAATCTCACTCATGTTTATTGCACTAATACAGACAACATTCAATCATAAGCATTTGTGTTGCATAAGTGATGTTTTGGAACTCGGGTGTTAAGTTGCTATTCAACCCCCGATTTTTAGGGCATTACATCAAGCCAGTGCTAGGACTAGTCGAACAGAGTTTAGGACTAGTCGAGAAATAGATCATTCACTTGTAAAATGATATAATTGAATTATGTATTCAAAATGACCTACCCTAAGGTCAATCTAAGGTCATTCATACCTTTATTCATGAAGTATGAACAATGAAACTTCTTTTCCTTCGGTTGATAGTTGATCTTTAAAGTTCACGAAGCTTGTGATCATTACATGATGAAGCTTGAACTTAAAACCTCTTGAAGCTTCAATTTGAATCTTGAATTTGTAACTTTAAGAAGCTTGAATTTGAAACCTCTTTAGTCTTGAGCTTGAGGTCCAAAGAAAAAGACTCTGTCTGACTTGGAGCTTGATCTATGAATCTTGAACTTGTTGTTGTACTTGAACTTGACCATGTAAGCTTGCATTTCTTGAAGTAAAAATCTTTGTTCTAGAGTGATGCACAGTCTTCATTATGTAGGAGTGTTATACAAGACACAGATTCTAAGAAAGGTTTTGGCATTACAAAATTTGACAATTATAGGAGTTGGAACCCATAGCACTTACACATTCCACACATGTGCACAACACATGCCATGCACACATACACATGCCACACATGGGTGAGAGAATCTTTACCCATGTGTGTGATGTCACACACCCATACCTCCCTTCTCTCATGTGCATGCAAGGTCAACTTTTCTCCATACCATACCCTATGCATGACATCATCACACCATGTCATCCCATGTCCCTTTAATCCACCATTAATTACAAATCATGAATTAATTGTCATAATCTTAGTCTAAGCTAACCAAGATCACATTAATGGAATCTAACCATATTTTAACAATTTCTCCACAAATAGTCCTTCATCCCTTAGCATTTCACCATTTTTCTACATAAGGGGAGAGAGAGTGATCTTGGTGGGCCATCAATCCCATCCCTTCCATCCATCTCAACCATCCATCTAGTCCATCAAGGTGAGTACACCCACCCTTCTCATTCTTATTTTATTTTTGTTGTGTTTATGTATGGTGGAGATGATGTTGATGATAATGATGTGATTATTGGTGTGGATGTATAGGAGAATACATGTAAAAAGATGGTTAATAGTGGTGATGATATTATGATAATGATGTGATTAATGGTGTGGATGTATAAGAGAAAATATACAAAACTTAAATTGTCATAGGCTTCATGTGGGGCCCATCAATAGTGGGCCCCACCAGAATTCTGTTTGCCATCTAAACCGTCTAAGTGTGGCTCATTGAGCTGGCCACACACGCACACCCATGCACACACGTGCACATATCTAATTTTAAAAGAGAGAGAGAGAGAGAGAGAAGGAAGAAAGGACGCTGCTGCCAGCGTCTAGAGGACCGCTGGAGCAAACAGCGTCCCAACTTGCTAGAGGGAAGGGACTGTGGGCCCACAACGCCCCCCTCCTTGACGTATATGTTTGATCCACGTCATTCATCTAATTTCCCAGCTCATTTTAGGCATTGAGCCCAAAAATGAAGCCAATCTAAAACTCTGGTAGGCCACACCATCAAAAAGATTTTTTATTGTAATAAACTGTTAGGGCCCGTTGTGATGTTTCTATACACCGAAATATATTGAATATTGGGCTCATTGGACCCGTCACGAGCCATAAAACCCAGCAAACAAATTGAATCATCCTAATGTGGGCCCCACTTATGAAAAACCTTAAGAAAAAAAAATGAGAAGATTATATTGATATCAGCAAGTTTTGTAGGTCTAATCATAAGGAATATGCTATCTTGAATCATGTGAAATTGGGTTGTGTGTATAGCCCTTCACCACTTGACATGTGATATAGGTTATATTATGTTGTTGCCTTAGATTACCTAAGTACATAACGAGTGCACAGCCTTTCACCACTTGACACTTTAGTTAGAGTGCAGCCCTAAGTAGTAAGATCATACGACATGTGTTTAAACCCATAAACGTGTTCAGTTATAACAAATATGTAGACTCTAGTGGTGTGAGGGTGTGATATACATGTTTGGCCCCTTAACCATATGGGCATGTGACGTATGTATGGCCACCTAATCATATGCAATTGTGGAGTATATGTAGTCGTCTAACCGTATGATTGCGAAATGTACACAAGGCCAACCAACTACATGAAATCACGTGGCATTGGTGACCACCCAATGACATGACCGCGTGCTTATGGGCATAGCCATAGTCACCTAAACCATGAACAATCGGGTTGTACGTGCAGATTTTCTTGGTCATGACAATTATGATATAGGTTCAATTACACAACTTGATAATGGAGTGGCCCTCAATTCAGTGTCATGCGACATAAATACAACCCTTACATTATGCTCATAGGTGAGGCAGATGCGGAAACCACTAAATTATATCTGATGTGATGAAAGCTAGCTCTTGGCCTCATGATCATGTGACACCAAATCTGAGTCATTCTCCGTATGAAGTATTGGGCGGTCATAGTTTAAGAGTTAGTATAACTAGTGTAACCGGGTATGGTGGGTATGCTTGTGATTGTGCCTTGGATACTTTGAGATGCGGTCACTAATCTATGATACTAATTGTATGCCCACTCAACCAAGTGAAATTATGTGGGAGCTTAATAAAGTGGTTGCCCATAAATGTATGAGTTATGGTGTAGTAAAAATAAGTAACCATGTGACCTTAAATCCTTTATTATGGCAAGTAGAGTGAAATTTGTGTGGCCACTCAACCATATGGACTTCTGATAATGGAGTGGCCATAAGACCATGTGGGCATATGAGAATTATGTGATTACTCAGACTCGTGGGCTATGCTAATGATGTAACCTCTTTGGTATGTGAACTTAGGACGTGTGTCAAATTGATTATAGACCCTACCTTGATGTGAGTATTGCATATTTCACCATTTATCCATTAGGCTAGCTAATTCTACAACATGATTCCAAAATGACATAGATCCAATTCCTAAATAAGTCAGACGATATGAAATAGTGTTAATTGAACATATAACTTTCGAACACTTGTGAACCCACTCAATGTACGTATTTTATCTGCACTGTTCAATTATTTTGTAAACCAAACAGTTCGATCATGGAGCCCGCTAACTTATGCCTTGTGCATCTGAACTGTTCTTCCTTATACTACCTTAATGAGTGTGAGTTACCTATACTATCTATTTGTTGTGACCCACTATAATGCTTGTGTGTGGACCCATCTGCTTACCGTACCACTTGGAAGTAGGACCCACTACGTTATATGAGACAAACCCACGTCATCCAACCGTGACCAACCCTTATGTGTATATTATATACCAAGTTGTTCAACTTAGGGATCAGTGTATCTTATGAGGTTTACCTGTGCCTTCCAAACCATCGTAGAACTACAACAATAATTATTTGCAAATCCAACCTACTAACAACCCACTTGAAGGTGAAGCCCACTACATTATATGAGCTTCACCAGCACCATCTATCTTGTGGCTCATTTACTATATGTTATATCTATGCCTTTCATCTCATAACCACTTGGCGCATGTACTTTGTGTCACCACCACTTATTAATCATAAGGCCCGGTTAGGATATAACCATGTGGTCCCAACAGAAGAAAATCATGCCGGGCCAAAACTACTAATGGAATATCTATCTTACGAAGGATATAGTGTAACTCTGAATACAATTAATGCTCGTGATTATGATAGCTATGGATGATATTAGTGATGTTAGTGATTATGTTTAATAGAAGCATGTGATTTAATATCTTGATTAATGTTGTTCCACTCCCTAGCATACTAAATTCATCTAGTTAACCATGTTGATATTGGTCATACTCATGCACCATGGAATGATGGTATGTGCAAGTTTACTTCAATACATTTGTTCATGTGTAAGATATGTCCTCTTCAATTTAGCCACATGACCATGGATTGATATAGTTGATAGTGGCATATGATGATTATATGTCATTTTTAGCTTAAAGGTTAAGCAAACCCTAAACTCATGGCATTATATGCATACCACATACACTTGAATGTATGCCTTATCATAATTATTTGAATTCATGCTTAATCATAACATACATGATAATCGAAATACCACAGTCATGCCGTATAACATGAGTTGGATCTTGATGATGAAATGTGCATCTATGATGATGATTTAGGTTATCCCTAAAAAGGGACGAGACATCGGAAGTGTGGAAATAGTAGGGGATGATGTGCCCCTTGGGTTGAAAGTCCCTAAACCCTGATGCTAGCTAGGAATACCTCACCGTCGGGCCGAGTGGATACATGGGTCATAGATTTGACTCCCACTGACGAGGTCGGGTTGAGAAGAGGTGTCCAACCTACTTAAGGGCTAAGGTGCAAATAGGGACCGGTCTGACTCGCCACCGAGGAGAAGGGTGAATGAGGTCCACTACTGGCATGTCGGGTGGAAGTCCACCGCAGGGCAGGTATGTGAGGTCGATTACTGGTGTCTGGTGCATGGGTGTCGGCCATGGTGTTTTCCTGAGATATATAGTTATGATATGACATGACAATATGATGATGATGTGATTACGGATGCGTGTAATACGGTTATGGCTGTGGTATAGGAGAAATGAAAATATGACTTAGTGATGTTGGTAACATTGACTCGGAGTGTTCCTATGTTGCATATGCATTGCATTGGCATTGACATCATACCTTACATACTACACGCCTTTCACCATACATAATTTCTTCGTGGCATATTTATCTTACTTACATGTAGGACACACGTGTGTACTCACTAGGCTTTTTGCCTAAGCTTCTTATTTCCCATTTTTTTCAGGGCTGGAGTAGCTTGGAAGACTTAGCTTTCTCGATGCATTGCATCTATTTTTCAATTTGGAAATGTTGACGTTATGTACCTTTTGAAAAGCATTGTACTTGTAACCATCAGAATTTATAAGGGAGAGTATTGCTTGGTATTTTGATCATGGATCTTCAAGCTCAGGTATTATCATGTGTGTGTTTGTGTATATATTTCAGTCGAAAAGCTTCCTTGTGGTGTGCCGAACTCGGGACTTGGTGTATGGAAGTCGAGTGTCAGATTCGAGGCATTATGGAAGTTGTCCATCCCCGGATTTGGGGCGTGATAGGGATGGTGGGCCCACCAGCTGTATGTGTTTCATCTCCGCACCGTCTAGCCATGTGGATGGTGGGGGCCTGTCCTGATGAATGGGGCCCACCTATGATGTACGTGTTTCATCCATGACGTCCCACATGTGGTGGGACCCCTAATGTATTTATTTTAAACCCACACATGTGGGACCCAGCGTGATATATGAGTTTTATCCTACACCGTCCATCTGCGTGGGACCCACCCTGATATGTGTTTTATCCATTGTCCATCTATGGATGGTGGGACCCACCTGTTGTATCTATTTTATCCACACCGTCCAGCTGGGACGGTGTGGCCGACGTGATGGATGTGTTGTAAATCTACATCGTCCAACCATGGACGGTGGGACTCACATGGTGTATGTGTTTCATATCCACACCATCCATTCATTTTGCTGGACACAGGGCTCACCTGCTGTACATGTAGGGCCCACCTGCTGTACATGTAGGGCCCACCTGCCATATGAGTTGAGCCCATCTGCACTGTTTAGGCCTACCTTGATGGATGTTATAAGCACACTGTCCATCCTGATATGAGGCCCATAGGGTTGTCCTGTGAGGCCTACCTTGATGTGTATGTTGTACAGGTTGCCCATCCATTTTTCCTAGATCATGAGTTGCCCATAAGGCCCACTATGATGTATGTGTCACACACACCATCCTCCCATTATGCCTAGATCATGGGCTATTTTATGAGGCCCAATATGATGTATGTGAGGCCCATGTGATGAGGCCCAATGTGATGTATGTAAGGCCCCTTGATAATGTATGTGAGGCCCTTATGTGAGGCCCATTGTGATGGATATGAGGCCCTTGAGTGAGGCCCATTGTGATGTGTATGAGGCCTATGTGATGAGGCCCAATTGCGATATGTGATTTCACCATGATATATGTTTATGATCCCATCCATTTTTCTAGTTAGTATAAAGATCATGGGCCACATCATAGGATGGGTCCTAAATGGGCCATGCCTTAGGAGTAATGATGGTTAAATGTCCATATTGTAATCTCCTTAAAGCCCATTGTTAAGCCCATTCTAATCTCCTCTTATTGGGCTATCCCAAATCTTTGGGCCCCCATTGCATTAGCATGATCCACCTCATTGGGCTTACCCCAAACCGTTGGGCGCCCATTATTGTTGATGCTTCCATCATGCCTTGTAGATTGTCCAAATTATTAGGCCCACCTTATGTTTATCCACCCCTTAGGAAACCCAAAATGTTATGTGATAGAACAGGCGAGGAAGCCCACTCCTTGTTCTTAGGCCCATTTTGACATGAGTAGGCCATTTAAGCTCATCCTTGTTATGAGGAGAATACATCATAACTATAGACGAAAGGATCCGTGATATCTGATTCGGTGTATCCATCGTTGAGGACTGATCATGATATTTTGGTCTATACACACCGTCCTTCTATGGGTCCCGTCATGTATCTGGGACAATTAATATTCTTGTTTACTTAAGCTAGTAGGACACACTGAGTATGTGCTAGCATAGCATCATGACTCATGCCCATACACATCATTTGTATGATTGATATGAAAAGTGATTGATCATAACATATGTCATTGGGCGGATTATTCATGAGACTCCTCGATAGACTGAGTTGCCCCACGTGAGTGCGAGGTACGCGAAGGATTGATGCATGACTCGATAGTGTGACTCATGCATCCTGCATTGTGTGACATGATTACTGTATGCCCTAGCAATATCAAGGTTGTGGCCTCTACAGGCATAACGTGGATGGTAGGATCAGATACTAGAAATACTTTGTTCTAGCACCGTGGGCACTAGGGATGTCCTTGGGTGAAAGTCCCAGAACACTTATAGTACCAGGAGGATGCTCCAACGTTGAGACCAAGTGGATTCATGAACGCATGAGGGCCGTATACCAGTAGCCTACTGTAAATGCTATCTTATCAAGCTCCTAGGATTGTCAAATTTTGTAGTGCCAAAACCTCTTGAAATCTGTATCTTATGTAGCTGTTACTGTAAGATCTATTTCATAACATCCTTGCCTACATTCAAAGACAAGTTCAAGAAGTTTCAAATAAAAGTGCAAGAAGTTCAAAGTCAAGTTCAAGAAGTTCAAGTAATATATCAAGTCTCCAAGCTTCAACTACATCAAGAAGTTTAAGTACTAAATCAAGCTTCAACTATATCAAAAGAATGATATGTGATGATTCCATCTCACAATAAGGTTTGTTTGACCTTAGGATAGGTCCTAGGATTTGCATTCACATCATAAGTCATTTGATAACTTTATAGGTCATTTTTCGACTAGTCCTAGTCATGGTTCGACTAGTCTAAGTACTAGCTCGACTAGTCCAAGTTTTGTTATGAATTTTTGGGATTTTCTGTTGGACCCTCGACCAGTCCTGGAGACTGCTTGACCAGTCGAGTAGATAGTGCTCAACTAGTCGAGCAGGCTCGACTCAAAGTCCAGCAAGTATTTTTGGTCCCACTCGACCAGTCAAGTGTAGGGCTCGACCAGTCGAGTAGGCCACTTGACCAGTCGAGGAATGATCTCATCTTATCGCATCCAAAATTTTGAAAATTTGTTAGTCTTCAACCAGTCGAGTGAACAGTTTTTTCACCTATAAATAGAGCATGAATTTCAAAGTTTGTAAGTCATTCAAGTAAAATCATGACACCACTCTAAGAGATAAGTTTGTGATATTCTTAAGCTATATTGTGCTCATTTAATGTCCTCTTTTAATTAACTTTTTGCATTGGATTTCGAGTTCTCTATTCCAATCTTATTTGAAGAAGGGATTTAAGTTTCTCCCCTTTCTTAAGATAAAATCAAATCAAGCTAGCCCAAGGTGATTTAATCTAAAAATCATTTAGATTTTAGAACCCTTTCATAAGTGAGTTTGGACATTGAACATCCACTTCGACTTGGTTCTACCGGGCTTCATTAAAGGAGAATATCCAAATAAGTACGTTTACATTTTTGTAAATCTCTTTTTGGTTTATCTGAGGTGATCCAGAAAATCTCAGAGTGTGGGGTTTTTTAATTATGTAAGCCCACTTGAAGACACAATTGTGAAGGTTTTAGGTGAACCTTGAAAAACCTATTTCATAGTAAAAGCCAATATCCCGAGGGTGAGGATATTGGGAGTGGAGTAGTTATGTGGCTGTTTTTTAATAGTTGGTGTACACACAAGCAAACCACTATAATTTCTGGTGTTGTGGTGGTTAGTTGATTGTGGCTTTGTGTGAATGTTGTAATTTCTCTTTAAGCCTTTATGGAGAATGTTGTAATTTGTTTTATGCAATTGTGGGAATGCTATAATAGCTTAGTTTATTTTCTTTACTATTTTTATTTTCCTCTGTATTGGTTTGGGATTTTAATACACAGATCATTCTAGAAATCAAGTTGTCCTACCATAAGCCATTGGTTTTTGGTGTAACGTTGTCCGTAGAACAACATCTGTATCAACCTCTCAATACTTATACATTTGAGGTTGTTATTTATTTCTTCTTTATGAGATTAATAAGTGTTATCATTATTATTTCTTTCTAATTTTGGATTTAAATTTTAATTTGGCATAGTCTTATTCACCCCCTCCCCCTCTAGGACTCTTAGCTCAGCCTTTTCAATTGGTATCAGAGCCTAATAGCTCATTTTATCTTTGTTATTTGGATTAAATTCCTAAGCTAATCAATCTGAGCTTTTTAAGATGTCAAATTTTGATAGCCTCTCAATCATAAGGCCTCCACCATTTGATGTTTCCAATTATGCCTATTGGAAAGCCAGAATGAGGATTTTTTAAAAATCTGTGGATGAGAGCGTGTGGCAAGCCACAGTGACCAATTGGACCCCTCCTACCACTGAAGTGACCAGTACTGATGGATCTGTAACTGTAAAAGTTTCACCTTATTTTACTTGGACCAATCTTCAGAAAAGTGAGAGTAGTGCCAATGCAAAGGCTTTAAATGCTATTACTTGCGCACGCACTATCACTGGATGAATTCAAGAGAATTATATCCTATGATACTGCAAAGCAAGCCTGGGATATTTTGGAAATGACACATGAGGGTACAACAATTTTTAAGAAATCTAAAGTCCAAATCCTCACAACCAGATTTGAGGAAATACATAGGAAGAAAGTGATACTTTCATGGACTTCTATACAAGATTGAATGACATTGTCAACTATATGTGGGGTCTTGGTGATAGGATCTCATAAAGTAAAGTCTGTGTAAAGATACTTTGCTCATTGCCTGAACAGTTCAATTCAAAAGTGACCACGATCCAGGAACTTCGTGATACGGATAATATGAGGGTAGAAGAGTTAGTTGGGTCTCTTCAAACCTATGAGTTAAATTTTAAGGCACCCAAAGGTAAGTCAATCGCCCTCAAGTCTTCTAAAATTATTTCTCATGAAAATAGTAATGATTCTGATTTAGAAACTTCTGAAGATGATATGGCTCTTTTAGCTAAAAAGTTTTACAAGATTTTCAAAAGTAAAAAGAGGGTTGATTTACAAAAACCTATTGAAAAGAAAAAACCTAAATTTAAAAATTGGAAATCTTTAAAAGACAGCTGATGCTACAACTGCCATGAATATGGGCATCTAGCAAACAAATGTCCTAAGAATGACAAATCTAAAAAAGAAAGGTATGTTAGCTACATGGGATGATTCTTCCTGCTCTGAAGTCTCTTCTGAGTTAGAAGATTCTGAAACCAAGTCGGATAATGATGTTAAAGCCCTAATGACTCTAGCCAAGTTCACTTTCTCAGATAATGATGATTCAACCAGTGAAGAAAATATGAATAGTGACAATGAAAATGAAGAAGACCTTCCAAATGCTTATGATGGCCTGTACAAGGAAAGTTGTAAAATTGCTGTAAAATTAAAACTTTGGAAAGAAAAGTTTTTTAAACTAAAAGAGAAATTTGATAATCTAGTCTTAGAAAAATCACATTTTTCAAATCACTTTGAAAAAACTAAGTGCAACTTAAATTTCAAAACGTCCCAAGTTAAAAAATTAAAATCTGAAAATGAAAAGCTAAAACTAGAAGTCTCTTCACTTTTGAGTTTGAAGGACACATGGAGGTATGCCCAAGGTGATTCTGAATTAGAAAAACTTTTATTCGAATCAAGAAAATGTGGCAATCGATCTGGATCGGGCTATGATAAAAGTATTCCTCGCAAATATAAGAATACTCCACCTAAATTTGTTAAAGGGGAGTCTTTTAACTCAAAAGGGAAAAGTCTAAATCAAAAATAATTCCAAAAATTTTAAACTTATCAGACTTTTAAACCTAAAAGCAATCATATCAACTATAAAATCAGAATCATAATCCTTTGGCTGAAAAATTATTGACTTACTTAAGGAGCTCTTAAAATCTAACTCAGTGCGTAGGACTTATACCAATCATAAACATAAGAAGACCAACTATACTGTTAAACCCAAAACAGTAATGAAATGGGTCCCTAAGGTTACTTGTCTGGTTGCTCACACCGCTTTCAAAGCTTCGAGCCATTCAAAGTAGTATCTTGATAGTGGTTGCTCCAGACATATGACAGGTGACAAAGGTCTGTTCACCAATCTTAAAGATATGACTGATGGTTCAGTCACATTCGATGATGGTAGCAACTGCAAAATTGTTGGCCAAGGTACAGTTCAACTCTTTAACCCCCCTCTATTTGAGAATGTTTTATATGTAGAAGGTTTAAACATAATCTATTAAGCATCTCTCAAATATGTGATAATAATCATAGTGTAAAATTTACCAACCGAGGGTGTGAAATTTTAAATAAGAATGGTTCTGTAATATTAACTGGTCACAGAACTTCTGAGAACTGCTACATTGTTAGTGATTCAAGCTCATCTAAGCTATCATGTTACATGGTCTAAACCGATGAAACCAAATTATGGCACAAGCATCTCGGACATGTACACCACTGCAACTTATATAGATTGAGCAAAAGAGAATTGGTAAGAGGTCTACCCAAAGTAAAGAAAGTAGATAAAATATATGGCGAGTACCAGATTGGTAAACAAACCAGGAGTACTCACAAAAAGGTGAACTCCAATGCCACATCTAAACCACTCGAACTTCTCCACATGGATCTCATTGGACCAACTAGAACGAAGAGTCAAGGCGGCAAGATGTATATTCTGGTGATTTTAGATGACTTTACTAAGTATACTTGGGTAGTCTTCTTAAGAGAAAAATCAGAAACTCTTGATAAAGTAAAAAAGGGTACTTAAACGTATCCAAACTGAAAAAGAATCACAAGTCACTAAGATCTGTAGCGATCATGGTTATGAGTTTGAAAATAGCAGTTTTGAGAAATTTTGCAATGATCAGGGAATATCACATGAATATTCTGCGCCCAAATCACTACAACAAAATGGTATAGTGGAAAGGAAAAATATAGTGCTTCATGAAATGGCAAATGTAATGCTAAGTAGTATGAAGCTTCCTAAAAATCTTTGGGCTGAAGCCATAAATACTACATGTTATATAATTAACTGCATTTATACTAGAAAATCAAATAGCAAAACGGCTTATCAAATGTGGTCTACTGTCAAATACTTTCAAGTTTTTGGCAGCAAGTGCTACTTCTTGCATGACTAAGAAAATCTGGGTAAATTTGACACCAAAAGTGATGAAGGGATATTTTTAGGATATGCGCTAAATAATCGAGCATATCGGGTTCTTAACAAGAGGACTGGTGTAATTCAAGAGTACATCAATGTGGTTATAGATTATCACTTGAATACACCTATCTCAAGTTCAGAAAATGATGAAGTTCTTTTATTTGATAAACCAAACTCTTCATCTAGTCAAAATAACACTGAACTATGGACAATTAAAGGCCATCCATCTAATCAAATCCTTGGAAACCTTCTCACTAGTGTGCACACTCATAAACAACTAGAAGATATGTGCAACTACATGTGCTTTACATCTCAGATAGAACCGGCTAACGTAAAAGAAGCCCTTACTGACAAAAACTATATTGTAACAATGCAAGAAGAGCTTAATCAGTTTGTTAGAAATGATGTTTGGTACTTAGTCTAAGACCAAAAGATAAACACATTATTGAAACAAAATGGATTTTCAAAAGTAAGTCTGATAAACTTGGTAATATTATTAGAAACAAGGCTAGGCTGGTTATACAAGGGTACACTCAAATTGAAGGCATTAATTGTGATCATGAAAGAATCTGATCATAGAGACCATATGATTATTTACTCTCTTAAGTTAAGAACAAATATCAAATGCATCTGACCGTTGGAATCACAGATACGACCACACAAGTATGGTCATAACAAGCCCCGAAATACATCTTGCGTATAAGGCCAAGATGTCAGCCGTCCAAACTCTGATTGAGGCTTATTATATACATTGGAAAGCTGGTTCAATTTTTTATGAATTCAATGAAACGTATATTTTTAATACATTCATTAAAAGAGTTAAAATGGGTTTGTTTTAAGCAAATTGGAATGCTGCTTGTGCTGCAGGACAGCAACCAAGTAGACTTGATGTTACGGATAATTGGACCGTTGGATGACTACGAAATTTGGTCCAGAATTAGTTCATATTGTAGTTCATATTATTCCCAAGTTTTAACAATGATCTTAGCATGGTCAATTTTATATGATTTTTAGAACTTTCTATCCAGATACAAAAAAAATAAGATTACATGTGAAGGGTGTGGATATGATGTTCATCATGGTAGACCATACTGACATGGGCCACTTTGGTGACCACCGTAGCCATAAATACATACACACAAGAACTCCATACTAGTGGGGCCCACACATATCAAGAAAATAAAAAGAGGAAGAAAGAGGAGGATCAAGAGGATGGGAGGAGGGGTGTAGACTCACCTCAATGGATGGATGGTTGGATGATGATGTGTAGTCCACTCCCTCTAGGTTTGATGATGGCCACACCTTGGCCCCACTCTCTCTCACTCTTTCTTAAAATCTTAGAATTTTCTAAGTATAGGAAAAAGAATAAGTGCAAGAGAGCTCCTACTCTTATATAGGGAATTAGGGGTTAAGGTGGTAAGATGATGTGGCAATTTTATAGGATCTTATTGGTACTAAAAGTGAGGTAAAAGGTGGTGTATGGCATGGGTAGTAGATAGATGAGGTAGATGGTGCTAAGCATGCATTGGCCAATGTGGAAGAAATCTAGACATGCATTGGCTAATGGATGGATAAAGGTTATGGGTTATAGGTGATGCATGGTGGATGATGAAGTAGAGTGTTGCAATTGGTTGTTTGAAGTGATGTGGCACAAATCAAGACATGCATTGGATGCATTTATAGGATGAGGTGGACATGGGTCATGATTAGTTTCTAAGGCATGGGGAGAGAGCTAATGATGGGTTTTGGGATAGAATCCAATTTTCTCTTAAAGTGCTTGTCTTATATGTGTTAGGTTCTTATTTTGTAATGCAGCAATTGTCCTATTTGTTGGTAATTTTCATGTTCTAAAAGTGGGCTTTAGGCCCACATGGTCTCAAGTCCAACGAGCCTAGCATAATAAAGATTGCTTGTGTTACTGAATACATAATTTGGGCCTTACATTCGATGGGTCATATCTCACTAACGGAGTGTTGGATTGATACACGGTTTTCACCATTGCGATCGCAACGATGACGCGGTCCACATGATAGAGGTCTCAAGATCATCCGGAATAAATCACTTGGGTGAGTTTTCTAGGCACAGTGGGTGCAGTGTATGGTCTATCAACGGTGCGAGTTAGGACACCTGTGCATACGAGCAATGTTACAAAAGACTAGGATCCTACAATGTTTCTGCATTACTTTAATATTGCATACTTAGCACTTGCCTTGCGCACACACTTACACCACCCTCTAAGCTTTCTATAAGCTTATGCACGAGCATTGCGTGTAGGTGATGCTAGAACGACGTAGCAGTATTGGGATTGGAGCGTTCAGCTGTCTTCTGGAGCTTTTAATATTGATATTGTATTTCCCTTATGCATTGTACTTAAAGTTTTTATTTACAGTGGAAATGTGATGATGTTGTTGGTTGTTGTTTGTGGGTTTGCTTATGGTTATGCTTCTTACAAGATAAATGTACGTTGGAAATCTTTCTTGTAGGATCGCAAGATTGGAAACTGGTATGTGGGTGCCAGGAGCCGAGAATGGGTTACTACGGAGGCTGTCAGTGCCAAATTCAGCGATCAGGAATTTCGTGAACTCGGTTTCCGAGTCTGGGGCATGACATATTGTCCAAAATATTTTCCTCATAAAACATTGCAAGCATATGCTAAAAATAAATATTATAATTATTATAAAACTCAACAACAAAATATACCTTTTGTTCAATGGATAATAATTACTCGAAGTAATTCTCTTTAACAAGATAAAAGACAAGAGAATAATACAATTTCAAGGTCTTCACTAGAATGTAAAACAATAGATAGTCGAAAAAATATCGCAGCGCATCCTCCATCTGAGCAAATAAGTATTTAAGTCAAATAAACTGACATACACGCTACACATTTTAGAAGTTTTACACAAATAGTATTATCAACCTAAGGACAACAAGTAGCTATGAAATGATTTAAGGCAGTTATTGAACAAAATAATTATACAAACCAGTTCTAACAATGTCACCCCCCAAACTCGAAAATCGGGCTCACAACATTCTCGATCACCGAATCCGGCGCCGATAGCCTCTGTAGTACCCCATTTTCAGCTCTTGGCACCCATATACCAAGTTCCAATCCTGAGATCCTACAAAGAGGATTTTCAACATGAATTTATTCCATAATAAGCATAACCCAGAAACAATAAACCAAAACACCATCACAAAATTCACTATGATCAAAAACGTTAAATACAATGCGCATAAAGGGAAATACAATGATAGCAAAAAAGGCTCTAAAAGGTCAGCTACACAGTCCTGCTCTTGCTCAGCTACGACTGCGCCCTGCTGTCACCTACACGCATCTATCATGCATAAGTATATAGAAAGCTTAGAGGGTGGTGAAAGTGTGTGTACAAAATGGAAATGTAAGAATGCAATATCAGAGTGATGAGGAAACATGCTAGTAAGTCCATGAATGCTATCAGCCGTACCAAGGCTATGCGATGCAAGGCATGAATGCTATCGGCTACACCAAGGCCATACGATGCAAGGCCTATATAGCCAATGTCATGTGCAAGATGTAGCTCAAGCATACCAATCCACATATCAATCCAGATCATCTCTAGAGTATCATATATCAGTACAGTTCTCTCTGGATAATCACCGGGGTCTAGTACACTATACACCAGATTGCTGCCCCACACTGGACACATAACCATGTAAGCGGAAGAGACCTCACTACCTGCCTGACTACCAATATCTACCCAGCACGTCGATAGCGGACCCATTTACAAGCTGGTCATACTCAGCCTACCAATTGCCCCTACCCTTGGGCAGGTAAGGCCACACCCCCTTCCAACCGACCATGATACAGTAGGAGACACGGCCTCCTAGTATTCGACCCTCATGTGCTTATACATCTACTCGGTTTAGGCATTGGAGCATCCTCCATAGTACCATAAGGGTTTGGAGACTTTCACCCTGGGACATCTATGGTACCCCCGTGCTTAAAAAGTATTTTTGGTATCCAATCCTGCCAACCACGCTATAACTACGGAGGCTACATCCCTGATGTCGCTAGGGCGTATAGTAATCATAATCACACAATGCAAGATACATGAGTCACATAATCCAATCATGCATCAATCCTGCGTATATCATGCGCTCATGTGGGATAACTCCGCCTATCAGGGAGTCCCATAAACAAACCACTCAATGGTATAAGCAATGGTCAACCACATCTCATAACAAGTGCACAAATGATGCGTATGGGCATGTATCATGAAGCTATACTAAGCATACTCGTGCAATAATGTTGTACTCTCCTCATGTCAAGGTTGGGCCTAGGTGGCCTACCTATAATCCTAAGGATTCAGAATGAGTTTCCTTCTCCATGCTATGATATGGCCTGCTAGATTCCTCAGGGGGCTCAAATAAGTCCTAGATGGACTCCAAGATTAAAACAATCCTATTAGCAACCAATAAGGGCCCAACATATTGGGTTATCTCAATATGAATAGATGGATCATGCACATATCAATGGGGCCTAATTATTTGGGTCAACCCACTTATAGAAGGATAAGAATGGACCTAAAAATGGCCTAAGGGAAGGTCACAATATGGACATTTAACCATCATTGCCCATACAATGTAGACGTTTAACCAATATTGCTCCCAAGGAGTGGCCCACATAAAGCCAAACATATAGTGGACCATGGCCTCACATAAGGGCCTAATACACATCCCATTGGGCCTCACACAATACATCACATTGGGCCTCACCAAATGAGCCTCATCATATGGGCCTCATACATACATCACATTGGGCCTCACGCATGGGCCACATATACGTCACATTAGCTTCATCATATATGCCTCATATACCTCACATCGGGCCTCATCAAATGAGCCTCATATACATCACATTGGACCTTATCATATGGGCCCCTCATACATGATAATGGGCCTCACTAAATGGGCCTCATATACATCATATCGGGCCTCATCATATGGGCCTCTCATACATCATAATGGGCCTCATATACATCATATGGCGCCTCATCATATGGGCCTCTCATACATGATAATGGGCCTCATATACATCATATTGGGCCTCATTATATGGGCCTCTCATACATCATAATGGGCCTCACGAAATGGGCCACATATACATCATAATGGGCCTCACTCATGGGCCACATATACATTACAATGGGCCTCACTCATGGGCCTCATATACATCATATCGGGCCTCATCATATGGACCCCTCATACATCAAATGGGCCTCATATACATCATATCGGGCCTCATTATATGGGCCTCTCATACATCATAATGAGCCTCACCAAATGGGCCACATATACATCACAATGGGCCTCACTTGTAAGGCCTGTATTCTAGCCTTGTACCGTTCCGTATGCCTCCGCGGTCCCCCGGTCAAATTTCGGTGACCTGCGACCTATAAATTTTGTTTGCGCTCGGCCCTAAGTCACACCCTATACACCTGAGTCGGTTCAACCCGAGACCTATGCCATTACAACCATGTCATCGCTACGATTCCAATGACGCATCTCGTGCGTCAATCCGACGTCTAAATCCCAAGATATGACCCGTGCACGATCATGGCGGTGGACCGCACATCGCGGGCCATAGGGTACATGTTTCCCCATAATCATAATGAGGATGATGTCATCCTAGGGATGACATCACCCTATTCTACAACCTAACCTACCCCCTACCTAGCCTACCCCATAAATGCACTCTTTCTTTTCAACACCCATTAATTACAACCCCTTATAACCCATCATTACTAGCCTAGTACTAGCCATAATGGCTTATTCTCTCTCTCCTATCTCTCTCTCCCTCCCTCTTTCTTCTTCATTTACCTCTATCGTTGTAAGCTTGGAATGTCCAACCCACCCAAAATCAAGCCATACTCCACCCATTCTCCCTACTAATCCGGCCCACCAAATCCCATCTCGATCGTTAAATCACCCTCCTTGGAGCTCTAAGACCATTGGAGGAAGGAGGAGTTCAAGGTCTAGAGGTGGGTGCTTCCCTCTCTCATTCTCCCTCTCTTTTTCCTTTTCTTGGTAATGATGTGGTTGTGTGGCCCACTTGGATGGACCCCACCATGAGGCATGTATTTGATCCAAGCCATTTTGTAGGTGGGGCCCACCTTATATTTGTATTGTATCCACACCATCCGAGGATTTGGTGGCCCACCTGAGCAAGGCCCACTTTAAATGCATGTATTATGGCCAGCCGTCTAGCATCCAGAGACGCTGGACGTGAAATGCAATCCAAAGATATATATATATATATATATATATATAGGAAAACGCTCACCTGCGAACCAGTTCGTACGTACTACGTACGAACTTTTTTGAGAACCCATCATACGTGATGGGGATCCAAAATCTGAACCGTTCATGTGAAGCAGCACATCGTGAAACCCCCCGGGCCCAAGTTTTACTTTGATATAAAACTTTGATGGGAAATGAAAAATGAAAACAGTTTTCTCTCTTGATTTTCATTTCTCTTTGCTATGGCCCAACAGAATTTTAGATCGGGGTGAAACTTTGTCACATGGGGTTTCATGGGATCCAAAGATATATATATATATATGCGCACGTGCGTAGGTGCGCGGGATATATCTCTATATATATATATATATATATATATATATATATATATATATGGCTGGGTTCAAGCCTTGGAGTGGGTCACTCATGTAGGCCCCACCTTGACATATTTTTTTAAATCCAAGTTGTCCATCTCTTTCTTTAGCTCATTTTAGGCGTTGAGCTGAAAGATTGAACCAATTCGAGGTTCTGGCGGGCTATAGCATAGCAAACAGCATTTTTTTACCGTTAAAATGCCCCTGACATTTCTATACGTCAAAACACTATGAATATTGGGCTTGTTTGGCTTGTCTTGAGCCGTAACGACCAATGGCAGAGTCGGATCCACCTGATGTGGTTCCCACAGGGGAAAAACCTTAGAAAAACCTCTTTTTCTCAAAAGAAATAAAATAAAGAAAATGGGGTATGGAGAGGCGCAAGCAGCCCCTGCTGTTGCTATTGGCGGGCATGAACGAGCAGGGACCCACGGGTCCCCTGCTGCAGGCCCCATCATGATGTATGTTTGTCATCCATGCCATTCATTCGGTGGGCCTCTGTTTGAAGTGGGCCCCCTCCAAAGATCAGCCCGATCTGGATCCCAGGTGGCCCACATCATAGGAAACAGTGTGATTGAATGTCTACCTTTGAAACCCATTTTTTTTGGGTTCATAGACGTCTTGGATTATACGAAATTTGTTTTTTCACTTCATTCCAGGTCCGTACGACCTTACCAACGGGTTGGATGGAAAGCAAACGTTATGGTGGACCCCACGTGGGACCCACAATGATTTACGTGTTTTATTTCCACCGTCTAGGCGGATGGTGGAGCCGACAGTGATGGTTGTGCTTCATTCACGCCGTCCAGGCGGACGGTGGAACCCACCTTAAATGTATGTGTTCTATCCACCGTCTACTGTCTGGATGGTGGGGCCCCTAGTGATGTATTTGTTTCATACCCACGCTGCCTGTCAGGTGGACCACACAGCAGGAACAATGGGGATTTAATGTCTACCGTTGAAACCTCCTGGTCCAGAGGTTTTGGACCATTATGAAACTTGTTTTCCCTCTTCATCCGGTCTATGTGACCCTATCAACAGTTGGAGGTCAAATAAATATTATGGTGCCCCCACATGGGACCCACCAAGGATGTATGTGTCTCATCCTCACCATCCACCGTTTGGACGGTGGGACCCACCATGATGTATGTGTTACATCCAAACCGTCCACCCAATGGCAAGCTCTTCTTAATGCTTGAGACAAAAATAAAGTAGATTCAAATATCTGGTGGGCCCTTCCATGGTGTATGTGCCACATCTTAACCGTCCGTCCAATGGAGGACGTGGACCCCACATTCATGTATATGTTTTCCATCCCAACTATCCATACCTGGGGCCCACAATCAGCCGTCCGTCCAGCGTCTCTGGACGCTGGGCGCTGACAGCGCTGACAACCCATACATATCATATATGATATATAATATAATATAATATAATATAATATTTTTATAGTATAAATATCATGGCAGGTCTGGCCAGGTACGACCCCACCATGACGCTGTGTTGTATCCCTACCGTCCATCTGTGCAGGGACGTGGGCCACCGTTACACGTGGGTTTTGCCACACCCGTCTAGTATGTTGGACGGGCGGGACCCACCATAGATGTATGCATTTTATCCATCCGTCCATCTGGACGGTGGCATCAGGGGCCACCACTGATGGATGTGTTGCATCCAACCGTCCATCCATTTGGTTACCTTGTCTCAAGGCTTGAGACTAAAAATAAGCCAGATCTAGTGAACAAGTGGACCACACTGCATAAGACAGTGCAGATTGAACGTCCACCATTGAAACCCTTTTTCACAGAGGTTTTTTTTTTATCAATGTGATATTTGTTTTCCCCCTTAATCCAGGTCTTAGTGACCTTATGATCAGATTGGATGGGGAATAAACTTTATGGTGGGCCTTGTGATTAGTTTAACAGTGGGAACCATTATCTCTACAGTTATTTGTGGTACGGTTCAGATGAACTATTTTCTTGGAAATGCTCTAAAATGATTTAAAAAAAAAAAAAAATAGATGAGTAGTATAGTTGATGTGGCCCACTTGATGTATATGAGTCCCATTGGAGCGGCCCATCTAGATGTATTTGGAGCCCATGGGTAGAGGCCCATTGAGATGTGTTTTAGGCCCATGGGTTAAGGCCCACCCGATGTATATGAGGGCCCATTGGTGCGGCCCATTGATACGGCCCATCATGATGTATTTTTGGCCCATATGCGGAGCCCACCCGCTTGTATTTTTGGCCCAAGCGATGGGGCTCACCTATTGTGTATTTATGGCCCATTAGCGAGGCCCATTGTAATGTAATCCCGGCCCATATGTCGTGGCCCATATTTCCAGCCCATATGATGTGGCCCATTATGATGTAATCGAGGCCCATTGATGTAGCCCACTTAATGTGTACAAGGCCCGTGTGTAGAGCTCACCTATTATGTATTTGAAGCCCATGGGTTGCGGCCTATATGATGTATTCGAGGCCCATGTGATGCGGCCTATAGTGATGTGTATTAGGCCTTTGTGCGAGGCCATGGGCCCACTTTATGTTCACCTCTATATGAGCCACTCCTTGGGAGCAATGTTGGTTCAATGTCCACATTGATGGGCGACGATGGTTGAATGTCCATATTGTGACCTTCCTTTAGGCGTTGTTCGGCCGATTGTCGTGACCGATTTGCCGACTCTGATTATCGATTGATCCCGATTGTCATGACCGATTTGCCGACTCTGATTATCGATCGATCCCGATTATCGTGACTAATTTACCGACTTTGATTACCAATAGACGTAACCGATTTGCCGATTCTGACTATCAATCGATTTCGATTGTCGTGACCGAATACCGACTCCGATCAGTGACCGATTTGCCGATTCTGATTATCGATCGATTTCGATTGTCGTGACCGATTACCGACTTTGATTGACGTGACTGATTTACCGATTCTTATTATCGAGGCCGATTCTGATTTTTCTAGGCCGATTCCAATTATCGAAGCCGAGTATTGAGGCCGATTCCGAGTGTTGATTCCGATTGTTGAGGCCGACCTCGATTGTCGAGGCCGATTCCGATTGCTAAGACCGATTGTCATGACCTATATGATATACATGCGCCCCGTAGTTGAGGCCCATTGTGACACGTATTAGGCCCATGATGCATGACCCATTTGATGTATTCAAGAACCATGTGTAGGGCCCACATGTCATGTATTTGAGGCCCAGGGGTAAGGCTCATTATGATGTATTCATGGCCTATGGGTAAGGCCCATTATGATATGTATTAGGCCATGAGCAGGGTCCACCTGTTGTGTATATGTGGCCCTTGAGTAAGGCCCATCGTGTTGTATATTAGGCCTTTGTGTGACGTCATGGGCCCACCTTATGTTTGGCTCTATGTGGCCATTCCTTAGGGGCAATGTTGGTTAAATGTCCACATTGTCGAGGCCGATTGTTGATGTCGGTTATTGATACTGATTATGAGTATGTAACAGCATAACATCATGATACATGCCCATACGCATCATCTGCATGTTTGTTATGAGATGTGGTTGATCATTGCATATGTCATTGCGCATGTTATTATGAGACTCCTTGATAGGCGAAGATTGTCTCACATGAGTACATGGTATGTGCAGGATTGATGCATGACTGGATTGTATGACTCATGCATCTTACATTGTGTGTTGTGATTATTATACGCCCTAGCGACATTAGGGTCGTAGCCTCCACAGCTATTTCGTGGATGGCCATATGGGACACCGAAAATCTGTTCTACATGGGGTGCTATAGATATCCCTGGGTGAAAGTCCAAAAACCCTCTTGGTTCCAGAGGCTGCTCCAACGTCTAAACTGAGTGGATGCATGAGCGCATGAGGGCCGTATACCGTTAGGCCGTGTCTCTCACTGTGTCGTGGTTGGTTGGAAGGGGATGCGTCCTTACCTGCCCGAGAGGAGGGGGCAATGCTAGGCTGAGTCTGACCAGATCGAGGAATGGGTCCGCTATCGACTAGCCGGGCCCGATATTGGCAGGTAGATAGTGAGATCTCTTCCACTCACCTTATCGCGCGCGATGGGGCAGCAATCTGGTTTGGAGTGTAATAGACCCCGATGATGATCCCAGAGAGGAACCGTACTGATATGTGGACGTATTGAGTAGGAGTTGCATACTCATGCATTCATTTCATTTACTATCCACTCGGGCTGGTGGTGCGCAAATAATTGTTGTGTACTTTCGCATGGCCAGGATTTCGGTTGGGCGCGTGACTAACCTGAGATCAGGAGTTTACCACATTGAATCTGACTATCCAAATTTAGGTATGGGACTGGTTTGGATAGAAGTCCCTTGTGATGGACCCCATAGCCTGCGACACTACGTACTATCATCCCGACTTCACTCCAGCATGGTCATTTCATTCGCACCGCATATTATATCGCATCCATAGTACTTAGCATTTTAGGTTGCCATGTTTCTTTATTGATATGACCGTTAGCATTCATGCCTTGCATCACATAGCCTTTATACGGATAAAGGCACTCATAAACTTATCAGTATATTTCTACTTATTTCGATATTGTATGATTTATGGCATTGCATCCTCGGCATCTAATATTTGGCTTTCTTGACTCCTCATTTGTATAACTGAATTGCATTGCATACCCTGATATCGTATGACTCACGAACTGCCAGTATTTCTGCTTACTCTGATTACTTTGATATTGTTTACTTGGCACTTACCTTGTGCACACACTTTCACCACCCACTAAGCTCTCTATAAGCTTATGCACGATAGATGTGTGCAGGTGGTGTTAGGTTGCAGCAGCATTAAGCTTGGAGGGTGCAGTGGACTTATGGAGTTTTGATCTTTGTCATATGTATTTCCCTTTCAATACTGTATTCAACAATTTATATTAGTGGATATGTGATGATGATGTTGCCTTTATGATTTGGGTATGCTTGTGGTTATGCTTATTACGAGATAAATGTGTAAAAAAAATCCTCCTTGTAGGATCCCAGGATCGGAATCTGGCGCATAGGCGCTGGGAACCAAGAATGGGGTACTACGGAGGCTGTCGGCACCGAATTCGGTGATTGAGATTCCTGTGAATCCGATTTCTAGATTTGGGGCGTGACATCACTCATGGGCCACATATACATCACTTTATGGGGTCCACGGGTTGGACAGCGCTGATAAAACACGTACATCATGCGGGGGCCATGTGGATGGCCGGTATGAATATACAATACATCACAAGGTGGGCCCCACCCCCACACGTGTAGCACGTGTGGGGTGGGCCATGTCCAGTAAAAATCAGTGGATGGTGTGGCTGTAAATCACATATATTGAGATAGGGTGCCACCGTCCTGGAATGGGTGGTGTTTGTAAGACCCCATCCATTCTATACCATTTTCTATGCCTGTGTGCATGATGATCGATGCCCTTATCCAAACCTGGACTAGTCGTGCATAGTGCACACCCGACTGACCAGAACCCTAAGGCTTCGAAACCGATTTCATATCAGCCGCCTCATCGCCGCGATCGCATAGGTACCACCCGTGCGTCTATATGATGCTCCATCAATGAGATACGCTGTGAAGAATCATTGGTGTATCATGTGCGCATGTCGTCATATGCTTCATTTCACATATGTGCACAATACATGCCATGCACACATGTACATGCCACACATGCGTGAGAGAATCTCTACCCATGTGTGTGATGTCACCCTCCCATGCCATCCCTCTCTCATATGCTCCCCAAAGCCAACTTCTCTCCATACCATACCCTATGCATGACATCATCACACCATGTCATCCCTAAAAGTACCCTGGTTTGTCAATTACCATGAGCCTTGAGTCAGCTAGACAAAGGAGCCCCATAGGAAGATTGATCAAGCGTCTGCCTCAACAGGATGTGTGCCCGAACTCGTCATAGGTAAAACTTCGCCTCACATCCCCATGTCCCAAAACACCAGGTAAATAAAACCATTAAAATTGAATAGAACACCCTAGGGTTTTTGGCTAGAAAACTTTTTTTAAAACTTCAGGAAAAACTTTAAGTTTTCTACCTTTGTCGATTTATCGATAAGTGGTTCGATGAAATCAAACCCTGTTGTCGATGTCCTCAAAGCTCACTCGATCTTATCGAAATGAGGACCTAAGATGTCCAACAACCACAAAGATATCTGGACTGAATTATCGATGGATCGATGGACTCATCGATATCATTCAAGTTTGAATCTCGAGTCCATCGAGCCGACTCGATAAAATTGACATCTGGTCTGTTGTGTCCAAAGTACTGCTAAGGCAAATCATGTAATCCTCGATATATCAAAGAGCTCCTCGATATCCTTGAAATTCAAATCTCAATGATATCGGAAGCCCTTCGATGATATCGGATTGGGACACAAATCTATCTAACAAGTTTTCAGGTTATTTTTCTTGAATCGAGGCAAGGTCGTTGTCATCGAAAGTGGACATAAACTATCCAGCAAGCTTATAGGAAAATTCCTTGGAATCATCAATGAATCGACACTGCCCTCGATATCATCGATAATCAAATTTCGATGATATCGAGTGATCCTCGATCATATCATATACCTGAAATATTTCAAAGGTAAGTGCTCTCACATTTTCAAATGTCGAGGAATCAAACCTCGTGTCGATGAAATCGGAGTTCGAAATCCGATAACATCGACGCACGTTCGATTTCCTTGACCAGTTGACAAAAAGTTTCAAAAGCGTTTGACAGTTGAGTTCATGTCATCGAGCGGCCAATCGATGCTATCGAGAGTATACACTCGATGATATCGACCCTGCTCGATGATATCGAACTCTGTAAAAAATGTGATCATTTTATATCCGTTGGAACCTTTTTCCTATTTAATGAGAGCTTGCCCTTGGTTGTTGGTAGAGAAAATAGAGAGTGCTTTTATGTGTTTAACCCTAGATCATATACCCTAAGCCTTTTCTCTCATGGAAGTTCATCCTCCAATCCACCCTCATTATTGACATTCAATAGAGTGGATTGGGGAATGAACTTCCGCATTCAAGGATCCTACAGCTACTACCTTAATGGTAAATCATTAAGCTAGGATGCCTTGAATGCATAGATTATTATAATTGCTCTATCTCCCTTATAGGAAAACATTTAATAGAGTAGGATTCCATCATAACCTTAACCCAACCTGTCAACTTACATTGGTAAATCATCTAATAAATCATCTAAGTTGCGGTTCAAGGGATCTGAAGATTCTTCATCCTTAAAGGAGGAGATCTTCATCAATGCACTGAATGGGGCTCATCTACTTATTTGTAAGTCAATAGAGTCCAGAGGACCCTTGTGATCATTCCTTGTGTAGGATTAGGTCTAAGGTGTTTCTCACCCCTTACAAGTCCTCATAGGAGGCCTCCAACGGGAGTGTACGTAGGGGTACTTTGTGTTGACCCTTGCTCCATGGAGAGCATAAACTTTTAGGTCCTTGTGTGGGTCCTTAACATGTGTGGTCTAAAATTCGGGTGTTGTGTGTTGACCCTTGCTCATTGGAGCATAAACTGGTGAGGTTCCTTGTGTGGATCATTAGCCTATGTCGCCTAAAATTCAGGTGTTGTGTGTTGACCCTTGCTCCTGTGTGGGGCATAAACTATGTCGTGTAGACACGTTAGAGTCGGCCTAGTGTAGGTTGTACTAGTTTGAGGTGAACCTAATTTGAAACCTCTGGTTTAAGGTGAACCTGTTGTTAAACCTCCTTTAGTGAGATCCGGTACACTCAAGGGTTAAGTACGTCCACTAGAAGTGGAGTAGACAAGTAGTCGAACCACTATAAAAACAACTGTGTTTGAGATTGATATTTTCTTTGATTGATTGTGTGATTTTCCTAAATGCTTTCATATTTGTTTATCTAAGACCACACCTTACACACAGTCACATCCATCATAAACCATGATTTGCATCTTGTTCGTCTTTCAAATAGTATTATGACTGGATCCTCTATTTAGCTTGGAAGCCATTCGAGTCACTTTGAAGAAATCCTAATATATACATATTTTCGCAGGATAAGTTTGATAAGATTTTTAAATTATCATAAAATATTAAAAAGTCCTATTCACCCCCCTCTAGGACATATAGGCATATTCCCACTTCACAGTCATTACCGTAATTTCAATCTCATGCCCCTTTAATCCACTATTAATTCTTAATCATACACAATTTCTCATAATCCTAGCCTAAGCTAACATCAATCATATTAACCTAACCGAACCACATTTTTATCCATTTCCCTACAAATAGTCCTTCATCCCTTAGCATTTCACCATTTTTTCTACACAAGGAGAGAGAGAGAGAGAGAGAGAGAGAGAGAGAGAGAGAGAGGAGTGATCTTGGTGGGCCATCAATCCCATCCCTTCCATCTATCTCAACCATCCATCTAGTCCATCAAGGTGAGTACACCCCCTCCACTCTTATGGCATGTTTTATTTTTGATTATTTGGATGATTAATAGTAGTGATGATTTGATGATAATGATGTGATCAATGGTGTGGATGCATAGGAGAATACATATAAAAAGATGATTAATAGTGGTGATGATATGATGATAATGATGTGATTAATGGTGTGGATGCATAGGAGGAATCATATAAAATAATAATAATAATAATAATAATAGTAATAATAATAATAATAATAATAAATTGTTATAGATTTCATGTGGAACCCATTAATAGTGGGCCACACTAGAATCTTTGTATCCCATCCAAACTATCCGTGTATGAGGCCAAACTCACACATACATCTCTCACACACCACACAAAAATTTAGAAATAAAAATAAATAAATAAATGAATATATATATATATATATATATATATAGAGTGATATTGTAAGATGGATGTTGTTAATGCTGCCTCTAGAGAGGACTGACAAAGCTAAGTATCTAGGCTACTTGATAGAGGCAGGGGGCAGTGGGCCCACAACACCCCCCTATGATGTATGTATCTAATCCACACCGTCCATCCTATTTTCTAGATCATTTTAGGCGTTGAGGCCAATCCGAATTTTTGACAGGCTACATTGTAGAAAACAGTGGTATTAGTGATATTAACTATTAAGGCCTGCTGTGATGTTTCTATACACTGAAATATATAAAATATTGGGATTATTGAAGCTGGCACGAGCTCGAGAACCTTATAGACGAAGTTGATTGTCCTGATGTGGGTCCCATCTATGAAAAACTATTGAAAAACAAAAAAAAAAATAACAGCTGACGTTGTTGCTGCTAGCGTCGAGAGGACGCTGCAGTAAGCAGCGTTCCTACTGTTTAGAATGTAGGTAGGGATGGTGGGTCCCACCACAGGTCCCACTGTGATATATGTCAGGCATCTACATCGTGCATTTGATGGGTCCCCTCTAGATAATGGGTTGCCCCAAAATCAGCCGTACATGGAACTCAAGTGGCCCACACTATAAAAAATCATGTGAAGACATGCCTAAAAGATATAAGGGCACTTGTTAGGGCCCACCTGAAATTTGAATGCATCTAAAACTTGGACTTACACCTCAACCAAGTGAGACACACATAATGGATGGGCTGGATTCGTGGACCATGTCCCGGTAGCCCAACAAATGATTATGAATGTTTTAATGGAGGATAACCCTCTCAACCTTTTTGTGTGGTGTGGCCCACAAGAGCCACAGATTGACTTGATTTTAAGCCCCAAGCCCCACCATGATGTATGTGCTAAATCCACACCATTCATCCATCTTACCAGCCCCATCCATTGCAAGGTATCAAAAATCAGGCCCATTAGAAGCTCATGCAAGCCATACCACCTGGACAATGGAAATCGTACTCAAAATGCTCAAATTTTTCTGGGGCCCACCTTGGTGATGAAAAGTATATTTGGGCCATTCATCCACTCCTTCAAATCATTTTAAGACATGAGTAAAAGAATGAGGCAGATCCACACCTTAGGTGGAGCACACTATAAGAAACGGTGGGAATAAAAATCCCTACCATTAAATCCCTTGAGTTCTACTGTGATGTGTATCATTGGACAGCGGAGCCAACTCGTTACATGTATTTTATATCTAGGTCTTCCATCATTTAGACCATCTATGTGTTGTGGGCCCCACCCGATGTATGTACCTTATAGCCATGTCATTCATCTAATGGGTGGTATCAACTATGATGTTATTTTTTGTACAAACCGTTCATGGGGTAGACCCCACCATGTCAATGGGACCCACAATTATACAAAATATAATAATAATAATAATAATAATAATAATAATAAGGAAAGGGAATTGCATGCTTACCAATGAAAACTTCCCTAAACATAACGTGATACATGTGGAGCCCACCTAAGTGCATGTGTTGTATACCCACATTGCCTATATTTTCCAGTCACTTGAGAAATGGGCCCACCTCCTACACAAGATGAAGTAGAACTCAATTTTAGGTGGGCCACACTGCAAGTAGAAATAGTGGTAACAACCATTGAAATTTCTTAGGCTTTAGTGTGCCCCCTATATGTTGGGACGCTTCCTTAACCATGGACTCCACCTTGTAGTATGATGTAGATCCATGCCATTCATCGGTTTATCCTTATCATTTTAGGGCATGGTCTCATGGACTAGTCAAATCCAAATCTCATGCCACGGGAGCAATATTGATCACTTGTCCACCATTAAATATTTCCTAGAGCTGCAATAATGTTTATGAGAAATCTATCCATCTATCCTTTTTAACTAATCATGGGCCACCTAATACACATGTTTTACCAGCCATTCATCTATTTTGTTAGATCATTTTAGAGTGTGGGGCTGCCTATATATTTATTACAATCTAAGTCATTTCCATGGTACCATGGTTATTCCTCATTTAGACCGTTAGTTGGTAGAAATCATGTGGATCACTACACCATAGGAATTTGGGATTTTGGGTGGCCCAACTAGTCATGTGGATTGGTGAAAGTTGTGTGGGCCACCACACCATGTGAGTGCGTGATTTTTATAACCCACCTAACTGTATGAAATTAGGGCAATTGTGTGACTACTTGTCTAAGTGGATTTATGATTGTTGTGGCCCTTAACCATATGATCACTGACGGGATGAATGGCAGCTAGATTTGGCAAAATGGTGTTGAACAAGTAGCTCATAAATCTTGTGATCATGTGTAACGTGAATAGCCATAAATCATGTGAGTATGTGGGGAATGTGTGGCCCAACCATATGGTCATGTGGTGCTTAGGTGACTACTAAACTATGTGAAATTGCGGTATTTGCTACCTGACCATGTGAAAATTTAATAAAGTGGTTGCCCCATTATGTGAGCTATGAGATAGTGAATGTCACGCCTCAAACCCAGAAATCAGATTCACGAGAATCCCGATTGCTGAATCCGGTGCCGACAACCTCCGTAGTGCCCCATTCTCGGCTCCCAGCGCCCATATGCCAGGTTCCGATCCTGGGATCCTGTAAGGAGGATTTTTCAGCGTGCATTTATCTCGTAAGAGACATAACCACAAGTTTGCCCAAATCACAAAGGCAACATCATCATCACATATCCACTAATATAAACAATTGAATACAATGCTGAAAGGGAAATACATATGTTAAAATCAAAACTCCAGAAATCAACTACATGCTCTAAGCTCCACGCTGCTGCAACCTATCATCTCCTGCACGCATCTATCATGCATAAGCTTATAGAAAGCTTAGAGGGTGGTGCAAGTGTGTGCGCAAGATAAGTGCCAAGTATACAAATACAACGTCACAATCATACAATGTCGAAAATACAGGTAAGATCATGAATCATTCAATGTCAGAGTACGTAATACAGATCAGCTATCCAAATGATGAGTCATAAAGAACCAAATATCATACGCCGTATCTAGACCATATAAATGCAGAAACACCGTAACCCAAAATATCATATGCCACGGATGTAACGCAATATGCAGTGCGAATGGAATGACCATGCTAGAGTGTGAAGTCAGGATGATAGTACGTAGTATCGCAGGCTATGGGGTCCATCACAAGGGACTTCTATCCAAACCAGTCTCATACCTAAATTTGGACAGTCAGACTCAATGTGGTAAACTCCTGATCTCAGGTTAGTTGCGCGCCCCAACCAAAATCCTGGCCATTGAGAAGGCACATGTAACAAATAGTTTCGCACCACTAGCCCGACTAGATAGTAAATGAATGAATGAATGAATATGCAACTCCTGCCCAATAAGTCCACATATCAGTATTGTTCATCTCTGGGATCATCACCAAGGTCTAGTACACTCTACACCAGCTTGCTGCCCCATCAACCACACAACTGGGTAAGTGGAAAAGACCTCACTATCCACCTGGCCAGTAGTTGGCCAATATCTACCCGGCACGTCGATAACGGACCCATTCACGAGCTGGTCAAACTTATCCTAGCTATGCCTACTCCCTCAGGCGAGTAAGGCCACACCACCTCCCAACGGACTACGACACAGTGAGAGACACTGCCTACTAGTATATGGCCTCATGCGCTCATATATATCCACTCGGTCTCGACGTTGGGGAATCCTCTAGTACCAAGAGGGTTTAGGAATTTTCACCTATAATCATCTATGGCAGCCCGATGCTAATTATATATTTATGGTATCCCATCTGGCCATCCATGATATGCCTGTGGAGGCTACGGCCCTGATGTCGCTAGGGCGTTAGTATCACAACACACAATGTCAGATGCATGAGTCATACAATCCAGTCATGCATCAATCCTGCGCATACCGCGCGCTCATGTGAGACAATCTCTACCTATTAGGGAGTCTCATAACAACTTGCCCAATGATATATGCAATGGTCAACCACATCTCATAACAAACATGCAGATGATGCATATGGGCATGTATCATGATGCTATACTGTCACATACTCATAATCGGTATCAATAACCGATATCGACAATCGACCTCGATAATGTGGACATTTAACCAATATTGCCTCCAAGGAATGGCCTGCATAGAGCCTAACATATAGTGGACCCATGGCCTCACACAGTGCCTAATATACAACACCATGGGCCTCACTCAAGATTTTAATATACATCACGATGGACCTCTCACATGGTCCTAATATACAACACAACGAGCTCCATCGCCTGGCCCTCAAATGCACCACAATGGGCCTCATCACATAGGCCTCACATGCATCAAGCCGAGGCCGAATGCTCATCAGAATGGGTCTCAAATATGGGCCGCATATACATCACAATGGGCCTAGGCAATCGGCCTCGATATCCGGCCTTGACAATTGGAGTCGGCCTCGATAATCAGAATTGACTCAATAATTGGAATCGGCCTCAACAATCAGAATCGGCCTCAATAATTAGAATCGGCCTCAATAATCAGAATTGGTCTCAACAATCAGATCGGCCTCGACAATCGGCCTCGATAATCGGTACCAATAATCAACATCGATAATCGGCCTATAAGCAAGGTGGGGTCCATATATGAACAGTCAATCGAACCATAATATAAAGATCGTCCCTCGGCCTTGGTTATATAAAACTCGATAGTGGAAACACATCCGCCTATGGCGAATAGGGCCAACTGATTAGGGTTAACCCATGAGAGAATGATGAGGAAGGGCCTAACAATACCTAAGGGAAGGTTAGAATGTGGGCGTCCAACCATCATTGCCCATCAATGTGGACCTTTAGCCAACATTGCTCCCAAGGAATGACGTTCATAGGGTCAATCATATAATGGGTCCACAGCCTTCATACAAGGGTCTAATACACATCATCATGGGCCTCTCTTATGAGGCATATACGCATTACATTGGGCCTCACTCATGGGCCAATGTATATAACATTGGGCCATATCAACGAGTCGAATCAAATGGGCCGGTACAAATGGGCCAAATCAAATGGGCCGAGTCAATGGGACGAATCAAATGGGTTAAGTCAACTGGGTCGATCAAATGGGCCGATACAAATGAGCCGAGTCGATGGGCCGAATCAAATGGTCCAACTCAATTGGGTCGATTAAATGGGCTGAGTCGATGGGCCAAATCAAATGGGCCGAGTCAATTGGCCGAATCAAATGGGTCAAGTCAATTGGGTCGATCAAATAGGCCAATACAAATGGGCCGAATCAAATGGGCCAAATCAAATGGGCCCCCAAATACATCAAATTGGCCTCATCAAGTGGGCCCCTAATACATTAAATGGGTCGTACCAACTACACCCTTCATCTATTGTTAGAGATCATTTAGAGCATTATTTAAAAATCATATCCAAAGGATCACCTGGACCATACCACAAATAATAGTGGTGATAAAGAGTTCCACCGTTAAATTCTAGTGGGCCCCACCATAAGGTTTATTTCCCATCCAATCTTTTCATAAGGTCACAAAGACCTGGATTTAGAGGAAAAACAAATATCATATTGGTTCAAAACTTATGTAATTCCAAAAGGGGTTTCAATGGTGGGCGTTCAATCCACTGTTTTATGTAGTGAGGTCCATCTGATAACTTGATCTGTTTTATTTTTAGTCTCAAGCCATGAGACAGTTTTGCCAAATGGATGGACGGTTTGGATGAACCAATACATCAGGGTGGGGTCCACAAACGTGGCCCACTTTGACCAGCTCGCCAAAAGGATGGAGGTAGGGATACAACACATGTATCATGGTGGGGATCCACCGTCCCTACCAGGGACGGTGTGAATGAAACCATACATCACGGTAGGGTCCACAGTACTAGTGACATCACTGTGTCCCAGGTGGATTCCCACCGTCCAGATGGACGGTAGGGATGCAACACATACAGCGGGTCCACAGAGCCTGGTGACGTCAAATAATAGTTTAATAGCTGCTGTGAGACGCACCAGCCTCATATCATGCAAGTGGGTTCCACGTGGGTATGGCCCACCATTGTAGATATTGCATTATATAATATTATATATTATATACTTAAATATAATATAATATATATACTCCAGATCCATTTGGACGATGCACATTGCATAAGGTGGGTCCCACGTGGAAGTGGCCTACCATATTATTTAATATAAAATATTATATTTATAATATAACATAGATCATAATATAATATATTATATAAATATACGTGAGTGCGTGGGAGGGTGGGACTGTCAGCCACTACACCAAAATCGTCAATCTGGTACGGTGGGGATTTTGGTTCAGAAACGGCTCTGAGCCGCTCCTGAATGTGAAACGGTAATAAACCGTACTAGACTGGTTGCTTTTATTCACTATTATTTCCATTATTTTATTGGTGTGTCCTAATTGAGTGTTGGATGTTCTTATTTACTATTATTATCTTTTATTGTTTTATTTTGAAATAGATGGACGGAATGGATTCTTTTTGTAACCTCTGAGTGGACCCCACATGGCCTGAGCGCCACATTACTATAAAGAACCGCAGGCTACAGAATATTTTTCTTCATTTCCTGACCCCAAGACGCCCTAAAATCCTTCATTTGTAACCTCTCTATCTCCCTCTCCCTCCCTCAATCTCCCTCGATCTCCCTCTCGCGATCTCAACCCTCTCTCTCGATCTCCCTCTCCCGATCTCAACCCTCTCTCTCGATCTCGCTCTCACTCTCCCTCCCTCTCTCGATCTCCCTCTCCCGATCTCAACCCTCTCTCTCGATCTCCCTCTCCCTCCCCCTCCCTCTCTCGATCTCCCTCTCCCTGCAACATCCACCATCCCACGACAGTCCCCAACACATGGGGTATCTAACATTGTAGAAGCAGCAGTAGCAGCTCCATATCTGTCGTCCACGGTTGAATGGTGAAGACTAAAGGGAGGGAGTGAGTGCAGCAGCAGCGTGCAGACAGGTACACCCAACCCCTTCTTACAGCATTTGTTGCAATATTGATAAATCCCCTATTTCCCTGCTTTAGAAAACCATAAAGGCTAACCATGACAGTTATATTGTAGTCTTCTTGGATGTGGTTCATTGGTAGCTAAGCCACATGGTCATGAGAAACCCCAAACCATTATTATCTTCTTGACATTGATACTGGATTTTAAATTACTGTATCATTATCAGGATCAATAATCCCATTGGCCTTTCACTACTACAGATAAATTGTTGTAGGTTTTTGAAATTTGTTTCAATATGTGCATCTATAATCAGAGCAAGCATAGGGTAATCCCTCATCCTGCTTCCTTGATGCAGGGGTTTTAACCACTAGCTGGTAATTGTGGCCCAATTTGAAGATGGAAGAACAGTGATATCCATTTCCATGGTTTCCTAAATCTGTAGTAGGGGCATTCTGGTCAATAACTTTAGCTATTGCTTAAGGTTGGCTCTTCAATTTTTGCTGTTGACGGTATTTTAAATAGCATTTGTAGCGCCACATGGCATGGCATAACATACAAATAGAGTTAATCAAGTGTTGCATATGCTACGTTGGTTGTAGTTTGTGGCGTAGGTAGTGTCTGCTATGGGAGATTTTGCTTTAAAGCTTAAAAAAATAAAGTTATTCAGTTGAAGTTAGTTTAGCACTTTCAATTGGCAACTCATTCTCATCCCATATGGCACTGATGTATGGCTTATCCAGACCATCCAAACTGTGCGTCCTATCATGGATGGAGCATTCCTAGTTCAACTGTGAAAAAAGAAACTCTTTACATTCCTAGTTCAACTGTGATAATAGCTTGGGTTGCCAATGGGTGCGCTAGTGTCAAAATGGATGTAGTGAGGCAGAGTCCAATGGAGTAAATTACAACTGTGGTTGGCCATATGTTACTGGAGATTTTAGTTGTTTAGAGAATGTACAAAATGCCAAAAACCATAGTTGTTGAAGAAAGAGACCAAATGCAATGGGATTATATAGTTATTGTAAGAGTTAACTTTATTGTTATCCTGAGGTTGGTCATATGTTACTGGATATTTTAGTGAGATGTTTAAAGATAGTGACTTGTGTGCAATATTGGTGAAATTAGTCATCTTGCTTCACTAGTTGATCTTGAGATGAATGCTACTGATGTTTTAGCAAAATGGATTCCCACCTCTGTTTCATGTATTGGGAAATCTCTGCATGTAAGTTTACATTTTTCTTGATAATTCTCCTGAGGTGGTTTGGGGGCAAAGATTCTATGTTGCTTAATGACTAGTGACTTCTTGTCATGTAGTTCCTTTCCTTTTTATGAGATTTTAGTCTGCATATTCTTGAAATGGAATTGTTATCTTGAAATGGCACTCAATGAAATTTATGTGAGCTATTTTTAGATTCTGTTTTTTCCCTAATTTCCTTGTTGTTTTTATCTAATGATATCTTTTGTTGTTACAGTTATGACGGTGCTTGATATTGTTGTTACAAAAGTGTGGGGAAGCATTCACTTCAGCCCTTCAAAGAAGCGATGTCACTATTGTGTCCTGGTTTTGTTCCCAGGAATGCAATATTATCATCCTCATGTTTATGGGGCGGTGCACCAAATCACCAAATTGGTTGTGTTAGTGGTTAACATATAGAAGCAGATCTTTTGGTGAAGGAAGGTGTTTCTAGGCATTATTTATGTTCTGGTTCTACATATTGATTGCCTAGATGGGATTTTTTTAGTTCTACCTTTTTCTTTTGAATAAAATCTCATCGCCATTGACTTACAAGAATAAAAGAGAGATAATATTGGTTCTCTTCTTGAGCAGGAGTACAAGGAGAGGGACCTTGTAGTGACATGCAAACTAGCGAAGCTTCTCCTACTCCCGAGAGTCCAAAACCCACCGTAGAAGATAATGAAAAACCAGCCAAAGAGATACAAGAACCTCCTCAGCTCAACATTGAGCCTGCACTTCAACCACCTGTGCCAGCTGCAGACACTGGAGATTTGTTGGTGAGTTTCACATTGTCAGCTTCATCTGATTCTCTTATATGTGGTGATTTGGTCCATCTCAACAGGTTTTTCCAGTCCGCAAGTGCCATAGTTGGGTTGGATGTAGCATACAAACATGGGGTCATCTATACTATAGACAAACATAATAAAATCATTGTGATGCTTGTGCCAATGACTTTCAATTTTTCAGAGAAGTTAAATTTTTATCTTAATTAATGTTCCTTGGTGTGCTTGAAAAATATCGTCTTATGGTGTGAACTTTAACAGTACCTAATTCATCTATATGATTCTTTTTTGTACATTGAGACTAGAATTTCAATAATTAAAACTGGTCAATTCATCAGCTGTCTTCTGGTGTTTGGATACAGAGAAAACTCATGTCCACTTATTTCGCTACATGGGTACTAATCCTTTAGCCACTTTTTGCAGTCTTCGAATGTCGAAACTTACAGGGTTTCACTTGGGATCAATTAGATTGTATTGCCTTACATTTCAGTTTCTTCCAATTGCACAAGGATCGTTTCTTCTCCGCCTCATAGATGTCCCTTTTGAGCATGCAACAAGGTACCACATTTTGTTGGGAAATGTCACAATGGGGATCTTCATATTGCCAAATGGTGAGGAGATTTTCATTAGGTGGGCCACATTGTTTAAAACTTATGGCCTAAAAAATCATGTTGTTTTACTCTTAGGTAGGCCACAATATGGTAATCATAGGACTCGAGAAAATGGTTGTTAATAAAAATTCTAGGAAGAAAATGAAAATCAAGCCAGGGCAGATGGTAGTGCATTTGGAAAAAAAAAAACATGATGTTGCTTTTTTCTTTTTCTTTTCTTCTTTCTTTTTGTCCTGCATGGGTTGCTTTGCCATGTTTTTTGGATTCCACAACCATGGCATTATTGCTCATCAAAGTGTAACTGTGCAGTTCATATGTGGTATTTTGAAGACCAAGGAACTTGTTTTAGATGTTATTTTGCTCTTGCTGATTTTGGCAGCGATCAATCAACCAAAAACAGTGAGATTGTAAAGTCAACCATCTTTGTAATAAAGTTTATGGTGGGCCTATGGGTGTTTCTGGAGCTATTGTAATAAAGCTAGTTCCATTACATTAACTAGAATTCTTTCCTTGTTGTACTCCTATTTTCAGGAAATGATAGTCCATGCACGTTATATGTTGGAAGTTATCTGCTGTTGGACGGAAACTTATTGTCCAACTGGTTCGATGGGTTTCTTTCGGGCGAGGTATTGAAACACCAGTTTGGGTTTTAGGTTTGTAAAAGTGGGGAACTGTTTTGATGATCCAAACCGTTGATAGGAAGGGCCACTCCATGGATGGACTATGAATCGAAGATTCCTGAATTTGGAGATCCTAGCAGTAAGATGTGTATTATTTTGTCTTTGTTAAATGTAGACAGTTGCTGTTTCTTCTACCCTAACTGTCTATTTGTCAGCCATCTATTGCCTATTGGACGGTTAAGATTCTTCCTCTCTGGGGGATTTTGTGCATCATCCGTCACAATGGGGCTGTTATGTCAAATGCTTGGAATTATATAATTCATGGCTATGACTAGCATCTATGGGCAATTGTATATGATATGTGGCCGTGGCGCACTACACCAAGATAGCTTACTGTCTTTTAAAAGACTAGTGAAAATTCCCCTCTTTGTATGTAGCCTAATATAGTAAAAGGAAGATTGCTGCATGAATAGTAGCAGTTTAGACATTATAAAAGTTCCTACATCAATCACCCCACTACAGATGTGTTACTCCATCTCTGGTTAAACTGTTAGATTTGGACAAGGAAACTATGGTGGATATGTATTGCCAAAAATGAAATTCTCAAAAGAAGTTGCTGAGAGAGAAAATTAGATATTCTTGCCTTTCAGTAAATATGTACTCCCAGCATAGATATTCTTTACCATGGTATGGTGGCTTCGCCAAAATTTATTTCATCTGTGACCTAATCTCACACTAACTTTTACTGTTGCATTCAGGTTATAATTCCAGCTCCATTTTGGGTTAGAAGAGGCTGAAATCAAGTGCCGGATTCTCTTGCACACTAGCCTAGGAATAGGAAACCCATCATTTCAGATAAGTGAATCACTTTGCAGATTTGAGGCTAGTTAATTCCACATGCGTGAAGGCCCTTCTCATCCATATGCAGCCACACGTGTAATTATGAAGCACGTGTACATGATCTAAACTTTCCATCTAGTTGGAAACAATGATTATATCTTCTGCCTCAAAAGTCTCCCTCCTAAACTGACTGCCAAAATAAATTTCTGTCCGTCCATTTAATTGTATGGTGTGAAGCGGCCTGATTTTTAGGCCAGAAGATCTAAACAGTGTGACTGTATACATGTAGAGATAAGAAAACCAATGAGATATTAATTAGTTAGAACTAAAACTCCAAGATGTAGCTACCCTCAATGAATTTTACTTTAAAAAATCCTTGTTCATTTCTAAAAATTATATAATTTATTACAGTTCAGTTTATTTACATTTTTAGAATATTACTTGAAAATGTTACATGAAAATCTGTGGTGCTATAGCAGCTCTGCAAGTGCTGAACAAGATTTCCATTCACCGTATTGAGAATATTGGTAGCTTTATTCTTTTCAAGTATGTTTGTACAGGCTTATAATTCAAACCATTTTCTTATATGCAGTTAAACCACTGATTTGATAAATAACCCCCATCCCTTCTGCTTTTAATCAGATAATAATACTAAATTAGAAAGTAGACATGATGGGTGCATTTTTATCAGGGTTGCAACAGACACAGGGTACTTTCTCATATTGATCTCAACTGTTCATGTTTGCTACTTTCTTGTAATCATGCATCATTGATGATCCTATAACCTTTGAATCTTGGATTTGAACATGACTCATTAAAAATTTTACTTTTCAATATTCCATGTTCCTATTCATCCACTAACTGATCCCCTGCATGGGTAGAGGGTTGATGTTAGGCAGATGGTAGTTGAAATTTTGCCTAGCAATATGGGAACTCATATAGCCAACGTCAATTAGCTAGGACAAGCAGTAATTTTGGCATATTAGTTATGAAGATTCGTTTAACACTGGAGTTGTTGTCTGTTGTTGGTGTAAGAAGTACCCTTCAATGGACCTAAGAGGTTTTTTCCAATATCTTGTTAATCAGTTGAAGAAGGGGACAGGAAAGAGCTATTCAACAGGTGAGAAATTGCTATTTTGATGCAGGGAGCAGATAAAAGATCTTAAGCCTCTGAAACAGGGGAGGTCTTGGAATCATGTCTAAAGCAAGATTTCCTGGTTTGATTCTTTTACATTGTTGTGATATATTATTTCTATTTGATTTGAGTTCTATAAGCAACATGTGGTTTTCTTTTTCTTTTTAAAGAAAAAATTCTTCTCATTGAGAGGTGGTTGTGAGCACAAGCCAGATCGGAAATATTTATGCAACAGAATCATTGATACCCACCAAGTATCTTGGTAAACTTTAAAATATTCTATGGAGATTGTTCCTTTTTCACTCCAAACTTTAAAATACCACAGGAGGCGTCTGTGCTCTAAGCACCTAGATGATGGGAGTTTATGGTTGTGCAAGGAATGAAGATTGGCAAGTCCAGGTACATGTTTGCTTCCCTTCATTGGTATTTGTTGTAAACCGAAAGTTCAAGTATTTGGTCTAGCACTTTATCTTTGGAATTATGTATTGCAATTGCTTTCAAGTTGCCCTTGGATTTTGTTTGTAAACCAAACTTGTCAATTTGGTTGATGAATTATTATATTGTTGTTGCATTTGGATGCAAAGTAGATTGATTTACAATCATTCTTTAATTTACAGAAATGACATAAACTGATGAAATTTCCTTTTGACCATTTACTTGATAGCCATTAATCGGATAGTAAGGATTGCTTGATCAGTGTGATTTTTGAGATGCTCCACCCATAATGAGTTGTGAGACCCACAATTTCGATGATCTGTATAGCTGCTCATCAGATGTTTTTGGGTTAGATTCACGCAGTTTTGGATATTCTATTTATGTGATTTTAGTGTTGCGGCGGTAATTAGATTTGGGCGGTCTTGGATATTCTATTTATGTGATTTTAGTGTTGCAAAAGACGTAATTAGATTTGGACAGTTTTGGATATTCTATTTATGTGATTTTAGTGTTGCAGCAGGTAATTAGATTGTTTTGGGGGTATCATCAGTGTGCCTTTGTTATTGACCCAGAAGATATTGACAATGTCACGCCCCAAACTCGGAGACCGGGCTCACAAAATTCCCGATCGCCGAATCCGGCGCCAACAGCCTCCGTAGAACCCCATTCTCGGCTCCTAGCGCCCATACGCCAGGTTCCGATCCTGGGATGCTACAAGGAGGATTTCTAATAATCAATTTGATTTGTAATGAGCACAACCACAAACATAACCCACGAACAATAACCACAAGAACACCATCACAAAGTCTACTATGAACAAAAGCCTTTGAGTACAATGCGTAGGAAAGGAAAATACAAGATAATGCTAATAACAAAACTCCAGAAGCTCGGCGGCACGCTCTAATCATGGCGAGACTACAATCCGCGTCGTCAGCGTCACCGCACGCATCAATCGTGCATAAGCATATGAAAGCTTAGAGGGTGGTGTAAGTGTGTGCGCAATATGAGCGTGCTTTCGAATACATGGTCAGAGTAATGCGGAAACATGCTGATGAGTACATGAACACAGTCAGCCGTACCAAGGTCATGCAATGCGAGATAAGAATGCTATCGGCCATGCCAATGCCATGCGATGCATAATGCAAGTCAAGCATGCTAATCTACATCCAAATCCTTATGTCAATACAGTTCTCAGTCTGGATAATCACCGGGTCTAGTACACTCTACGCCAGCTTGCCGTCCCTATCCCGGACGCACAACTGGAAGAGCGAAAGAGACCTCACTATCCGCCTGCCAATATCGAGCCCGGCTCGTCGATAGCGGACCGATTCCTCAAGCTGGTCAAACTCAACCTAGAAATTGCCCCCTCACTCAGGCGGGTAAGGTCACACCCCTTTCCAACCGACCACGACACAGTGGGAGACGCGACCTCCTGGTGTTCGGCCCTCATGCACTCGTACATCCACTCGGTCTCGACGTTGGAGTCATCCTCTGGTACCATCGGGTTTAGAGATTTTCACCCAGGGACATCTATGACGCCCGTATGCTAGAACCAAACATTTCCGGTATCCAATCCAGCCACCCACGATGTGTCTATGGAGGCTATGGCCCTGGTGTCGCTAGGGCATACAGTAACTACAATCACACAATGCAAGTGCATGAGTCACACTACCAGTCATGCAACAGTCCTGCGTAAACCATGCGCTCATGCAAGGCAACTCCGCCTATCAGGGAGCCCATAAACAGTTCGCCCGAAGGCATATGCTATGATCAGTCACTCCTCATACCAGTCATACATATGATGCGTATGATAATGAATTATGGATCTATACTAAACATGTATATAGGGATGGGCTCTGCGTATCACAGAGATGGGCCTAGACGGCCTGCAGAGTACAAGTATGGACCTATCAGTGGGCCTAGGGAGAGTCGTAATGCGGACATTTAACCAACATTACTCGTACAATGTGGACGTCAAACCAACATTGTCCCCCAAGGCATAACCTATCATCAAACATCATTACACATACTATGGAGGAATCCCTCATTGCAATGGACCCTAAGGACATCCTGTTGGGCCTCGACCCATGAGCCTTACATTCATCAAATGGGCCGCATCATATGGGCCTTTTATAAATCAAGTGGGCCACATCAAAGGGGCCTTATGTACATTGTAATGGGCCATATCCCCACGGGCCTTTGAATACGTCACAATGGGCCTTGTAACATGGGCTTCAAATACATTGAATGGGCCCCCTCACATGGGCCTTATAAATATTAAGGTGGGCCTCAACAACAGGCCACAAATACGTCAAATGTGGGCCTCAACAAACGGGCCACAAATATCTCCAGATGGGCCTAATCACATGGGCCTTACATGTATACCGAGGTGGGCTACACCAAAATACAAGTGGTGATGATGATTTCCACCATTAAAATCCTTAGGGCCCACCATAACATTTATTTCTCGTATGATTTGTTCATAGGGTCACCAAGAACTTGGTGGCCCAAGGGTCTAATGGTAGACGTTCAATCGTCACTGTACATTGTGGTCCACATGATAAATAGATCTATCTTATTTTTGGGCCCCAAGCCTTAATACAAGCTTGCCAAATGGTGGAATGTTTGGATGCAACACAAGTATCATGGTGGGGTCCACATGAGGGCCCACCATAATAATATAACATATAATATATATATATAATATATATATATACAGTATCATATATGATATAATATATATATATATATACACACACATACATATACACATGCACCCACATACACTCATACACACACACACGCATGCACACACACGCACGCACGCACACGCACGCATGCACACGTATGCACACACACGTGCACTCCCCACACGCCCACCGTCCAAACAAACATCACAGTGGGTACCACCGTCCAGGCGGACGGTGGTTAAAAAAAAACACATGCATCATTGTGGGTCCCATGTGGGGCCCACCCTTATGTTTAAACACCATCCATCCCATTCATGAGGTCACGCAGACCCATATGAAGGGTAAAAATAAATTTCAGCCTTATCCAGAACTTCTGTGGGCCCAAAAAAGGATTTCAATGGTAGAGTTCAATCATCACTGTTTCTTATGGTGTGGGCCAACTGAGGTCCAGATAGGCCTGAAATTTGGAGGGGACCCACTTCAAAGAGTGGCCCACCACATGAATGGTGTGGATACAAAATATACACCATGGTGGGGCCCACGGGTCGAGCCGTGGGACCACTGCTTTACTGCACGCTGACGCGGCGTCACACCTCCTCTCGACAAAGACGGCGAGCCGTTTCTGCTGCTTTGTGATATTTTTTTTTTTTTTTTTAAAACACCTTTTTCAAAGGTTTTTCATGTGTGGGGTCCACTTCATCTAAATTCACCTCAGCCATTGGTTCCCACGGCCTATAACAATCGTAACAAGCCCAATATTGGGCATATATCGGGGAACGGAAACAATAGGGCAGTTTCAATGGTAAGGAAGCCGTTTCCCACGCCATGGCCCACCAAAAATTCGGATCGGCATCATCTTTTGGCTCAACGCCTAAAATGATCGGTAGAATAGAATGGACGGTGTGGATTGACTACATACATCAAGGTAGGGTCTAAATGAACCACCCTCTCCAAGGCTTGAGAACCAAGCTTATATTTGTGTTTTTCCCCCGGCCGAGGTCCAGCGTCCCGGACGCCGGACGGCTGTGGTGGGCCCCTTTCGGTGGACCACCAAGGGTGAATGGTGTGGGTTCAATGCAAAGGAAGTGGGCCCTCTTCTGATGGCTTGGATAAACCACATACTTCATGGTGGGGTCCATCCAAGTGGACTACATGACCACATCATCATCATAAAAATGAAAAAAAGAGAGTGAGAGGGAGAGGGAGAAAAAGAGAGAGAAGGTAGGACACACGTGTGATGGAGGGACCCCGACACTATGGGCCTTCCCTTGCATCCAATCATACATACATAAAAAAAATTAATCAAAGTGGGCCATCGGCCACATCTTAGGGTCCAAAGTGAAATCCACACCATTGATCGGTAGGTCCCACTTGGCCCATCATAAAAACATGAAAAACCTATCCTATAAAGCACCCACCGTTGATCTTCTTCGGTTCGTTGGAACGCCAACCTCCTTGTGCTCCTCTTTGACGGTGGAGATGGGAAATCAAGGGCTAGGATAAGGGATTTTTGAGAGAGAAAAGGTGGGCCACACAACTCATTTTTTTTTTTTTGCACTTGGGGAGAGCTTGGACGTGAGCTCCTTTTGGTTGCTTGGAGTTGTGTTGGGAAAGAGAAAGAGAAAGAGAGATAAGGAGAGAGATTGATAGATGTGAGGTGAGTGATGGGTTGATGGATGTGGTACTTGACTAGGTATGGGTGTGTAAGAGAGAGGGTAAGAAAGAGTTGACTTTGGAGAGAGAAAGCATGGGTTGCTTGTACTTGACATTGAAGTGATTGATTGATTGATGTGATTGATTGATTGATGGGATTGATTTGACATTGTGTAGAGATTCTCTCGGGATTGAGAAAGTGCGGCGTTTCTTCGAAATAAACGCTGGCCCGCATCTTCTGATCAGGGTATCGGATTGGTGCATGAGTCGCGACGTTGGAACCGCGGCGACGGTGCGGTCGCAATGATACAGGTCTCGGATTAAACCGACTCGAATCTAAAAGATACGAATTACGATCGTGCGCAACGTCGATTATTAGTCGCGGATTGCCGGACTTCGACGAAAAGGATCGAGGATTCATCGGAACAGTACGAACTAGGATACGGGTCTTACAGACAATGGCTTCAATGGACTAGTTTTGCATCTTTCAACGGACAATATCCTAGCTTTTTGTCTATTTAAGCTTCTAAATGAGGTGGGTGAGATTATGTTATGCATTACCAAAACATCTGTTGGACAATCCATTCATTTCCTTTTGTGACAAAAGATTAGATAGACAGTGGGGTGTGTACTAACAGGCTAACCCAAAACATCTTCCTTCTTCCTTCTTCTTCATTCATTTTTTTTATTTTTTTATTTTTTTGCTTTCTTTTTTTGGTTTTGTCTTTGTGTGCATGCACATGTACACGTGCCAGGATGTACATCACCAATATGTGCACAATGCATACTTGGTTTCGACTAATACTTTACACCTTGCTGACATATGAGATTGAGGGGATGGAATCACTAACTGAAGTGAAGTAAGCGAAAGATCTTAAATCAACAATGTAGTGAATGCATCCATCAAAGTTGCATAGTTAACAGAAGCTGTGTTATGGGCATGTTGAGAAGCTTGTCTTGTGATAGTCGCTTCTCAACATGCATCCACATCAACAATGTAGTGAATGCTTGAAGCTGTGATAGCCATTGTCCATGTTGAGAAGCTTGTTGTACATTTCCATGACACATATGGGCAATCTCTTTCAAATATTCTCATTTCCATCCAAGTAAGCAAAACTTGAATAAATTTGTTGTACTAATGCAAATTGGTCAATTTATGAAGATAGTTCTACCTCGAATTTTAGCAGTGCACTTGTTATTGGGGTTTTATAAGTAGGGACTGCAGCAGCTGGATCTCGTGTCACATTTCAATGATCCAAACCGTTTATATGATGGGCCTCAAAGCAGATGGGGTTAAGTAAAATAACTCTCGATTTGGATATTTTCTTTGTTACTTCTTTTTCTGTTTTTTCATATCAAATTCCATTCTCAATTTGTAGGTCAGCTTGCATGTCCCGCTCACATTTGGGGCTTATTCAACAGCTAGAGGCATGGTGATCTCAAGGCTATTTATTAGATTCTTTTGGTTTGGACTCGATTCAAGATTTGTAACATATATCTACATGTGAGTGTAGTATTATTATGTTTGAAATTTACATTTTCATATTGTTGTATGGACCCATGGTCCCTTTTTCTTGTTCTTTGACAAGAGTTTTTTGTATCCTTTGTACTCGTACATGCTTCCCAAACTGCATTGCAGGAAGGTTCTGAAGGAAAAGATAACAGTCATAGATGAAGATAAACCCATTGCTACCCACTCATAGATGAAGATAAACATATTAACCATTTATATCATCTGCAATCGTTTTGAACCTTGAGACGCACCTTGAACTAATCATATACTTTTTTTTTAAAGATAGGTAAGCTACAAGAGTACAGACCCTCTTTTAGGAAATCGGATTAGCATGAGTAAACTCAGTTAGGGCCACCGTGAATGTACGTAGTTTATCCACGCTTGTTCATCCATTTTTTCAGCTCATTTAAGGGGTTGAGCCCAAAATTTAAGCATATCTAAATCTCACGTGGATCGTACTCAAAGGAAACAAAGAGAATAATGATTTTCACCGTCGAAACCTTTCTCGCCCCCCACAAAGGATGTTTACTTGCCATCCAACTGTTCATAAGATCTTACGACACAGGATGAATTATTTCAATTGCAAGTACTTGGTCAAACCTTCAAGTAACCAAAGTTTTCTAAAGATGCAATTTAGTTCTCGAAACTTGGCCAAATTGGTATAAAATAAAATACTCACCAAATGTAGTAGCTTCCTCTAGTGGGTAGCACGTCTTTGCTAATTGTAAGGCCTAATATTTTTAGTTTGCCTTTGCTAAGAAATGAAATATTTTTAGTTTGCTAATTGTAAGGCCCTGCTTGGAGCTCTTCATCCTGAAATTACTCCCAGTCTGATTCAAGGTACCCGTCTCGTTTGAGTACTGACTCCTCAAAGCTCTTCGTCTTTGGCACACCTCCACAATCCCAGTCATGGTATAGTGCAGGACATCAATGTAGTGATATTTCATTTCTTAATTTTCTTACAGAGTTCTTGAACTTCTCGGCTACTAGTGGAATGAAGGAATGAGGAAGAAAGGTCCTGAAATAATGTTGGTTGGCCCACTACATGATGGTGGTCCTTACATGAGATAGATAGAGGATGGAAGTGTCCAGATTGCATCAATGCATTAATTGGAGGTTGGGATAAGACCTCAAACAGAATGGTTGGATGGTGCATGTTGTGTGTTTTGTGGTTCGGATACTTTGGCTTGTTTTGGGGAAGTTATTTAATACTCTGGCTGAATATGATTCTTTATACTCCGGCTCTTAGATGAACATTTGTGTAATATATCGCTTCAAATGACCAAATGATCTTTTTGGAAGTATAAATGGTCATGTGCAGCTCTCTAGGCAAACACACAATCTAAATGTGGAAGGGTCTATAACTGTTGGAGATGTGTTTCTTGATAGGTAGAAAATGCTACAAGGGACTAGAGTAGCAACTGTTGGTATATTTAGCTGAAGTTTGCTAACCCACTCAATCATTCTCTAATTTAATTTTCCATATCTTGCTAACCTTCATTTGTGGATGATCTTGGCTTCGCTTAGATGATTTTTGTGCATATTCGGTATTCCATCTGAGCTGGAATGGAATGTGATTGGTGAGTATTTACTTATGTTCTCCATCCTTTTGGCACCAACACACTTATGTAAAATTATTCTGTTTCTTTTCTTTTTACAGGTGGTCACTTGGTCGTCATATTTGTAGTATAAGAGTTCCTATCATAACTTTAAGTGTTATAAGTCTTAGGTTCCCTTCTTTATTTCAAATAGAGGATGTCAAAAGCGAGAATCAAGGTAGATTTTTACTCATTGTAGTGTTTATGGTTTGGCTTATTTTGTATTAGCATGTGGTTTGTAGCATTAGACATCACACTTCAACTGAAAATTGCTTCCTGTGATCTTTCTTACTGGAAAAAGGATGACTATAAGGAGGCAATTGTTCTGCAGGAAAAACTTATGAGGTGTGTTTTATATTAAGAGTTATGTTTTCATGCCGAAGATAGTGATGTGTGCTTGTTGATGGGAGCATCATGGCTTCTTAGATGAGCAAAAGTATATGACAATTGATGAATCCATGCCATAAACAAAGAAAAAGACCGGCTTCAATAATCTGGTTTCTGTGCATCTACCAGGCTAACATGAACACTATTGCTATGTTTCTTGTGCATCTGCCATGGTTAGAAGCTAAATCATGAATTTCACCAAAAATCGAAGGCAATTTCCACAGATTCGAACCTATAGAACATGCCATTTGATAGCATTTTGGGGTCTCCTTGCACCACTAAATTCCCGGATGAAGATGATGTAAAGATCTCCACCGCCTCGTTTTGATGAATAACGAATTTGTTAATAATTCTACCAAATAGAAATAGCCAAAACAAATTTCACACAAATCACAAGACCGCCCTTTAAAAAAAAAAAAAAAAAGAAAAGGAATTTGTTAATAAGTTTGGAAGATTACACTTAGGGCCTGTTTGGCCAGTTGCATTTGAAATGATTAGGTGGGATGAGATTCATGGCAAGGATTGTTCCCTGTAACCATGGGATAAGCTTAATTCCACCCGTGAGTGTGTGGGGTGTGTGTGTGAGAAAAAGAAAAAGAGCCTGGCCATATTTACTACAATAGATTTGCAGTGTGGGTGGATGTGTATGGTTTGTGGAAATCTCATGTATTTATAGTGTGAGAGAGTATTAATATGGTGATGCGTTGTATCCTTAGATACATGAATACACCCTACAATCATGCTTTGGAAAATTGGACATGGGATTCAACAAGGACCCAAAATGATCGATGAGATGATCACAAATGCCTATCCGAATGAAGACCTAGAAAATGGATGGTACACTGTGATTTCCCTTAATTGTGGTTGTGATTATCCAATTAGGATTATTTTTGGGCCATGTAATTTCTATGTTAGGCTCATCCTATCCGATGGTCTTCTCCACTCGACAAGTTAGATAGATGTGTGCCCCACTTGATTAGTGGAGTGGTCCTTTTCCTCAACAGTGCATATTCATAGTAGGTCTACCACCAAATGAACGGCTTGGATCTACTTCTTTAAAGACAGAGGACGAGAAGGAAGCAGTAAACGTAAGAAATTCTGGCCATCTCTACCGCAACTATTTTTCGCTATGGGTGAAGGTGTATGGTTTCAGTGATATCTCGCATATTTATAAATTGACACGTATAAATTTCTTGCTAGAACAAAAGAAGAAATCTATATGTTTTATTTTTGAGGTATCATGTGATGCTTTGATCGAAAGGCTTGACTTGTTTTTGTTTGACCCTGTAATGGTACTGGTGGTTCCGCCTCTTGATCTGATATTACCCATCATGGTTTTTTTTTTTTTTTGCCTAATTGTTTTCAGGTTAAAATAACCAATCCAAAGAAACACTGTGCATCCTAACACAGGCATTGTTTTGCTGGGACGACATGCAACGTTATAGGTGATCCTCTAGTTTTTGTTGTTGAATAGTTACTCTTTTGCATGTTTAGTTTTTGAATCTTTATGTTGTTTTTTGGCTAATCAAATTGTTTATGGTCTTTGTTTTGAATTTTATAGTTACAATGCATGCCCAAAAAGCTCTACCTGATATGCAATGCAAAGACAAGTTCCTCTTTCAGAGTGTCATCGCAAGTCATGGTGCAACCACAGAGGACCATGTGTTTTCTCTAGGAGCATAGCACATAATGGAGGATTTTTTTATTTATTTTTATTTTTTTGTATTCATTCAATTGTAAACGTAGTTGTTGTAAATATATATAATTTTTATTATAAAGTTGTAAGCAATTTGTTCAGTATTAATTTTTAATTGTATATAATATTCTTTGGTTTTTAAATATAAAAACAGGTGTATTGCTTTTATTGGCCATTCGAAATAACGAAAAATATTCCAAAAAATTAAAATGACCGTTGAGAACGGTTTAGAACCGTTCCTAAAATTTGACCGTTGAGAACGGTTTGAAACCGCTCCTAAGATTCTGTTCTTAAAATTTGAAACGCACTTGATACGGTATGGAACCGTTCCAGATTATATGCGACGCCTCTTTTAGGAACGGTTTAAAACCGTTCCTAAGGGATTTAGGAACGGTTTAAAACCGTTCCTAAATGACGTTTTTGGTGTAGTGAGCGTCCTATGGCACCATCCAGACCCTCCTGGACGGTGCTGATCTACATGCGTTTTAAAGGTGAGTCCCACATGAGGGTGGCCCACCATATCACTTATTAACATAATATATTATATTATATAATAATATATCTTACATATATATATATATATAAGTGTGTGTGTGTGAGAGAGTGCAAAAGGAGCCAACGTCCAGACCCTCTGGACGCTGGATGGACGGCTGGATGGGGGCCACCATCTTACTGACGTGAGAAGTATATGATTTAATATCTTGATTAATGTTGTTCCACTCCCTAGCATACTAAATTCATCTACTTAATCATATTGATATTAATCACACTCATGCACCATGGAATGATGGTATGTGCACGTGTACTTCAATACATTTGTTCATATGTAAGATATGTCCTCTTCATTTTAGTTACATGACCATGGATTGATATAGTTGATAGTGGCACATGATGATTATGTGTCATTTTTGGCTTAAAGGTTAAGCAGACCCAAAACTCATGGCATTTTATGCATACCACATGCACTTGAACGTATGCCTTATCATAATTGCTTGAATTCATGCATAATCATGACATACATGATAATCGAAATACCACAGTCATGCCGTATAACATAAGTTGGATCTTGACGACGAAATGTGCATCTATGATGATGACTTGGGCTATCCCTGAAAAGGAACGGGACAACGGAAGTATAGAAATAGTAGGGGATGATGTGCCCCTTGGGTTGAAAATTCCAAAACCCCGATGCTAGCTAGGGATACCTCACCATCGAGCCAAGTAGATACATGGGTCATGGACTTGACTCCCACTGACGAGGTCGGGTTAAGAAGAGGTGGGTCTAACCTGCTTAAGGGCTAAGGTGCAAACAGGGACCGGTCTAACTCGCTGGCAAGAAGAAGCGTGAATGAGGTCCTCTACTGGCATGCCGGGTGAAAGTCCACCGCAAGGCAGGTATGTGAGGTCGATTGCTGGTGTCTGGTGCATGGGAATCAACCATGGTGTTTCCCGAGATATACAGTTATGATATGGCATGACAATATGATGATGATGATGATGTGATTATGGATGCGTGTCATACGGTTATGGTTGTGGTATAGGAGAAATGAAAATATGACTTGGTGATGCTGGTAGCATTGACTTGGAGTATTACTATGATGCATATGCATTAGCATTGGCATTGGCATTGACATCATACCTTACGTACACGCCTTTCACCATATATGATTTCTTCATGGCATATTTATCTTGCTTGCATATAGGACACACTGCACACACGTGTGTACACACTAGGCTTTTTGCATAAGCTTCCTATTTCCCATTTTTTTTAGGGCAGGAGTAGCTTGGAAGACTTAGTTTTCTCGATGCATTGTATCTATTTTTTGATTTGGCAATGTTGATGTAATGTACCTTTTAAAAAGCATTGTACTTGTAACCATCAGGATTTATAATGAAGAGTATTGCTTGGTATTTTGATCATGGATCTTCATGCTCAGGTATTATTATAAACATTAAAAAAAAATAAATCAAAAATCTTCCTTGTGGTGCACCGAACTCGGAACTTGGTGTATGGAAGTCGAGTGCCGAATTCGGGGCATCACAGAAGTTGTCCATCCCCGGATTTGGGGCATGACAGCGTTGATATATAATGCATACTACAAGGTGGGCCCCACCCATCCAGCAAATGGACGGTGTGGAAAAGACCCGTACATCACGATTGGCCCCACATGGCACCGTCCAGAGATGGACGGCGCAAATATACAATATATACATTAAGGTGGGGCCCACCCCTACATGTGTCACACACGTGGGGTGGGCCCCACGTGTTGTCAAATGGGCAGACGGTATGGACATAACACATACCTCATGATCAGACCCCAGAACTTGCTGTCGTCAACACATCAGCTATATAGTTGTGTGGGACCCACCGTCCCTTCCTGGATGGTGTGGATACACCACATACATTGAGGTGAGTCCACACGTGTGGGACCCACCAGCTTTGAGTAAAGCTGATATTTATGTTTTACCTTCGTCCAGGTCTGTCTAAACTGATAGCAAGGTAAGACCCGCTGGACCGGGTTGGACGTTGTGTACAACACATGCATGGTGGGTCCCACTTGGGTGGACAACATGAATAAATTACTTACATCATGGTGGGCTGCAAATAGGAGAGAGAGAGAGAGAGAGAGACGTGTGATGGAGGGGCCCCGCTTCTATGGGCCCCTCTAATACATACATCAATACATACATCAAGTTGGGTCCCATGCATTGCATGACCCTCTATAAAAAAATAAAAAAATTATGAGGTGGGGATGTCATCCCCACCATGAATCAAGGGTCTAGATGACCCATCAATGGCATGGATTAACTTACAACATCATGATGGGGTCCATGAAAAATGGCCCCATTATGGATCATGCATGCATCAAGGATGGGCTATTCGCCACATCCAAAGGGTCAAGTAGGATCTCCACCATTGATTGGTGAGTCCTACATGTCCCTAAGCAAGAAAATCAAAGAAAGAATGGAAGATCTATTCTAAACATGGCACCCACCTTGGATCTTGATCTCCTTCTTCCGCCACTATGCTCTAGAGCTCCAAGAGATGAGATTCAATGGTTAAGACGGGGTCTTGATGGTTGGATTGTGAGGGCTTAAGGTTGGAAGTGGCTGGATTTTGGGGGTTGCTTAGATGCCCTAAGCTTCTCTAGCAATAGAGAAATGAAAGAAAGAGGGAGAGAGAGAGAGAGAGAGAGAGAGAGAGAGAGAGAGAAGAGGGAGAGAGAAAGAAATGATTGTTGTAAGGCAATCATGACTTGTGTAAGTCATGGGGAAGAGAAAAGAATCATTGCTTATAAGTAATCATGGGCTAGGGTGACATCATCTACCCTAGGAAGGCTAGGGTGATGTCACCGTCATAATTACTTGCTAGGGAAGTGTGACACCTGGGATAGGTGGGTCCCGCAATGTGCGGTCCGCGGTCATTATAATGTGTGGTCCACATCTTACAATCTAAGTGTCGGATTGGCACATGAGACATGGCGTCAGAACCGCGGCGATGAGACGATTGCAATAGCATAAGTTTCGGGTTGAGTCGACTCGGGTTTACAGGATGTAACTTAGGGTCACGCGCAAATGTAATCTACGGGTCTGGGTTGCTAGAATTCAACCAGGAGAACCGCGGGATCCTACGGAATGGAATAGTCATTAGGACATAGGTCTGACAAACAAACACTAGTAAACCAAACCAATCGAAATGAATTAATAAAAAAATAAATTAATAAACTACTGAATAGATATACAATACAAAATCTCATGAAATGATTACTACACTTATAGAAGAAACATTAGATATGTCATTCTTTAAACCATATGAAATACCTTTTAATATGAAATTCCAATTTAAAGATTCTACTGAAAAAATGTTAGAAGAAATTACTAAAAAACTTAATTAACTAATAATCCCAAGATCAATATATAGAAACCTCAATCAAAGGAAAAGAAAATGAAATTTCAACTATAACCAGCTCAATGAAATAAAGCACCATAAAATATCCACTTATACAACACTATCACATACTCATAATTATTACCCTATACTTATTCCTATTGACTTAAAATTTGAAGAAAGAAATTTATGTACCAAAAGTGCTTACTCTAATGGCTTTATATATATATATGGAATTTAGATGACTTAACGAAATATAATATTCTTAATTTATCACATGAAATGACTATGGTATCCACTATCTATAAAAATAACCTCTTTAAGAAATTCTTCCCTGTAACAACCTTCATGTTGGTAATTTTAAAGAGTTTTTAAACTTATTTGTAAGTTTTATCATGAGTTTGTATAATAATTTTTTTTTTAGCATGCCTCTGCATTCTCACGATATTATGGTTATTTTCAGTTGCATTATTTAATCATCTTATACTTTTGTAATATTTTTTGCATAGTTTTAATTAAAGATAAAAAAATCGATGAGCCCGTTTGAGAAAAGTCGAGCAATCGGATGACTGTAGTAGTATCATTGATACCCATCCTCTTAGCTGATAGTCGGGGCCTTATTCAAGATTTCTCAAATATGTTGTATTAATGATTAAATCATTTTGATTGAATTTATTTTACTAAGTATCTTACTCCATTTTGTCGAAATAATGCCTAGATTTAAGGATAAAAAATCAAGAAGGAAAACACATAGTGAAATAGTAGAATTTCTATTTAGAGCAATGAGTAAAATATTTATTAATATACTATGTACAATATTAATATTATTCATATATGTGTAATATTTTGTAAACTGTATTCATAAATTAGTGAGGAGAATGGTAGGACAGAACAAGAGAGTTAGAACTTGGAGAAAATGGTGATACAACCAAATCGCTTACTCCTCAAACAATATAGTAAATACATTACAAAATTCTTATGAAAATATAAGAGAAGAAGATCTATCTAAATAGGTCATTCCTAAAGTACACGTAGATTAAGTATATAAAAAAGGTAATTTAGATTTTCTTTAATAAGAATTTTAAATTAAAACTGTAAAACAGAATGTTAGAATTAAAAATAATTATAAAACTATACAACTATTAAAACAAAAAAATGATAGATAAACATTTAAAACGAGGATTCCATTATTTACATATATGATTGGTGTAAATAGCAGTAAAATCATTAACTAGTCAATGATTAGATTCGAGCGTAGTATTATCACTTAGAGATTGTGGATTATTATATTTCACTTATTCATTATTAAGAATAGTTGATACTGATTTATGTCAGGGACCCGTATATTTTGATTGCTATACCAATTATCTAATAGGGTTAAAGAACCCCAATATATTACATACCTTAACATTAAATATAAAACCTTCAGAAAAAGCTTTCCATTGATGATAATGTATATATTTTATTATAAAGTTATTATCACCCAACTAGTGCTACAATGTTTACAAGAAAATACTATAAGACAAAGATTATTATATTACAAACAAATCTTAAAATAGCTAATATATTAATACCTCAAATAATCAAATGGGAAGATATAACCATTCCTAATACTTGGCAATTGTCTCATACACAAACACCACAAATAATAGAAAATATTAGACAATTTAACGCAATTAGAAAATTGCTCTACTAGAATCCCCATATATATATCTTATACATTATTTGAAGAACATACTATTTCTAAACCAAGACTATCAATATATGGAATTAGAACAAATACATATAATATTACGCAACTAGTTTATTAAGACGAACCACAAAACATGTCACCAACTGCATCACAAATGAACACGAATTCAGAATTATTTATGATGGAGAAATCATTTACTCTTAATATAGAATATTTAGATAAATAATGTAAAATATATTGTCATAAATATTTCCCTCATAAAACATTACAAGCCTATGCTAAAAATAAATATTATAATTATTGTAAAACCCAACAAAAAAATATACCTTTCGTTCAATGTATAAAAATTACTCGAAGTAATTCTCTTCAACAAGATAAAACATGAGAGATTAATACAACTTTAAGCTATTTAATAAAATGGAATACAATAGATAGTTGAAAAAATATAGTAGATATATAATACGAAATCCCATAAAATGATTACTACACCTATAGAAGAAACTTTAGATATGTCAATCTTTAAAAAATATGAAATACATTCCACCATGGAATTTCTACTTAAAGATTCTACCGAATAAATTTTAAAACAAATTACTAAAAAACATACTCAACTAACAATCTCAATATTAATAGAAGCCTCATCCAAAGGAAAAGAAAACGAAATTTCAATTACAACCAATGAGCTTAATGAAATAAAACACCTCAAAACAATCACTTCCACAACACTACCCTATAATCGTAATTATTACCCTATACTTATTCCTATTGATGTCAAATTTAAAGAAAGAAATTTTTTGACCCAAAGTGCTTACTTTAGTGACTATATATATGTATAAAATTCAGACGACTTAACCAAATATAATATTCTTAATTAAACACATGAAATAACTATGGTATCCACTATCTATAATAATAGCCTCTTCAAGAAACCTCTCTATGTAACAACCTCCATGTTAGTAGTTTTAAAGAAAGTTTTTAAAGTTATTTATATGTTTTATCAGTTTATATAATAAATTATTTTTAGCATGTCTCAGCATTCTTACGATATTATTGTTATTTTTGGTTGCATTATTTTTACTATCTTAGGCTTATGTAATTTTTTTTTTTACATAGCTTTAAATTAAAGATAAAAAAATTTCGATTGGCCCGTCTGAGAAAAGTTGAGCAATCAGCTGTCTGTGGATATAAGTCCAATAATATCATTGATACTCGTCCTCTTGGCTGACATTCAGGGCCTTACCCAAGATTTCTCAAATCTGTTCTATTAATGATTAAATAATTTTGATCGAATTTATTTTACTAAGTATCTTAATCTATTCTGCCGAAATAATTCGTAAATTTAATGATAGAAAAGGAAGAAGGAAAACAGATAGTGAAATAATAGAATATCTATTTAGAACAATGAGTAAAATCTTTATTAATATAATATGTGCAATTTTAATATTATTCATATATATGTAATATTTTTTAAACCGTATTCATAAATTAGGGTTGAGAATTGTAGGACAGAACAAGAGAGTTAGAACTTGGAGAAAATGGTGATATGACCAGTATCGCTTACTCCTCAGACAATATAGTAGACACGTTATAAAATACTTATTAAAATATAAGAGAAGAATATCTATTTAATTGGGCAATTCTTAAAGTACCCGTAGATCAAGTATATAAAAAAGGTAATTTAAATTTTCTTCAACCAGATTTTTTTAATTAAAACTGTAAAACAGAATGTTAGAAATAAAAATGAACATGAATCTATACAATTATTAAAACACGAAATGATAGATAAACATTTAAAATGAGGATTCCAATATTTGCATATATGATTGGTACAAATCAAAGTAAAACCATTAACTAGATAAGGATTAGATTCGAGTGCAGTATTAGTACATAGAGATTATAGATTATTAGATTTCATTGATTCATTATTAAGAATAGTTCATACTAGTTTATATCAGGGACCCGTATATTTTGATTACAATCCAAATTATCCAATAGCAGTAGAGGATCCCAATATTTTAAATGCTTTAACATTCAATATAAAAATTTTAGAAAACGAAATAATGACAGGAAACTTTCCATTAATGATAATGAATAGACTTTATTATAAAGTTATTAACACTCAACTAGTGTCACAATGTTTTAAAAAAATACTAAAAGACAAACATTATTATTACAAATAAATCTTAAAAGAGCTAATATAGTAATACCTCTAATGATCAAATGGGAAGATATAATTCTTCCTGATACTTGGCAATTGTCTCATACACAAAAACCACAACCAATAAAAAAAATAGAAATGTATAGGAAATAATATCACACCCAGATAAAACTGTAGACATTAATTTTACATCTACTAGAAGATCAGGCATTAAAATAGACAATTTTATGCAATCAGAAAATTCCTCTAGTAGAATCTCTAAATTTGTATCTTCTAGATTATTTGAAGAATCGGCTATATCTGAACCAAGGCTATCAGTACAAGGAATTGGGACAAATACATATAATATTACGCAACCAGTTTATCAAGATGAATCACAAAACATATTACCAACTGCATCACAAATGAACATGATCTAGAATTATTTACAATAGAGAAATCATTTACTCTTAATATAGAATATTTAGATAAAGAATTATTTTGGACACATATTCAATTTGCATTAGCATGATCTTAACATGGGAATATCAAATAGAATTTATTCCATCAGCACCAATACCTCATTTGGTATGACGATACAAAAGTAGATGGTGGAAATCATTCAAATTCGATCGAATTACTAGACATGCTCTCTAACAAATTTTCAACACTCATTAACATCTCTCTAAAGAAGACAAATCACCAGTTAAAATTCAAGAATTTTTAGTTCAAAAATCATCATTTCAAGCCAAGTTAGTAGTAGCAGCAACTAAAGAAGAATTGTTAAAATTACTTTGTGAAGCATCAGACGAAGTCTCATCAAGATATTATCTACAAGTTAAAGAAGAAACATATTACTGTTTAGAAGATTATCAACATCGACAATAATACAACATCATGATATTAGCAATTTAGAAGCTATCTTACATCATAAATGACATCAGTCACCATTATCAAGTTTACTGTAGGAATTTTTCATATCAGCTAGCACTTTAGCCATAGTGTCACACCCCAAACTCGGAAACCAGGCTCACAAAATTCCTAATCGTCGAATCCGACGCCGACAGCCTTCGTAGTACCCCATTCTCGCTCCTGACACCCATATGCTAGATTCCGATCCTAGGATTTACAAGGAGGATTTTCAACATAATTTTTTTTACTACGAAGCATAACCAAGTTACAAAATAACATCACCACATATCCACTATAATTAAAGCGTTTGAGTACAATGTGGAAGGGGAAATACAAGATAGGTATAAAAACTCCAGAAGCTCTACCGCACGCTCCTACCTTAGCTCAACTTCACCTACACGCATCTCTCATGCATAAGCTTATAAAAAGTTTAGAGGGTGGTGTAAGTATGTGCGTAAGGTAGCAATGCAAGAATGCAATATCAGAGTAATACGGAGATATATTGGCAAGTCCATAAATACCATCAGTCTTATTCGGGCTGTGCGATGTAAAAACATAATAGGCTAATAACATATCTGGGCCATGTAATGCCAAATCATAATAACCTAAATATCATATACCGAGGGTATAATGCAACATGCAGTGCAAGGGAATGATGAAGCTGGAGTGTGCAGTCGGAATGATAGTACGTGGTATCGCAAGTTGTAGGGTTCATCACAAGGGACTTCTATCCAAACCAGTCTTATACCTAAATTTGGATAGTTAGTTTCAATATGGTAAACTCCTGATCTCAGGTTGGTCACGCATCCCAACCGAAATCCTGGCCATCGCGAAGATACACATAATGCTTTGGTTACGCACCACCAGCCCGAGTGGATAGTGGATGAATGAATGAATGAGTCAAATGCTAAGTATGCAACTATTGCACAGTAGTCTGCCAACCACTAGTAGCTCACCTAGGCCCTTAGGCCCAACCCACATCAGCTTCCGCTCATGTGTGCAACAGTGATAGGATGACATAGTATAAGTACCGTACAACCTTGGGATCATCACCAGGGTCTAGTACAATATTGTCAGTCATACCAAGGCTATGCAGTGTAAGGCTTATGTGGCCAATGTCAAATGCAAGATGCAATCACAAGTCATGTCAGTCCTCATCTAAGTCCTCATATCAATATAGTTCCTCTCTAGACAACCACCGGAGTCTAGTATACTCTAAATGGCACAGCCCCTCCCTGGGCGCACAGTCCAAGTGAGCATAAAAGACCTCACTATCTATCTGACTAATAGTCTGCCAATATCTATCCTGCATATCAATAGCGAACCCATTTACGAGCTAGTCAGACTTAGCCTAGCATTGCCCCCTACCCTCGGGCAAGTAAGGCCACATCCCCTTCCAACCAACCACGACACAGTGGGAGACGCTGCTCCTGGTATTCTACTCTCATGCGCTCATACATCCACTCGATCTAGATATTAGAGCATCTTCCAGTACCATCAAGTTTAAGGACTTTCACCCAAGAACATCTATCGCGCCCCATGTAAAAAGAAGATTTTCGGTGTCTAATCCTGTCATCCACGCTATATCTGCCGAGGCTACAACCCTGATGTCACTAAGGCATACAGTAATCATAATCACACAATGCAATCTGCATGAGTCACGAATCCATTCATGCATTAATTCTGCGCATATCGTGCATTCATGTGTGACAACTCCACCTATCAGAAAGTTCCATAAACAACCTGCCCAATGGCATATGCAATGGTCAACCACATCTCATATTAAACATCCAGATGATGCGCATGGGCATGTAACATGATGCTATGCATGATTATCGAACATAACAATGGTCAATCTCACAAAATCACAATGGGCCTCGTACATCGCAATGGGTCTCCTCTAGTCATAATGGGCCTCATACAATCACAACGAGCCTCATACAATGGGCCTCTTACATTCACAATAGGCCTCATACCATCACAATAGACCTCATATAATCACAATGGACCTCATATAATCGCAATGGGCCTTATATAATCACAATGGGCCTTACATGGTCACGTTGGGCCTCATATAATCGCAATGGGCCTCATATAATCACAATGGGTCTCACATGGTCACGATGGGCCTCATACAATCACAATGGGCCCCATACACAATGGGCCTCATATAGTCATAATGGGCCTCACATGGTTACAATGGGCCTTATATAATCACAATGGACCTCAAATGGTCATAATGGGCCTCATATAATCACGATGGGCCTCTCATGGTTATAATGGGCCTCATATAATCATAATGGACCTCATATCGTCACAATGAGCCTCATATAATCACAATTGGCCTCTCATTGATACAATGGGCCTATATCATGATGTTATGCTAGCACATACTCAGTGAGTCTTACTAGATAAAGTATATTAGCATGGCTACAAATAATCACCCTATATACATGGCAGGTCCATAGAAGGATAGCAGATCTAATCCATAACATCAACAGTGATTATGCATAATCTGATACCACATATTCTTTCATTTATGGCAAGGGGGGTTGATGATGCACTCTCCTCATATCAAGGATGGGCCTAGATGGCCTACTCATATCAAGAGTGGGCCTAAGAACAAGGAATGGGCTTCCTCACCTGTTTCATCACATAGCAAACCGGGCTTCCTATGGAGCCCAATAAGCATAAGGTGGGCTCTATGACTTGGACAAGTTTATTAGGCATGGAGGAAGCATAATCAATATTCGGGGCCCAACAGTTTGGGTTAACCCACTAAGGCTAGATAGGTAACACTATGGGGACCCAAATCGATGAGAATGGGCCTAACAATGGGCCCTAGGGAAGATTACAATGTGGACATGTAACCATCATTGCTCTCAAGGTGATGGTCCTAACAATGAGCCCTAAGGAAGCTTACAATGTGGACATTTAACCACCATTTCCCCCAAGGTGTGGCCCATTTAGAACTTATCCTATAATGGGGTCCATGGTCCTTATACTAACTAGGAGATAGATAGGCATCATAAACATTATCGGACTCATCATAATGTACTCACACATCACAATTGGGCCTCATATATACAATGCAATGGGCCATACTTACAATGAGCCTCACATAGGGCCTCATGGGCATCATAATGGGCCTTGTCACATGGGCCTCACATACATCACAATGGCCTCATCGCACAGGCTTCACATACATCACCTGGGCCTCATCACATGGGCCTCACATACATCACCATGGGCTTTATACAAGGGCCTCACATAAATTCCATCTAAAACAGACTATTGGCACAGGGTTGGTTCTGAGTCATTTTAGAGTTGGATTCATGATCACGTGGGACCTACATATGGTGAAAGAAACTAACCACCTGATAACTCTATGTATGGGCTTTATAAATTATAAGGCGGGCCTCATTAGTTGGGTGAGTACAATTTATGGTGAAGGCTAAACATGGGTACTTAGAGAAACTGTGCAAGAAATATAGTGCAGAATTAGTTTTGGCTCAATTTTAAGTATATCCCATGATCACAAGGGACCACATTTCAGTGTGCCATCAGGTGCCCTTGGTTATACTATATATGCACTTCAAAAATTATAAGTTAAGACCAACTGGTTGTTCACACGTGATATTTGGTATAGGGCCAAACATAGGCACTTTAATTTTCTGTACAACCATACTTGGCCCTATTTTGGGATCCACTCCCTGATCATATGAAGTCTGATTTGGCCCAATCTAAATATTATTTATTTATTCATTAGTGTAGGTTAGAAGTTTCAAGTAGTGGCCTATCCAAACCTCCAGCGTGTGGTCTACTATGGAGGCCCAAAATTGGTACAAAACACAAATAATCTGATAGTTTTCAAAAATGGCGTCTATCACAACTTAGGGCCCAATTTCCAAACACTTAGGGAATCATTCTTTAAAAAAAAGGTAGGACATCCCAGCTCACTTATATAATGATTATATACCCCCAAAGTGGGACCCTTAACTATAGAGTGTGGGGTCTACTACAATGTGTCAAAGAGGCCTACATACAATACAGTTAAGTACTTTGAAAATTTTTAGCAAACAAAAAGTGTAAAGGGAATGAAATAGATCCAATGGCAAGTGGGGCCCATACACTAGTGAAGCATAGATAAGGAACACACAACAATGTACATAGGTGTACATTGTAAAATGTATGAATCACAAGTGATCCCACACCCAAGTGGGTCAATAAGAGGATAATTGTTATGTATAACATAGATCCAACATATTCATCAAGTAGCACATGAGTTATATATTGATGAAATCTTTATAATCAGATTCTCTGCTGGAAGATTTCATCCAATGGATAGTTTGGGAACAAGTCATTCAGGCCATTTATAAGTTTCCAACCATACAGAGCCTTGGATCCATTTAGACCACACATAAAAAATTCAAGATTTGTCCTTACAAAAGTATCTATCTGTCCAAAATTTTCTAAATTTTATCATAAAAGAATCTGACCATAGGGACCATACATATAATTATTAACTATCTCAAGTATGTTAAGAGCAAATATTAAATACATCCGACCGTTGGAATTATGGATATGGCCCAAACAAGAATGGTCATAATAAGCTCCCAAATACATCTTTCGTATTAGGCCAAGATCTCAGCCATCTGAACTCCGACTGAGGCTTATTATATACCGTTGGAAAGCTAGATCGATTTTCTACAAATTAAATGGAACATATAATTCTAATACATTCATTAAAGGAGTTTAAAATGGGTCCATTTTAGGCAAATTGAAATCCTGGATGTATTGCTGGACAGCAGCCGCGTAAACTTGATACTACGAATAATTGAACCGTTGGATGGCTACAAAATTTGGTCCAGATTTATCTCATATTTTGGTTCATATCATTCCCAAGTTTCAACCTCAATCTTTACATGATTGATTTTATACGATTTTTAGAAGTTGCTATCCAGGTACAAAAACAGGATTACTTATGAAGGGTGTGGGTATAAAGTTCATCAAGGTGGGGTCCACGTGTGTGACCCATCAGCTTAAAATTAAGCTGACATTTGTTTTTATCCAAGGCAACAAGTTGGGCCACAAACAAAAAAAAAAATGGAGAGAGAGAGAGAGGGAGAGAGAATGGTTGGTGGTGGGAGGAGCTCCACCACTATGAGCTCCTCTTAAGGATCTACCACATATACATCAAATGGGTCCCATCCATATGTGGGCTCACAATCATAAAAATATCAAGGGTGGAAATCCCATTTCCACCACAAATCAGGGCTTAGATGGCCTTCACGCAATAGGAGATCTCAACAAACCTCATGGTGGGGTCCATGGGGAATGGCCCCACCATGGCTACATGCATGAAAGACATGGTAGGCCATTGGCCACACCTAGGGACCAAGATAGGAACCCCACCATTGATTGGTGGGTCCCACTTGCCCCATGCTAGAAAATGGAAAGATTTACCTAAGGATGCACCTACCTAAGTTTCTATATCTCCTTCTTCCACTACGATGTTCCAGAGCTTCAAGAAATGATATTCAAGGGTTGGGATTGATTTTGGAGGGTTGGATGAGAGGTTATTGAAACATGCAAGGGCTGGAAATTAGGGAGCTTGCTTGGACATCCATGGCTAGCAATGGAGGGAAATGAAGAGAAAGAGGGAGCGAGAGAGAGTTGTAGTGTTGTAATGATTGTTTTGTAAGAGATGTAATGATGGTTGTAAGGTCATTATGAGGGCATGTAAACAACAAGCCATCATGGCTTGTAAGGGATCTAAGGGATAGGGTGGTTAGGGTGGCTAGGGTAGGTAGGTGTAGGTTAGGGTGGCTAGGGTGGCTAGGGTAGGTAGGTTAGGTTGATGATTACTTGATAGGGAATCTACTAGGACACCTTGGGTCCCGCATCACGTGATCGACTGCTAGGATAATGCGCAGGTCGGATCTCACGATCTAAGAGTCAGATTAGCACACGAGACGCGGCGACGACATAGTCACAATTGCATAGGTCTTAGGTTGAGTCAACTCGGCTTTACAAGATGCGACTTAAGGTCATACGCAAATGATATCTATAGGTTGTAGGTCATCGGAATTCGACTGGGAGGACCGCGGGATCCTACGGAATGGAATGGTCACTAGGACACAAGCCTAACACATAGTACATCAGCTCTTAATTATTTCGTCAGAAGACTACAAATGAAGTTGCCTCGTACCTTCCTCACCAACATTGACGCTCGGATTCCAAATTCAAGTTTCAAGTCCGTCATCAGTATTTCATTTATAAATAGGTATTTCGCCTCTTCCATAAGGAGAGCGGAATGTAGTCCCAATAAATGGCTTACAAAGTTGTGTTTGGATGGGAGTAAATTAAATGCATTTGAAATAAAAATATCATGTTTGGATGGGAGTTTATGGGAGGAATAGAAACGTATTTGAATTTTTCAATATATTCACAAGAATACATGTGATATCCTAAATCAGCTTGAATAGAAGGATTTTACATATGCGATATTTAATAGAAGGATTATAATAAGGCCATTGAAATATATACTTCAGCCAAAAATGAAGAAATTTTTGAGTCTCGGATAAGCCACAAATTTGTCAGTGTTTTTTAACCATATATTTAGATGGCTATCCTTTAGGCAGTTTGGATCATTCTTTTGGTGTGATTTTAGTGATGTAGCCAATGTTTGCTTTGTTTTAGTATGTCATTAGTGTGACATGTGCATAGCGGTACCTTTATTTATATGTGCGACTCTCCAAGGAAGCTCAAAAATGCATTTCACTACATTTACTCTTATTTTATTTCATTTACATGCATTTACTTCCATCCAAACACACCTCAAATAGCAATTACCTCCATTTACTCTCAATTATACCCATTTACCTCTATTTACTCCCATCCAAATGGCACCTAAGATTTTCTTACAACTGTGACTTGCCCGAATCATGGCTCAAAATCTCTCGTAGTTGAGTTGACTGTTCCCGAGTTTCAAGTGACTGAGTCATCACATTGGAAAATTATGTAATGAATTATGTTAAAAATAATTGTGATTTAATGTTGCATGATAACATTTCCCCACGTTGTTGACAATGATGAAACTGGTATAACAATAGAATGTTGTCAAAAAAATATATGTATAGTTTATTCCAAAATGTGGCAGCTAAAAGATCTGGGTCGTTCATCAGCTGTGGATGAACCATGTATACACTGTAGCAAAAATCTTGAAACATCAATGGTTGCTTTAGTGCATGGGTACAAGAATGAGTACGTTACTTCCTCCAATGTGTGGCATAAATTGATAGTGATTTATAAATGAAATGATGAATATCATTATTAACATTATAAGTCCCACACCCCTTATATATATACATATATATATATATATGCTATTTCATAAATTGAAGTAAATCTCTACATTCTGATTGACATTATAAGTTATTCAAGATTCAAAGCGTCGAACTATTAATTTGGGATAGATAAAAATAATCATCCAGACTGCAAATGACCCATAATCCAGAACATGGTATTTAGAACTGAAAACACATAATGTTAGACACATAGGTAACATTTGTCTCGCCCCAAATTCGGGGACGGACAGCTTCCGTGATGCCCCGAATCCGGCACTTTACTTTCATACACCAAGTCCTGAGTTCGGCGCACCACAAGGAAGATTTTTTATGAAATTATATATATATATATGTATTACCTGAGCATGAAGATCCATGATCAAAATACCAAGCAACACTCTCCATTATAAATCCTGATGGTTACAAGTACAATGCTTTCCCAAAAGTACACAGCATTAACATTGCCAAATTGAAAAATAGATACAAGGTATCGAGAAAACTAAGTCTTCCAAGCTACTCCTGCCCTGAAAAAATAGGAAATAGGAAGCTTAGGCAAAAAGTCTATTGAGTACACTCGTGTGTGTAGTGTGTCCTACATGCAAGCAATATAAATATGCCACGAAGAAATCATATATAGTGAAAGGTGTGTAGTACATAAGGTATGATGCCGATACCAATGCCAATGTAATGCATATGCATCATAGTAATACTCCAAGTTAATGCTACAAGTAACACCAAGTCATATTTTCATTTCTCCTATACCACAACCATAACCGTATTACACGCATCTGTAATCACATTGTCATGTCATATCATGACTGTATATCTTAGAAAACACCGTGGTCGACACCCATGCACCAGACACCAGCAATCGACCTCGCATACCCGCCCTATGATGGACTTCCACCCAGCATGCCAGTAGCGGACCTCATTTGCGCTTCTCCTCACTGGTGGGTCAGACCGGTCCCTGTTTGCACCTCAACCCTTAAGCAGGTTGGACCCACCTCTTCTCAACCTGACCTCGTCAGTGGGAGTCAAATCCATGACCCATGTATCCACTCGGCCCGACGGTGAGGTATCCCTAGCTAGCATCGGGGTTTAGGGACTTTCAACCTAAGGGGCACATCATCCCCTACTATTTCCACACTTCCGGTGTCCCATCCCTTTTCATGGATAACCCAAGTCATCATCATAGATGCACATTTCATCATCAAGATCCAACTCATGTTATACGACACGACTGTGGTATTTTAATCATCATGTATGTCATGATTATGCATGAATTCAAGAAATTATGATAAGGCATACGTTCAAATGCATGTGATATACATATAATGCTATGAGTTTAGGGTCTGTTTAACATTTAAGCTAAAAATGACATATAATCATCATGTGCCACTATCAATTATATCAATCCATGGTCATGTGACTAAACTGAAGAAAACATATCTTACACATGAACAAATGTATTGAAGTACACTTGCACATACCATCATTCCATGCTGCATGAGTATAATCAGTATTAACATGGTTAAGGAGATGAATTTAGTATGCTAGGGAGTGGAACAATATTAATCAAGATATTAAATCACATGCTTCTATTAACCATAATCACTAACATCACTAATATCATCCATAGATATCATAATCACGAGCATTAATTGTATTCAGAGTTACACCATATCCTTCGTAAGATAGATATTCCATTAGCGGCTTTGGCCCGACATGATTTTCTTCTATTGAGACCACATGGTTATACCCTAATTGGGCCTTATGGTTAATGAGTGGTGGTGATGCAAAGTACATGCACCAAGTAGTTATGAGATGAAAGGCATAGATATAACATATAATAAATGAGCCACAGGATGGATGGTACTAGTAAAACTCATATAATGTAGTGGGCTTCATCTTCAAGTGGGTTATTTGTAACATCCCAGAAAAATCCGTACAAAAACCCAAGTACCACCTCAGGTAGATATCACTCAGGACCAAATCCTTTAGGAATTAAACTAAAACTAATTAAGTGCTAGACTAAATCATCAGTGGAATTAGCTTAAACTACTTTAAATACGAACTGCAAGACCCAAAATGAGTAGACCCACTAACGCTATATTACTTAAAAACCTAGGATCAATCTCTAAACCAGTTGCTCTCGAGAGCACTTTGAAACTCCGTATGGGACCTGGACCACTCGTTGAAAGTCCGATTACCGCAAAACTATATGGTTATGACCACTTACTGGGCTTGACAAGCACCTTAAAAATCAAATCCAGATAGTATCCAGAAATGCACAACTTGAGCCCAGAGCTGTGTGAGAAACGCGAATATCTTTAGAAAATGAACTAAAACTTAAGTGATTTGGGTCGTTCGCTTGCAGGCCTGTCAGAATCTGACCCAACTACACCCTCGGATCAGGGAAATTTTCCAACACAGGTCAGTGTACTTGTGGCCCTGATCGAGTGGCGATAACCTTGAACTGAAACTGGTCCTCCGCATTCGATCCATAAATCTGATCGAACCGAAAACTTAACCTGACCTAGATTCAATGTCAAGGAACTTCCCCTAGACCGTATGCAGAAAAGGGGCCTCCAGATGTGCTCCGTTTGACCGAAACAACCACCGTTTAGTATAACCTAAGTATACCATGGCCCTGGGGCCATTTCCATCAGTTCTGGGCCTATATAAGGGCCTTAACCCACCCCTCTCATTCCATACGAATTTCAAACCCTAGGAGAGAGGAGAGAAGAAAGAGAAGGAAAGAGAGAGAAAGTGAGAGAGAGAGAGAGGGATCGTTCCTGGGATTCGATCCCACCACACCGCGTGCTTAACCACCACTTTCGTGTCGCTATACCAGCGATTCTGATTCCATTTTCGGGTAAAAAACCCTAACCCTAATCTGTTTTAGATATCCAAATAGGGTAAGTGATGAAATAGCTAACCTATTTCGTGATTCAGGTAGTCGTTGTGCTGTAGGCGAAGACTTATGTACAAGCTGACTTCGATACGAGTATATCGACAAAAGGTGCGGACTATAAATATTTAGGTTATGGTTTTCAAGGCTTTTAATGTCAGTTAATAATTTATGACTGACTTGATTGTTATCACATATGCTTAGATACAATGTATTCAGTATATTACACATATATGTAACTATGTTGATTTTAATGCATTCCCAGTGTTTGTTGAAATGTTTGAATGAATATGGAATTATAATTTGTGCTTGCCATGATTGTTTGGTTGAGAATACATGATCGTTGTACGTGTGACAACTCCCTTGTGAAAGGATTTGTTGTAATATACGTTATAACTAATATATTATATGAACGTTGGTACGTGTAGTCTAAGTGTTTGATAAAATGTCTGAATGAGAAAATGCTTGTTGAACTATATTTAATGAGGGTGTTAAGATAGGATTCTCAATCCCCTTATCTATAGTTATAGTTTTCTTTATGTAACCTATCTTACTACTATGTGATTTAGGGATGAAATGCCTGTGTATGATAGCATGTGTACTATTTGTTTGTTGAAATGCTCAATTGAGATTTATACTTTAGATTGGTTGTCACATGCCATCTTTGACTATCATATGTAAATGTTGCGTTTGAGTATGATTGGGACGACTATGTAGTCCAGAAAATTGGTAACAATTCCTATTTAGTGGCTGAATTAGCCTCGCCACATTTAATGCGTTCGATAAATCCGAGTCATACGATGATTGTCGACAGTGGTACCATGTCGATTAATTCAGCGTACGCTCATACCAGTCGAACTTGTCTAATAAACTGATTGGTCTATTGTGTGTTTACCATGCATGGACACTACTGCTTGAATCTAAGGTACCACTTACCAATGTAAAGCCCGTTAAATCTTAGTACCACGATCTGCGAAGACTCATGAGCCGGGCATGGTGGTATGGGACACCGTGGTCGAGCTGTCAGCCTATGCTGGGGCGACGAGCCTCCCCGTGGTGACCAGTGAGTAAACTAAACTCGTGAGCCGAATATGGTGGTATGGGACATTATATTTGAGTTGTTGGCCTACACTGGCGCAGCCTGGCTGTGGTCCCCAGTCAGGTTGGTGACGAGCCTTCAAAAATAGACTGTCAGTTAGTAGGGCGTTGATGGAAAATAGACTGTCAGTTGGTAGGGCGTTGGTGGAGTGACCTCGAGTATAAAATAGGCCTACTCCGGCGCAGCCTGGTTGTGGTCTCCAGTCGGGTTTGTGACGAGCCTTCGAAAATAGACTGCTAGTTGGTAGGGTGTTGATGGGGTGACCTCGAGTGTGAATTAAGCCTATGCTAACGGTGACGAGCCTCTCGTAGCGACCTATAGTGTAAACTCACAAACTTGCCTATCGTATGTGATTAACTAGGATTGACGACCCTAGATGGATCATTGTTTAGATAAGTAATGAAAAGGAAGGTACCTTAGCTTCTCAAACCTGCTATATGAATGAGTCTAATTAAGAACCTGGCTACTCATGCACAAGCACCGCATTTGCATCCACCTTTGACGTTGGAGTTGAGTACAGAGGAAGGGGTGCATGCCGCAATCGTGAGATGATGTCGCAGAGGGAGTGTAGGCGAGGGCATGCATCATTAACTCATATCATCCTTGCATTAACCAGAGTACTTAGGAATGCTTGTTGTATTGCTTTATCATTACTGCTTGACTGAATTAATAACATGTTAACCTTTGCCTTATAGCTCCACTGAGTTGTCACTCACTCCCACGTTCTGGGACAGTGCTTTAAACACCAAACAAAACTTGTTGTAGTTGCAAATGATGGCGATGCTTACAAAGCGGAGCCGGACTTTTATGATGATGAGGAGGAGTTCTCCTATATGCAGCTATCAGGGAGGTCTATGTAGACCATGTTCTGATCGACGGGATTACAGGGATGCTGATTAGACGTCATTGCACTTGTCATTTTACACTTTTGGAACACCCATGTATATTCATTTCGTTCAGTTTTAGAGTATACATGTATATATTTAACCTGGTAACATATTCACACTCTGGAGACTTAGAAGAGTTTATATATTTTATATATCTATCACAGTCTTCTGCTTGCGTAATTTAACTGTCTCTAGAGTATGATATGCTGATTTGGTATAATCTCATTCATGTTTAAGGCACTAATACAAACAACATTTAATCATCACTATCGATGTTGCATAAGTATGTGTTGGAACTCGGGAGTTGGGCTCCTGCTCGACCCCCGATTTTTAGGGCGTTATAAGTTGGTATCAGAGCATGATTTAGATTAAACTGGACTTGGGTTATGGTAACATGACGCACACTGACCTACTTTGACTTAGGAGGGAGCGATGAAACTTAGAAATGATCGTATGATTCCAAGTTTCGCCAACGAGCGAAACTGACCATTGAAACAGGACCCGTACGCATCTATGATCATGTGATGTGATCCCAATTCCTTTCTAGACCGTCAATCGACGGGCTTAGATGAAGATTTAACCGGTCCCACACTCACACAACCTAAAACACGTGAATATACATGAGATGGGACCCGAAATGACTCAAAACAGAGTCGAGGGCCAAATCGGTGCAATTCAGGGGACCCAAAGTGGACCCTGCATGTTTTTGGCACCCCAGGGGGAATGGCATCTCCCAGGGGTGAGCCATCGCCGAGGAGTCTAAGGACCGGCGATGGCATTGCCGGATCAGCGAGGCCTCGCCGGTCAGGCGGACCGGGCCTGGCGGGCAGACACCTGTGGGACGCTGTGGGGCCCACGAAATCACGTGGGACCCCCTCTACTTCTTCCATTTGCTCCCCACTCCCATCTTACACACGCCCAACCCTTTTTCCCTTCTCAAATCTCACTTCTATTCTCAAAATATTCTCTTTTCCCTTCATTTCATACACCCGTCTACCGTTTTCATCAAAACTCACCTCCCATCTCTCTCTTGTCCTTCCATTGGAAGGTACAAACCATTCTTTGTGTCCCAAAAACCTCAAAGTCCAACAATTCCTCTTATCTCCCCTTTCTATTTCACTCTCATGGCTCTTTCTGAGCTTGTGGCGGCAATTTTCTCAATTTCCACACTTCTTTCTCTCATGGAAAAGAAGAGGACTTCCGCGGAAGAAGCTCGGCCTAGCCGCCCTACTCGTTCTAGGAGGCTGAAAAGCATCACTGCAGGTACGATCATCGATCGTGAGACAAGGACAAAGCAGGATCTCGATCCCCAAACTCCCCTCGAGAGAGATCTACTAGCAGATCTGTCCCATGGAAGATTTGAGGGCCGTAGGGTCCTTTTTGAAGCACATGTGGACGAGAAGCTCTTTGGGGAATATCTGGTGATGAACTGCCTGGTGGATGCCGGGCGGGGTCCCATATTTGTGGGCACTGTCCAAGCCTTCTATGCCCATATTCGAGAGCCGACGCTAGAACCCTTGCAATTTAAAATTTCAGTGGGAAGGCGGGAAGCTACAGTCGATGTCGGCTTAATAGCCCGACTCATGGGGATGCTGCTTGGCAATGTCCACGCTAGTGAGAAGAGTCTTAAGAGTGCACGTGAAAGGGATCGCGGTAGGCGATTCCTTTGTGGCCAACTGGCCCACTGGAATCCAAATAATAGCCACTTAGCATCCAATATGACCGACAACTTTCGCCTGCTCCACCACAACTTCACGTACAACATGTACCCCAGGTGGAGCAATCGCAGCGAGTGCACGCGCCTGATGGTAGATTTTCTGTACCAAGCTGGGCAATGAGAGAAGCTGTACGTGCCTACGTATGCACTGCTACAGATAGTGCAGGCTGCGCGCTCTTCTAGGACATCTGTTTCACTCCCCTTCGGCCGACTTATATGCAAGCTTGCACGTGAATTCGGCTACAGACTTGGCACAAAACTTCCTGTGCCGATCCATTTCATCAACGACACTACTCTCAACAACATGGAAATTGGACCACGACAGTGTCAAGCCCGACTCAACGAGAGTGAGGATGAGATGGAAAGTGAAGATGATGGGAGTGAGGAAGAAGAGGAAGAGAATGAGATAGAGGACGAAGGAGAGCAGGAAGAAGAAGAAGAGGCCCAGGACACTGATGAGGGCTCTCCTCCTGCTATACATGAGCGTGGCAATGATTGGGCTACTTTAGAAGCCCGCTTGGCTCGACTTAAGGAGGGCCAAGTTGCCCTACGATAGGAAGTCAGAGAGACCCGGGTTGAAGTAAAGCGAGAGCTTGAAGAAAACAAGGCCTTCATGAAACGGATATTCAAGAAGTTGTCTCGCACCGTGAAGGCTATCCTATGCGGCATGCAAGATAAGGGTGCAACTCCTCCATCACCAAACTCAGATGATTAGAAATGTGTAGTCGCCCCTAGCGTGTTTTTGTAATAGCCTTCTTTTGTGTTAGCCTTTGTAGGCTTGAATGTTGGATAGTATGTTCTGGTGTTTAAAGGCTTTTTAGAGTAGTTTACATGCATTCTCAGTCATGATTCATATAAGACTGTATCTCTCATGTATTGTGACAATTTTGCTTAGATGAATGTATAAAAATTCCCTGTTGTTATGAGATGTATGTGCATCATTTGGAATGTGAGTGATGTGTGGATGTGCATCGGTACTTATGCTAACTCTGACACGGGTTGCTCCCTATGTTGTATATAGGGAATGCCACCTAAGAGCACTCGGAGCACGGCTCGTCTTTCACTGGGCGAATCGTTTGACAGGGCATCTCCCCTAAGCGATAGCCATACGAACCCCAGCTTGGGTCTGATTCATGAGACCATGCCGGGTTCACAGCCAGCCACTATCCACACTAATGGGCCTGCACTTGTTGCACCACCGGTTCCAGAGCAGAACTGTGCGCCTACCTCGACGCCATACGTGTCTCAGTTGGCTCCTCCTAATAGGTTGGAGCAGATGATGCTCTTGATGCAGCAGCAACAATAGTTTTTTACCACCATAGCAGGGGCCTTTGCCCAGAATATGAGTGTGGTTCCGCCTGCATCACCTACGCACCCTGTTGGGAACATAAATACTAGAGAACTTTTTTTGCACTTTCAGCATTTCGGTCCTCCCACTTTTACGGGTACTCACAGACCTGAGGTGGCTGATTACTGCCTAGATCGCATCTCTAAGATGTTAAAGCTGCTACACTACACTAAGGCAGAATAAGTTGAGCTGGCCACCTATATGTTCGAGAAGGAGGCTAGTTTATGGTGAGATAGCATCTTACGAACAGTTCCCGCAGGACACGCGTGGACCTGGGATGCATTTGAGACACGCTTCCATAGGAAGTACTTCCCCCTCACATACCATAATGAAAAGGAGGGTGAGTTTCTTCGCCTCCGACAGGGAGGGATGACCATGTCAAAATATGAGAACAAATTCACGAAGCTAGCCAGATACGCCCCTTTGATACTGGCAGATGAACCGATGAAAATGCGGCAATTTTCAGATGGGTTACGGCCCGATATCCGCACTAGGACATGTTGTGCTGGCATCCCCAATTACACTGAGCTAATTAACATGTCTTTACGAGCTGAGTAAGATGGAGACAGAGTTTCTTAGACATGTATACCAATGGGCCCGAGGCCTCGTCCCGAATTACAGCACCAGCCAGTCCTAGGTAAGAGGCCACATGTAGACTCGTCTCCCGGGCCCATGGCTCCGCCGACCCATTAGAGACGAATGGGCCGTTGGTGTACATACTGCAACAAAGGGGGACACACTGACCCCTTCGGTTTTACCAAGATGAAAGACAATGGTATCACGCCACCTCAGAAGATCGACCATCAACCACCACATGATATAGCGACTCCACCTCTATGATCTGCACCACCATTATAACCACTTTACCGACTACCTGTACCCCGAATTAGGTCACCTCAACGACCTATGGTAGCGCAACCAAATCCTCCTCAACAAGCCCACGTGCATGCACTTGCAGGTGAAACACCTGAGTCAGCAACTGCAATGCCTTTGGCCTTTGAGGTCATTGCCCACATTCAAGGTACACCTGTATTCCTATTGGTAGACACTAGGTCTATTAAACCAATTCATATGAAAGAATAGGCCTAACAATGGATTACTATAAAAATTATAAATATGTTATAAATAATAAAAGGATTGAAACGAAAAATTTCTACAACTTCAAGTTACCAATAGACTGGTCATACCTTTTCATATTAATGTTTAGTATTTGGTGTCTATTTAGGAATTATTTGTAATCATACTAGGAATCATCATGTGATTAAATTTAAATTACACATACATATATATATACATATATATATATATATATATATTAATTATTTTTGTGTAATTAAATTAGGACCCTTGAGTAGGATTGAGTTTTATAGCTTAATACTCCGTAAGCTCATGTTAGTGGCGGACTATAGTAAGTTTCTTATTCTCTTGAAAATTCAAGATTCATACCGCGTCAAGGAGATGTCCCTCTCCTTTCCTTTCTCACAGCCTTATGTTGCTAACATTCCAAACTTCTGAAATATTTTAGAACTCTCGATTCTTCCTTCCCTCCCGAAGTTAATGAAACTGAAGTGCAATCTGCCCATAACCTCCTAACCGTATGATCGAAATAGTAACATACAAATATAATTTTAGGAGATTGAAAACCCTTCTAGTACAATCTTTTGACTATGAGCACTATGGAAGAACTTATTATTCACCGCGTTAAGCATAGGTTAGACAAGAACTCTCGTTGAATAAGACCCAAAGGACAACCTCATAAACATAAGGCTTAAACCTCCTAATGAATTATAATACTCAAATAATTAGGATTATCAGATTTCAGAATTTCATAACCATATCCCTACAAGGCATTCGCGGCTTAACTCAATTCTCAATCCTAGGTGATTGCTAAAGGACTGACTGCTTTGACCAAGCAGAAGACCAGGATCCATCAGGATTAGGAAGGGATACAACGAGTTGTCTACCCTGTTCAGGCGGGTGATCAACTTATCGGATTTGAGCCTACCACAACTGTCTTTCCGTATTAGCCCAATCATAAAGAGTAGATTATACCACCCTTAGGTAAACTTCATCATCAAACACTTAACACAATAATAATGATTTGGACATTTATTTCCAAACCTTAAAGGTAGAAAGTTTTAAGGGGGGTAAATCAATATGAGCTAGGCTGATGTAGTTATTATATACCCTAACACGTATATAAACTTGAAACCAACAAGACTAAGAAAAATGAAATAATAAAACCTTTACTTAATACCCTTAGGCAATTTCGGGGATGAAATTGTTCTTTAAGGGGGGTAGATTGTAACATCCCAGAAAAATCCGTACAAAGACCCGAGTACCACCTCAGGTAGATATCACTCAGGACCAAATCCTTTAGGAATTAAACGAAAATTAATTAAGTGTTAAACTAAATCATCGGTAGAATTAGCTTAAACCACTTTAAATACGAACTGCAGACCCAAAACGAGTAGAACCGCTAACGCTACGTTACCTAGAAACCTAGGATCAATCTCTAAACCCAGTTGCTCTCGGGAGCACTTTGAAACTCCGTATCAGACCTGGAACGCTCGTCGAAAGTCCAATTACCGCAAAACTATACGGTTATGATCGTTTTATAGGGCTTGACAACTAACTTAGAAATCAAATCCAGATAGTGTCTAGAAACACACAACTTAAGCCCGGAGCTAACTAAGTATGTAAGAAATGCGAATATCTTTAGAAAATGAACTATAACTTAAGTGATTTGGGTCGTTCGCTTGCAGGCCAAATTCAAGGTTCCAGACCGTCAAAATCTGACCCAACTACATCCTCGGATCAGGGAAATTTTCTAACACAAATCAGTGTACTTGTGGCCCTGATCGAGTGGCGGTGACCGTTGAGCTGAAACTGGTCCTCCGCGGTCGATCCGTAAATCCGATCGAACCGAAAACTGAGCTTGACCTAGATCTAATGTCAAGGAACTTCTCCCAGACCGTATGCAGAAAAAGGGCCTCCAGATGTACTCCGTTGGACTGAAACGGCCACCGTTTATCTATAACCTAAGTATACCATGGCTCTGGGGTCATTTCCATCAGTTCTGGGCCTATATAAGGGCCTTAACCCACCCCTCTCTCATTCTATACGAATTTCAAACCCTAGAAGAGATGAGAGAAGAAAGAGAAGGAAAGAGAGAAAAAGCGAGAGAGAGAGAGAGGGATCATTCCTGGGATTCGATCCCACCACACCGCGTGCTTAATCACCACTTCCGTGTCGCTATACCGGTGATTCCGATTCTATTTTCGGGTAAGAAACCCTAACCCTAATCTGTTTTTGGTATCCAAATAGGATAAGTAATGAAATAGCTAACTTATTTCGTGATTCGGGTAGCCGTTGTGCTTTAGGCGAAGACTTAGTGTACAAGCTGAGTTCGATACGAGTATATCGATGAAAGGTGTGGACTATAAACATTTAGGTTATGGTTTTCAAGGCTTTCAATGTCAGTTAATGATCTATGACTGACTTAATTGCTATCACGTATGCTTAAATACGATATTTTCAGTATATTATACATGTATGTAACTATGTTGATTTTAATGCATTCCAAGTGTTTGTTGAAATGTTTGAATGAATATTGAATTATGATTTGTGCTTGACATGATTGTTTGGTTGACAGTACATGATCTTTGTACGTGTGGCAACTCCCTTGTGAAAGGAATTGTTGTAATATACGTTACAACTAATATATTATATGAACGTTGGTATGTGTAGTCTAAGTGTTTGATAAAATGCCTGAATGAGAAAATGCTTGTTGAACTGTATTTAATGAGGGTGTTGAGATAAGATTCTCAATCCCCTTATCTATAGTTATAGTTTTCTTTATGTAACCTATCTTACTACTATGTGATTTAGGGATGAAATGCATGTATATGATAACATGTGTACTATTTATTTGTTGAAATGCTCAATTAAGATTTATACTTTAGATTGGTTGTCACATGTCATCTTTGACTATCATATGTGAATGCTGCATTTGAGTATGATTGGGACGACTATATAGTCCAGGCAATCAGTAACAATTCATCTTTAGTGACCAAATTAGCCTTGCCACATTTGATACGTTCGATGAATCCGAGTCGTACGATGATTGTCGACAGTGGTATCATGTCGATTAATTCAGCGTACACTCGTACCAATCGAACTTGTCTAATAAACTGATTGGCCTATTGTGTGTTTACCATGTATGGACGCTACTACTTGAATCTAAGGTACCGCTTACCAATGTAAATTCCGTTAAACCTTGGTACCACGATCTGCTAAGACTCATGAGCCGAGCATGGTGGTATGGGACACTGTGGTCGAGCTGTCGGCCTACGTCGGGGCGACGAGCCTCCCCGTAGTGACCAGTGGGCAACCCAAACTCGTGAGCCGAATACGATAGTATGAGACATTGTATTCGACCTGTTGGCCTACACTGGCACAGCCTAGCCGTGGTCCTCAGTCAGGTTGGGGACGAGCCTTCGAAAATAGACTGCTGGTTGGTAGGGCATTGGTGGAGTGACCTCGAGTATGAAATAGGCCTACCCCGGCGTAGCCTGGCTGTGGTCCCCAGTCGGATTGGTGACGAGCCTTCGAAAATAGACTGTCAATTGGTAGGTCGTTGGTGGAGTGACCTCGAGTGTGAATTAAGCCTACGCTGACGATGACGAGCCTCTCGTAGCGACGTATGGTGTAAACTCGTGAACTTGCCTATCGTATGTGATTAACTAGGATTGACGACCCTAGATGGATCATTGTGTAGGTAAGTGACGAAAAGGAAGGTACCTTAGCTTCCCAAACCTGTTGTATGAATGAGTCTAATTAAGAACTTGGCTAATCATGCACATACACCGCATTTGCATGTGCCTTTGGCGTTGGAATTGAGCATAGAGGAAGGGGTGCGTGTCACGATTGTGAGATGATGTCGCAGAGGGAGTGTAGGCAAGGGCATGCATCATTAACTCATATCATCATTGCATTAACCAGAGTACTTAGGAATACTTGTTGTATTGCTTTATCATTACTGCTTGACTGAATTAATAATATGTTAACCTTTGTCTTATAGTTCCACTGAGTTGATCACTCACTCTTACATTATGGGACGGTACTTTAAACACTAACCAGAACTTGTTGTAATTGCAGATGATGGCGTTGCTTACGAGGCAGAGCCGGACTTTTATGATGATGAGGAGTTCTCCTATATGCAGCTATCAGGTGGGTCTATGTGGACCATGTTCTGATCGACGAGGTTACAGGGATGCTTATTAGACGTCATTGCACTTGTCATTTTGCACTTTTGGAACACCCATGTATATTTATTTCGTTCAGTTTTGGAGTATACATGTATTTTTTTAACCTGGTAACATGTTCACACTCTTGAGACTTAAGACAGTTTATATATTTTATATATCTATCAGTCTTCTGCTTACGTAATTTAACTGTATCTGGAGTATGATATGCTGATTTGGTATAATCTCATTCATGTTTAAGGCACTAATACAGACAGCATTTAATCATCATTATCTATATTGCATAAGTGATGTGTTGGAACTCGGGAGTTGGGCTCCTGCTCGACGCCCGATTTTCAGGGCGTTACATTGTTAGTAGGTTGGATTTGCAAATAATTATCATAGAAGTTCTTCCATGGGTTGGAAGGCACAGGTAAACATCATAAGATACTGTGAGCCCTAAGTTGAACGACTTGGGTATATAATATACACATAAGAGTTAGTCACGGTTGGATGACGTGGGTTTGTTTCATACAACGTAGTGGGTCCTACTTCCAAGTGGTACGGTAAGCAGATGGGTCCACACACAAACATTATAGTGGGTCACAACAAGTAGATAGTATAGGTAACTCACACTCATTAAGGTAGTAGAAGGAAGAACAGTTCAGATGCACAAGGCATAAGTCAGCGGATAAAATACATACATTGAGTGGGTTCACAAGTGTTCGAAAGTTATACGTTCAATTAACACTATTTCATATCGTCTGACTTATTTAAGAATTAGATCTAGGTCATTTTGGGATCATATTCTAGAATTAGCTAGCCTAATGGATAAATGGTGAAATATGCAATACTTACATCAAGGTAGGGTCCATAATCAATCTGACACACGTCCTAAATTCACATACGCAAGAGTTTACACCATCAGCATAGTTCATGAGTCTGAGTAACCACACAATTCTCATATGTCCACATGGTCTTATGGCCACTCCATTATCAGAAGTCCGTATGATTGATTGGCCACACAAATGTCACTCTACTTGCTATATAATAAAGGATTTGAGGTCACATGGTTACTTATTTTTACTACACCATAACTCATACATCTATGGGCAACCACTTTATTAAGCTCCCACATGGTCAGGTTGTCAATGCCATAATTTTATTTGGTTGAGTGGACATACAATTAATATCATGGTCTAGTGACCGTATCTCAAAGCATCCAAGGCACAATCACAAGCATACCCACCATACCTAGTTACACTACGTTACACTAACACTTAAACTATGATCGTCCTATACTTCATACGGAGAATGACTCAGATTCGGTGTCACATGATCAAGAGGCCAAGAACTAGCTTCCATCACATCAGATATAGTTTAGTGGTCCCTGCATCTGCCTCACCTATGAGCATAATGTAAAGGGTTGTATTTATGCCGCATGACACCGAATTGAGAGCCACTCCATTATCAAGTTGTATAATTCAACATATATCATAATTCTCATGACTAAGAAAATCTGCACGTACAACCCGATTGTTCATGGTTTAGGTGACTATGGCTAAGCCCATAAGCATGTGGTCATGTCATTGGGTGGTCACTAATGTCACCTGATTTCATGTAGATGGTTGGCCTTGTGTTGATTTCGCAATCATACGATTAAACGACCACATATACTCCACAATTGCATTTGTTAGGTAGCCATACATACGTCACATACCCACATGATTAAGGAGCCAAATACATATATCGCACCCTTACACTGGATTAAGCGATCATTCACACATCTTACAAACATAAGATTAAAGCTAAAATCACTATTTTTGTACAGGCGAGTGGGCCATACAAGATCACAAGGTTGCATAGGTAAGTGGGCCGCACAAAATCACCAATTCATTGGTTTAAGTGGGTCAGAGAATTTCAGCTCAAGCGATATCTTCATGTTTTCAGTTTATCTAATAGGGATGACTTTTGTATGATTTAGATGGTATATAAACATAACAGTGGGGCACACAACAGCCCCCAACAAACTTCGATGGCAAATAAACTTTATAGTGGGTCCAACATGGTGGGCCCACTCAGTTTTGGGTGATAAAGAAACATTAAAGTGACCCTAAGGAGGTTGGCCATGTTGGAGGGTCACAATCTGTGCAACATAAATGGACAGGTTGGATTTATCGTAAACATCAAAGTGGACCCTCGAAGGTTTCAACTATGTGCATTTTGGGCTTATCCAAGTGGGTGGGTCCCACTGATGTGGCAGGGCCATATTTATAAGGTCTGCAAAAGCAGATAGATGGTGTGGATCTAACACACATTATGGTGAAATTATAGAAGGTTTTAATGGTGGACATTACAACAACACTGTTTCTTGTACCGCTAAAATAGATAGATGGTTTGGATGTAGCCTATACATCATAGTGGGCCCCATGGTTTGGTGGGCCCTACATGGGTATCAAAAGAAGCACCTACTTATCCCTCTTAAAACATTTATAACCATTTGTTGGGCCATCGAGGCATGGTTCACAAATCCAGCCCATCCATTATATGTGTCCCACTTAGTTAAGGGTTCAAACCAAGTTTCAAATGCATCAAAATTTCAAGTGGACCCAGCAACTGTTTTTATATGCTCGAGCTTTGAGTTGTACGAATGGTTCAAGGAGATCAAAATTACATGGGTCCCAAAGTGATGTATTTATTATATTTACACTATTTATCTATATTTAGAGATCATTTTAGAGAATTATCCAAAAATGAATCATATTCAAAGATTATCTGGACCTCACTACAAATAGCAGTGAAGATAATGATTTCACCGTTAAACAATTTATAGGGCCCACCATAACATTTATTTTCCATTCAATCTGTTCATAAGGTCACAATGACATGAATTAAGAGGAAGAACAGATTTCATATTTGTCCAAAACTTCTGTGACCCAAAAAGGGTTCCAATGGTAGACATTCAATCCCCCGATGCTTTTGTAGTGTGGACCACTTGATAGTTAGATTTGTCTTATTTTCCTTCTCAAGCCTTAAGACAAGCTCATCCATTACGGTTTGCATATAATACATACCTCATGATCAAACCCACAAATATTGCTGGTTTATCCAGCTTCTTATTTTTATTTATTATTATTTTTTTGATGGTGTGGGCCACTTGAGTTCCGTGTATAGCTAATTTTTGGGGGTGACCCATTTTTTAAGGGGACCCATCAAATGCACGGTGTAGATGGTCAACATGCATCATGGTGGGGCCTGTAATGGGACCCATCGTCCCTGCCCTCTCAAGCTGGATGTTGGCAGCAACAACGTCGGCTATTGTTATTTTTTTATTTTTTGTTTTCTCAATAGTTTTGCATAAGTGGGGCCCACATCAAGACAATTAACTCCATCTATAAGGTTCCCGGGCTTGTGATAGGTCCAATAAGCCCAATATTTGATATATTTCGATGTATAGAAACATCACAGTGGGCTTTAACAGTTTATCACTATTACAATAGTCTTTTTTATGGTGTGGCCTACCAGAGATTTGGATTGGCTTCATTTTTCGACTCAAGGCCTAAAATTAGCTGGGGAATTGGATGGACAGTGTGGATTAAATATATACATTATGGGTGGTGCCTGTTATGGACCCACAGCCCCAACCCCTTTTTATTGAAAGCAACTGGATGCTACTTGTTGTAGCGTCCTCTGGACGCTGGCAGTAATTAGCGTCCACTCTCCTCTTCTTCTTCTTTCTTTCTTTTTTGTTTTGTTTATTTATTTATTTTAATGTGGTGTGTGTGCACGTGTGTGTATGAGTGAGTGTGTGGCCAACCCAATGGGCCACACTTTGGAAGGTTTGGATGGCCTACAAAATTCTAGTGGGGCCCACTATCAATGGGTCCCACATAAAGTCTATAATAAATTATTTTTATTATTATTCTTTTTATATGTATTCTCCCATGAATCCACACCATTAATCACATCATTATCATTACTACCATCTTTTTATATAATCATCCCAAATAATAATAAAATAATAATAATCATCCAAATAATAATAATAATAATAATAATAATAATAATAATAAACAAACCAGAAGAGTGGAGGGGGTGTCCTTACCTTAATGGACTAGATGGATAGTTGAGATGGATGGAAGGGATGTGATTGATGGCCCACCAAGATCTCTCTCTCTCTCTCTCTCTCTCTCTCTCTCTCTCTCTCTCTCTGTAGAAAATGGTGAAAATTTTAAGGGATGGAGGAGTATTTGAAGAGAAATAGAAAAAATTTTGGTTAGGTTAGGCTAATGTGATTAATGTTAGCTTAGGCTAGGATTTTGGCAATTAATTTATGATTGATAATTAATGATGGATTAAAGGAACATGGGATGACATGGTGTGATGACGTCATGCATAGGGTATGGTATGGAGAGAAGTTGACTTTGTGGAGCACATGAGAGAAGGATGGCATGGGAGAGTGACATCACACACATAGGTAGAGATTCTCTAACCCATGTATGGCAGGTGCATGTGTGCATGGCATGTGTTGTGCACATGTGTGGAGTAGAGTATATAGCGTCATACGCATATGATACACTAATGATTCTTCGCAACGTATCTCACTAACGGAGCGTCGTACAGACGCACGAGTGGTACCTACGCGATCGCGGCGATGGAGCGGTCGATATGAAATCAGTTTCGAAGCCTTGACGTTCTGATCGGTCAGGTGTGCGCTATGCACGGCTAGTCCAAGTTTGGCCAAGGGCATCGATCATCGTGCATATATGCATAAAAAATGGTACGGAATAGACGGGGTCTTACAACATTGCTCTAATTAGCCTTCACAAAATTCATTCCAAAATGTGCAAGTTTGGAAGGTTGGCAAATTGGCAAGGTGAAAGAATGGCATCAGTTCTTACACATGATGATTAGGACGACCACCATGAATTATTATCAAAACTCATTTCCCCACATATAATGTTTTCATCAACCATAGAACTAAGAAATATATCATAACACATCCATCAACAAACCTTTCTCATTTCATGCTGCCACAGTTATGGAGCTTCCCCACAAACCACCTACATGACTGTAATGGAAATAAAAAAGAAAAAGAAGGGGAAAAAAAAAAAAAAAAAACATAAATAAATTTCCCCACACATCCATACTCATTTTACATCCAAGCCGAAGAAAAGATTCACCCAGCCCATATTCTATCCAACCGGTCGACACTCTTCCGCGCTCTCTCCACCTGGTCAGTGCTCATCCTAGACTTCTCATGGCAATCTACGCTCCTCCGAGATCTCTCCATCTGATCAAACGAGATTCTCAGCTTCTCTAGCTTGTCCATGTTGTTTGACCTGAAATCGTTACTTCTCAATTTCTCGGGCCTGTCTGTGCTGGGCCTCGGTTTCTCCCTCCGGTCAGTGCTCCTCCTTGACACCTCAAAGCAGTCAGTGCTCCGCCTCGAAGGCTCCATACGGTCTGTGCTTCGCCTTGAGGTGTGCCTTTGGGAGGGAGATTTTTCAACTGTTGATATGAACTTCTTGAGATGCCTGATGTACTCAGGGTAAAGCTCCAAGTCGCAGTGGTTTCCCCCCTTGAGCCATAGTGGTTCATATTTCTCTTTGCACAGATCCCAGAGTTGCTTACCATGAGAGCAGTCCACGACTTCATCTGAGGTTCCCTGTGAGATGATATGGAAACGTGAGGTTTTGACTGTTAATACCCATAAGAAAAATCATTAAACATTTTCGTGAGCCAAGTGATCAATCATCCACACTCATATGGGAGAAGACGAGTCTGTGACGGTCATTAAAAAAAAATTGCAGTACTCCCTGCATCAAGTTTTTATCCAGTAACATAAGCTGCATTGTCTATCAAACAGTTCCAACAGTCAAACAGTTTAAAATTCACCATGTTGTATTTGGATGCACAAGTGAACTGAAATGTGAGGAATTACAAAAGTCGCCAATGTTTCCCAGTATTCACAATGACAAAGTAGATCTCAAACTGCAGCGAAGTGTGCCTTTCAAGTGCAACGTCAAAGTAATGTAATAGCATTTTGGAGCGAAGTCTGCTGAGGAAATTGCAATTTGGTTACCTCCACTTCATTAAATTATTTTTACCGCATGACACTAATAATTGCAATTCAATTCAAGAGTGGATACAACACACAATGACCTGTTTGGATTGGGGGTTAAGTCCCAACTATCTGATTTATTTTCTTTCTTTTTTCCTCTCCATGAAGGATTTGAATCTGGAAAAGTGGGATATTTGGCTTAAGCAAAACACTGCTCACCTAAACAGAAAGGGTGCTGTTGGATCAAGTCAGTTCATTTTGTCTCCCATAGAATACAGAAGATATTTGGGTAAAGCGATATGATTCAATCGGAGGCACCAGCATTTGAAGATGCCCTGAATGTTTGTAGCATATTGTTATTTATAATTACTATGAAGCTGTATGTTGTTCTGCACCAAGCAGAGCAACATCAACACCGAAAGATATGGGTGGTTTAGAAATCATAAACCTTCTCAGTATATTAACACTTCTTCATTTACATGAAAAGTGTGTACCTTCTTATGCCTCACGCAATCTACCGGAGCATATCAATGATTCAAAGGTAGATGGTGAATGATAACCATACCACTAATTGGAGGTTATATACAAGATGTACCAATACGTAACGGTAATGACCGAGTCCATTAAGCAATATGGGGACCGAAATGGTGACCCCACAGTTTTTGGCTCAGATCGGCCATTACGGGGGCCATAACGGCCGTTACTACCCCGTATCGGTTAGGGCGTAATGGTCATAAATGTTAAGTTTTTATTTATTTATTTATTTTTATTTTTGTCTTTTTAAGTTGCAATTTTTCTCAGTTTTTTTTAGCAATTTTCTCTTCCAAATTCTTTCCTAAAACTATTTTGCTGCAACTCCCAGCCACTCTTTAGCTTGAATTTAAGGATCAAAACAAGTTATTTCAAGGATTTTGTTGAATCGAAGCTCCATGAGCCATTTTCTGGAAAATCTTCAAAAATAGGTATTTATACCTTTTTTAAAAAAAAAAAAAAGTTTTTTGTTATGGTTGAATATAATGCATTATTCAAATTAGAACATATGAATGTGCATTTTACAGATTATGCAACTAATTTTATTTTATTTTATTATTTTATTTTAGTTATTTATTTATTTATTTATTGATTTTTTTTCGGAGTATTTTCAGTCACTTTTTACAAATTACAAAACACCTACACATGTGAGATATTTTGATATTAAATTCATTCTAATATATCTATCATTAGTATTAGATAGTTAAAAAATTAAATATATGAGTTTTGCAATCAATTTCAGGCTGTCAGGTTCATAAATTCATCAAACCACCCGATACAACTTTCTCACCAAAGAGTGGACCGTTACACCACCATAAACTGGTTTGAAATTATAAATGAATGCATATTTGGAATATTTAGAATTTTCTAGATTTAATGGATATTTTTTGGATTTATCAGTTATAGGGGGTGTATCGGCTGTTACGGGGACGTGACGGCTAATACGGCCCGTAAGCGTATCAGTAACAGTGGGCACCGTGACGCCCACCATTACCGCAACAATACACCTTGGTTATATAATTGTAGACCCATAGTATATTTTGGTCTTTAGTTTGTAGAAGTGGAGCCAATGTAACCATAGTACAAAAGATCTTGTAGAAGGGATTACCCTTCCGTTGGCAGCCTGCAAAGATCCATATTCAACTAAAAGATGCCAAAGATAGGACAACTAGGAACTTCCCAGCTGGGATATATTTGTTGGCATGGGCCCATGCAGTGGAGCCCAAAGTCTGGATCACCGAACCAAGTGCTCAACATGTGATCCTGTACAAACTGAAAACCTGACGCATATCCACTAGTTGAGGATCATATGATTCCTCATCACTAGTAACCAAAGGCTGGCTGTGGTGATCTTAATATCACATAGCCATCATGATCGAGTGCAGCGCTTGTTGAGGAAACCAATCAAAAGGATAAGCTCAAAATCACATGTTTACATCAGAAAAGCTGTTGAATTGAGCAACAGAAAGGAAAGAGGCATTATGAAGAAGTGACTAGAAACTATCTACATTTTGCTTGGGCTTTTCATTTTGTGTGAGGTCCATTGATCTAAACCTTTGATGATGGGCTCCACCAGCAATTCTCTGGAGTGAAAGAACGGCAGTTGGATGTGTAAAGATAGTTTCTTTCATCAATCATTTAAAACCTGCTGCAGCCCAAGGAACGCGATGAGTACTTCGATAGACAGTTTTGAGTCTTTATGATGGGGCCAAGTTTCCCATAAAGGAAAACATCCACAAGAATGAACCATTTTTGAGTTTTCTAATTATTCTTCAATTGATTTAGCAGTCATTTTGATGTTTGGAGTCCACATGGACCATATGTGTGAATCTTACCCGTGTGATGGCTATTTACTAGGAGTAAAGACATGAGTTCATTTTATGTTGGATTTCTGAAATAGAAGACTATATCCATAATAGGTGGAAACAATAGGCTTGTGGTTTCCTATAGCAACCCGCTCCAGGAAACCTGATGCGAACACAAGCACATTCAATGTGTACCAACGAAGAAAGCACCAACCACAAGTGCCGTCCTTGTGGATAGGCAACTATTGAGGAGCTGAAGACCTTTCACATGTGATTGGACATATAGAAGACCCCACTCAGGGAAGACACATGTGAAGGAAGATTGGAGAAAGAAGACCGAGCGCCCGAACTTTCCCGTACTTATGTTATTTACGCGTTTTTGCTTAGTTAAGGGCCTTTCAGTAATTTTATGTCTTTATTTGCTTATTCTAGGGGTATTTTAGTAATTTTATGTCTTTATTTGCTTATTTAAATGGGTTAAAGCCCTAAATCCGAATTTGAACTATTGATTAATGAAAAACAAACCTTTGGTTGCCTCTTTCCTCTCTTCTCTCTAATGGTGCTTCTTCTCTTCCCTTGATCTTCCTCTTCTAATTTCTTCTTGTGCCCCTCCAACTTCTTCAAGGTAATTATTTTCTTCTTTCTATTTTTCAGTTTTGACTAATCCTTCTTCGATCAAAATCTTGAGAACCGATCTAAATCCTAAACCCCCAAATTCTCAAATCCCTAATCCGAAAAACTTCTTGGTTCTTCGAACTAGTGATTTTCATTTATCGATTGGGTGTGACCATGCATGATCGGGAGGTCTCATCCCTCGCCGGATCCAACCTAAGTAATAATTGAATGTCATACTCCATGGTTGTGATGATGGCCCGCTCCATTGCATGTTTCCTTTATGATTTTCTCAGTTATGATGATTACTGCTAGAATTTTAGATCATTTATTCCTTTTATTTCCGTTGTTTAATTATGTTCATGAGCATGCATCATAATTAGGGATGTCCTGCATCAAATTTGGTATCAGAGAATAGGCTTGCATGGTTTTTGTCTAGATCGAGTTATCAAATTAGGGTTTTGATTTTTAGGTTTAATTTACGAAAGTTCCAGATTTAGAAAGTTTTCAATTTTAGAAACTTTCCAATTTTAGAAAGTTCTTAATCTGAAAAATTTTCCAGATTTGAGTTGTTTCCTGTTTCAACTTAATTGTGTCAGTTCATAGTAGTTTTGCATTCATCGCATTCATCTTGAAAGTCATAACACCTAGTAGTCTAGTTGGGTAGAGTTTGGTTCAAGTCTTCATTGTATGCCCACGAGAAGAGGTAGAGGTTTCGGACTTCAACCTACCATGAATAACGAGCAGTTATCTGAGCAACTTGCTCAATTGATACAAAAGATAACCGCCTTAGAAGTGGGTCAAAGGCGTGAGTTTGCCCGCCTTGAGAACCAAATTACCACTACCATGACTAAGGTCGAGCAACTAGAGGCGTCCCAAAAGGAAAACCCCGCTGTAGAGGATGATGCGCACTCCCAAGTGGGAGGAATCATTGAAGAACGCGTTGCCACACGTGGTGGTAGTAAGGATAGAGATCGTGGTAACGGTCGTGGTGTGGTGCGAGAGGCACGACCCACATGTGATCATCAAGACCGCTATGATCCAAATGAGCATGCGACGAAAAGTGTGAGAGTTAAGGCCCTGAGTTTTGATGGGCGCTTGGATCCCAATGCATTCCTTGACTGGGTTGCTGACATTGACCACTACTTTGAGTGGTATGGCATGTCGGAAAACCATCAAATGCGGTTTGCTAAGATGAAGCTTGTGGGTCAAGCCAAGCTCTTCTGGACCAACACCGAGCGTAGGATAGAGAGAGTTGGTAAAGCCCCTATCACACATTGGTATGAGATGAAAGAGAAGTTGAAGGAGAAATACATTCCTTTCTCATACCGTCAGAAGCTCCTTGACCAATGGCAATCCTTACGCCAAGGGTCAATGTATGCCGCTGAGTACATCGCTATATTTGAAGAATATGTGATGCGATGTGATATCCGAGAAGACTCTCTAGTAATGCTCTCGCGTTTCAAGACGGGTCTTCGTGCGGATCTTCAGCGCGAGCTTATGACTCGGCCCTCAACGAACTTGGATGAAGCATATCAAGTCGTGCAGGAGTTAGAGCAATATCTGAAGACTCCTATCATTCGTCATTTTGAGTCCCGATACTCCAGTGCTAAATCTAGTTCCCAGGGAACTAGACCTAATATTGGTAGTCAACCTAGGGCACAGGCGACCATTCCGCCTAGGCCTAAGGAGGATAAGGGCAAAGGGGTTTTTGGTGCCGGTCCTAATAACATGAGCCAAGTGAGGTGTTATGAGTTTGGCAATCTTGGCAACATGTCTAATCAGTATCCTACGAAGAGCCGTGGGAGAGCCTTAGTTATAGGCGAGTCCAACGAGGGTGGAGATGACCAATGTGATTATGAAGTTAAAGAGTATCACCCTGAAGGAGGACTTACTGATGAAGAAGAAGTGGATGGAGAAGCAACGCTTGCAGTAGTCAAGCGTGTGCTAGCTTAGTTTAGAAGTAGTGCTGACTGGCGTCGAAGCACTATCTTCTACACTATTGCCAAGTGTGGTGAAAAGAATTGTAAGGTGATAGTGGACAGTGGAAGTTGTCAGAATGTGATTTCCACCAGCACCTTAGATCGCTTAAAACTAAAATCCACACTTCATCCAGACCCGTATAAAGTTTCTTGGGTTGACAAGACATCCCTACCTGTCACCCAGCAATGTCTAGTCCCCATCGAGTTTGGGTCATACAAAGAATCCATGTGGTGTGATGTTTTACCTATGGATGTGGGCATGTTATCCTAGGTAGACTGTGGCTATTCGATAATGATGTCACAATCTTTGGCCGTTCGAATGCGTGTACTTTTATGTATAACGGTAGAAAGATCAAACTTCATCCCATGCCACCTGAGAATACACTAGAGAAGAAGAAGGATGAGAAGGCAAGTGAGCCTAGAGGAATGGGAAAATCCAAACCTAAGTCTCTACATATAATCAGCGCAAGAGAATTTGAAAAAGAGACTAAGGAGGATTCTATGGTGTATGCCCTTGTGGCTAGAGAGATTACACCTGAGGTTTCATCAGAGTTGCCCCGTGAGGTGACCTCGGTCCTAAAGGAATACAGTGATGTATTTCCTGAAGACTTACCGAATGAGTTGCCACCTATGAGGGACATACAATATGCCATTGATCTTGTTCCAAGGTCTACTCTACCGAACCTTCCTCACTACAGGATGAACCCTGCAGAGCATACAAAGTTGAAGAAGCAAGTTGATGAGCTTCTGCAAAAGGGTTTCATCCAAGAGAGTATGAGCCCGTGTGTCGTGCCTGCATTGTTGATACCAAAAAAAGACGACACGTGGCGCATGTGTGTGGATAGCCATGCCATAAACAAAATTACTGTCAAGTATAGGTTTCCTATACCTAGACTTGATGATATGCTTGACATGATGGTCAGGTCCACTATATTCTCTAAGATAGACCTCAAGAGTGAATATCACCAAATCCGTATACGCCCAGGAGATGAGTGGAAGACGGCGTTTAAGACGAAAGATGGGCTGTATGAGTGGTTGGTCATGCCCTTCGGCTTGACTAACGCACCCAGTACTTTCATGCGGGTGATGACACAAGCTTTGAGGCCGTTCATGGAAAAATTTCTAGTGGTGTACTTTGACGATATTCTTATTTATAGTATCACTAAGGAATCACACTTTGAACATTTAAAGAAGGTCTGTAGTGTCCTTAGGAAGGAAAAGTTGTACGCTAATCTTAAGAAATGTGCATTCATGTCTAGCCAAGTTGTGTTCTTAGGATTTATAGTGTCATCTGAAGAGATGCACGCAGACCCTGAAAAAGTAAGGGCCATAGTTGAGTGGCCAGAACCAAGGAACATTCATGAGGTGCAAAGCTTTCACGGCCTAGCAACTTTTTATCGTCAGTTCATTGGGAGTTTTAGCACGATCATGACTCCCATTACCGAGTGCATGAAAAAAGGAGAGTTCGTATCGTCTAAAGCCGCAGTCAAGGCTTTTAAAGAAATTAAGGGCAAGATGGTGGAAGCTCCTGTCATGCGTCTACCTGACTTTTCTAAAGTCTTTGAAGGAGCGTGTGATGCGTTTGGTGTCGGTATAGGTGAAGTGTTGAGTCAATAAGGACACCCAGTGGCCTATTTCAGTGAGAAACTGAATGAGACAAAACAAAAATACTCCACTTACGACAAAGAATTTTATGCGGTAATGCAATCCCTGAGACATTGGCAACACTATCTCCTACCGCAAGAATTCATTTTATTTTCTGACCATGAGGCTTTGAGATATTTGCATTCTCAGAAGAAACTCAACCCAAGGCATGCCAAGTGGGTAGCATTTCTTCAGGAATATTCGTTTATTTTGAAACACAAGGCCGGGGTTGAAAACAAACCAGCGGATGCCCTTAGTAGGAGAGTGGCGTTGCTCAACTCCTTGAGTGTAGAGGTAGTCGGATTTAAGCAACTGAAAGATGAATACCCCATGTCCTGATTTTGGGGGTACTTGTGCGTCGCTCACTAGTGACCAGCATATTATAGGTGAATATGTTCTTAAAAATGGCTTCCTTTTCAAGGAAGACAGACTTTATATTCCTCGTATGTCCCTTCGTGAATTCCTCATCTGGGAGCTTCATTCAGGAGGGATAGCTGGCCATTTTGGTCGTGATAAGACCATTGCCCTCATGAAAGATCGTTTTTATTGGTCAAGTCTTAAGCGAGACGTAGCCAAAGTTTTAGGGCAGTGTCGAACATGTCAGTTGGCAAAGCAAAGAAAGCAAAATACCGGGTTGTACACGCCATTGTCAGTGCCACATGCTCTGTGGCAGGACATTAGTATGGACTTCGTGCTTGGGCTTCCCAAGACTATAAAAAAGCACGATTCTGTTTTTGTCGTTGTGGACCGTTTTTCTAAAATGGCGCATTTCCTCCCATGTTCGAAGACGTCAGATGCGCCTCATGTTGCTCGTCTCTTTTTTGATGGTGTGGTGCGTCTCCATGGGTTACCTAAAACCATAGTGTCTGATCATGATGTTCGATTTACTAGCTATTTTTGGAAGACACTGTGGTACATTATGGGAACTCGTTTGCAATTTTCTACTGCTTACCACCCACAAACAGATGGTCAAACTAAAGTGGTAAACCGCAACCTTGGAAATCTTCTACGCTGTTTAGTAGGTGAACATGTTAAGACTTGGGACCTAATTTTACCAACTGCTGAACTTGCTTATAATGGGTCAGTTAATAGATCTACGGGGTTGAGTCCTTTTGAAATTGTAAGTGGTTATAAACCTAGAATGCCCATAGATCTCTTACCTATGTCTCATTACCCAAAGGTCTTCTGAGTCAGCCGATGCATTTGCACGCCATCTTCATGATTTGCATACACATATTAGACAGCGGTTAAATAAGAGCAATGATGATTATAAAGTTTCAGCCGATTCTCATTGTAGAGTGCAAGAATTTCAAGAAGGAGACTATGTAATGGTGCGAATAAGGCCAAAGCGATTCTCTCAAGGATCTGCTAAAAAATTACAAATGCGTAGTGCTGGACCATTCAAGATATTACAAAAGGTTGGGTCCAAAGCGTATCGGATTGACCTTCCACCTGAAATGAGCATTAATCCAACTTTTAATATGGAAGATCTAGTCTGTGCCCATACTCCCATTGTTGATACATCATCCCTTTCATGGCCTTTTTCTGAGTTTGCTACCCAACCCCCTCCACCCCCTCCACCCATTTCCCATAAAGAATAAATTGAAGAAATCTTGGATGACGAGATAGTATCTACGAGAGATAGAGGTTTCCAAAGGTATCTTGTCAAGTGGAAGAACAAACCATTGTCTGAATCTACGTGGCTGTCGGGCGACGCATTGCAGGGTATTGATCCAGATCTACTAGAGCGCTACAAAAGTTTCAACTTCTCACCCGAGGGGAATTGATGCGAACACAAGCACATTTAAGGTGTACCAACGAAGAAAGCGCCAACCACAAGTGCCGTCCTTGTGGATAGGCGACTATTGAGGAGCTGAAGACCTTTCACATGTGATTGGACACATAGAAGACCCCACTCAGGGAAGACACATGTGAAGGAAGATTGGAGAAAGAAAACCGAGCGCCCGAACTTTCCCGTACTTATGTTATTTGCGCGTTTTTGCTTAGTTAGGGGCCTTTTAGTAATTTTATGTCTTTATTTGCTTATTCTAGGGGTATTTAGTAATTTTATATCTTTATTTGCTTATTTAAGTGGGCTAAAGCCGTAAATCCGAATTTTAACTATTTATTAATGAAAAGCAAACCCTTTGGTTGCCTCCTTCCTCTCTTCTCTCTAATGGTGCTTCTTCTCTTCCCTTGATCTTCCTCTTCTAATTTCTTCTTGTGCCCTTCCAATTTCTTCAAGGTAATTATTTTCTTCTTTCTATTTTCCAGTTTTGGCTAATCCTTCTTCGATCAAAATCTTGAGAACTAATCTAAACCCTAAACCCCCAAATTCTCAAATCCCTAATCCGAGAAACTTCTTGGTTCTTCGGACTAGTGATCTTCATTTATCGATTGGGTGTGACCATGCAAGATCAGGAGGTCTCATCCCTCACCGGATCCAACCTAAGTAATAATTGAATGCCATACTCCATGGTTGTGATGATGGCCCGCTCCATTGCATGTTTCCTTTATGATTTTCTCAGTTATGATGATTACTGCTAGAATTTTAGATCATTTATTCCTTTTATTTCCGCTGTTTAATTATGTTCATGAGCATGCATCATAATTAGGGTTGTCCTACGTCAAAAACTCTTAGAATTGAGGAATACTGACTAATAGGATTCATTAAAAGTCTCCACACATCAAACAGGAAGCCTTTAAAGCTTTCTACTGCTTAGATGGGGTCCACATATTGTCTAGATGTCTATTTATGATTATCTGATGCTTTGCAGTCAATTTTTTAGGAGTAGTGTCATTAGTTCATTGGTTAAAAGAAGTTCATTTGTTTCCCAAAAACAGTCCAGTGACTCACGGTGTGAGATTTGGGGTACATAAATACTTTTTTAGTGTAGCAGATGGATTATTATTTGTTTTATTGAGTAAAACTGTTAATAGAGATGTTGTTCTCTCTTATTTTCCATGTTTTTGGCTTATCATACACCAACCCAGGTGTATATCTGTCCAAAACATATGAGTTCTCTACCATGCATGTTCCAAATTTTCGATACATAATCTTCCTTATTTGTACTGCTGCTGCATTAAGTGGCACCAAAGACTACCAGAGCTGGGTATCGCTGATGAGAATAGGGACAGAGCATCAGAAGGTTAGTAGAGATTTAGTAGAGAGGAGGGAGTTTTCGAACTCCAAGGTCTATTCCAGGGATCAGCCAAGGATTGGAGATATTGGGATTGAGAGTAAGAATATGACCAGTGGAACCTGGGAAGGACCTCAAATCCTACACATCCGCATGCACTGCGCTTTACGCGATAAGGATAATCTCCCTTGAGGATATCAAGGCCAGTAACAACTGGGACATCTGAATCAAGGTGGACATTTTTAGTTCAATAGATGACTCTATGTGAAAGATTTTCTCGACCAGCTCTTTCAATAATATGGATGTCCTAGAATAGAAAGTGAAGTTGCCATCAAACTTGCCATGTATGGTTTTGCCTGGTGAAAGCCATTGTGGATTCAAGGACAGTGGAAAGGGAGGGACAAGATCTCAATGTGGCAAAAAATGTGGGGAAGGATCAAGAAGCATATTCCTGACATCTGGCTATGAGCAGGTATTTTTCCAAAATCACAATTTGCAGAAGGGTGGATGCAGAATTCTGCGGATTTCTTCCCTCGATCATCATGCAACGAAAAAGATCAGGAACTTCTTCTACATCGTGAACCAAGGAATTCCGTAAAGGAAATGGTGGCCATAACAGCCACTTTTTTTTTCTTTTTTTTCTTTTGAAAAAAAAAAAAAAACACTAATTTTGGCCCCATAACAGGCTGTTATGTCCGTTACAGGACCATTATGGGGTTGTTACAAGCCGTTACAAATTAATTTTTCTGTGTAACAGCTGTACGACACATAACAGTTAACACCATTACCGCTGTTACATAACCATTTTGGAATACCTTGCAGTGGCCAATGATATCAAATATGGTTACATTGGCCACTAAAATCAAAGGGCAACTTAATTGGATGGGAGGAAGAAACAATAATCGCTTTGGTGATCATTATTCTGAAAACACAGTTGAGCAGGAAAATCAAGTAGTTTGGAAATGGGTCAACCGCAAAAGTAACACAGATGGACAAATATGAATACAACCAACCAACACCCCAAGATCAGGCAATCATTGCTGAACAAGAAGGTGAACTGCAAACTTTGTCAGCTGCTAAAAATGGAGCAAAGGACTGCTGGATCTTACAATAACATGGGTTGATTTGGGTGTGGGCATCTGAGTCATCAATCAGCTGAGTGTCCATGGCAGAAGTTTGTGAAAGAAAGCAGAAGGCACACACAATCAAGATGACGGCGTACTAGATGAAGAACAGGAAGAACAATTCGCCTAAGAGGGAAAGGTTGATGGTATGACAGTTGATGCACACGCCACATGTACCCGATCAAGAATTTCAACGCAACCACATCTTCCGATTGCAATAATGCTCCATGAGTAGGTCGCTCAAAGTGGTCATCAATAACAACAATTCTTAGAATCTAGCATCTAGATCCACAGTGGGCTTCGAACTTCTGACCGAGTTACATCCTTCACCACCAAAAATCACATGGACAAGGGAAGGTGGCAAGATAACTGTATATCTGTGATACCTACATAACTTTTCAATCAGAAAGTATAAAGATGAGATGATGTGCGATGTTATGAAGAGGGCTTTAAGCAGGTTTGTAGGAAGCAGAAAATTCAGCTGGTTGTTCTTCAATAGGGAAGTTTTTTTTAAAAAAAAAAAAAAAAAACTAAAATGAGGGATTAGTAGATCGCTGTAGGATAGAAAGAACTGTGAGTGGGTGATTGTGGAATCAAAGGGGCATCAAGACGAAGGAGGTGTTGTGGTAGTATGGGATGCTGGGCTGACTCATCTTAGTGTTGGTGCTTTTGAAAAATAGCACTTGTGACAAGTACTGGGTGTTGTCATTGGTGTACAGGCCAAAAGGTCCTGGTTCTTGAGACTCATTGTAGCCAAATCTTGATAGTGTCAAAAACAGGTGGAGAGAACGTGGTGCTAGGGCAGAGATTTGAGGTTATCAGGTTCTCGTTAAAGCAAAAGAATAGAAGCCAGATACCAAGAAGCAGGAAGGGCTTCCCTGATGGGGTGGATAAGCATTAGTTGATTACTCCATATTGGGACGAGTTGAATTTACTTGGTCAGACAATCAAGAAAGGCCTATGATTTCTACTATTGATAGGTAATCAGTGCCTGTTGGGTGGGAAGAGATCTTCCCAGTGGTCTCTCAGCGATGTTTGGCCCATCAAACTTCAGGCCATTATCTTGTCATCCCGAGTCTTGGAAGGATTCACAAGGTCCCATACCATCTGGGTTTCGGATTATATAGCTAGAAAAGGAAAATTTTGTTCAAAAGGTTAATGACAGGTGGAGCACTTTCAGAGTTGAGTATTGCACAAGCTGTCATTTAATGACAAAACTTAAATTATTAACAATGAAGATAAAACAAAAGAGAGGATCATTTAGGTCAGTGGAGGAGGCTTAAAGCCAAGGTGTTAGAAACAATTTAAACCATAGATACAAAGAAAGGCGTTGGCCCCATTCGAAGGAAGAGATCCTTGAGGCTCGAGCATAAGATCAATTTCAAAAGAAGGTGAAAGGTGAGGAGATCAAGCAGAGACAGATAAGAGGCAATTTCGCTAGGAGAAGGTGACAAGAATACAAAAACTTCTTCCAGAATAATGCTAAAATGTGTAATTGAATCCACAGGCTCATGGTGAATGAAGAAAGGATAAATGAGAAAACAGCAACACATGAAGCAATTGTTGACTTTTCAATCTTCTTCCAGCAGAATGGAATATGCTAAAACTTGATAACTGGTTCTTTCACCAAGTATTAGCCAAGGTATTCAATAACAATAACAGTAACAGTGGCCATAATGACCAACCTTATGGCTATCACAATATGGGCCTGAATTGGCCATTACAGTGGTAAAGAAAGAAAATTTGTAGGAAGAAAATGTATTGGCCCCATATCAGACCATTACAGATTGGCCCTTTATGGGACTGTAACGGCCATTACGACCATTATGGGGCTGTTATGGGTCATTTTCTTTCTTCTTCTTTTCTTCAATATGGCCGTTAGAGCCCCGTATATTGTAACAGCTCCCACCATTACCATCAAGTAACGGCCGTTATGACCAAGGTATTCAATAACGATAACAGTGGCCATAACGGCCACCATCACATGAGCTGGTGACTCATGGACAGTGGCTTGATTAAGGGAACCTACCAGAGCCATAGCAAAAGCAAGCCTTCATAGGGAAATCGATACTGCTTATGGACCCGAACCTAGGTGATCTACCCATGACCGTTCCAATACAGCCATTACGGCCTCTCTTTTTCTTTTCTTTTTTTCCTTTTCTTTTCTTTTCTTTATCTATAAAAAGTTGTATCAGCCCTGTAATCAACCATTATGGGGCCGTTTTTTCCATGATAGTCATTACGGCCCTGTAACACAGTTCCCACTGTTACCAGCCGTTATGTAACCATTTTTTAATTCCTTCATTATGACTATTATGTAGTCGTTTTTGAATGCCATGGTGTCAGCTGAAGAGACAAATTGGCGATAAGAGGTGGAAACAATGGTGAAAAGCTTGAGAAAAGACAAAACATCAAGCTCAGATGGATTTCTTACAATCTGCAAATGATATAATCATGTTCATTGAAGCCGACCAAGTCCAAATTGACTAAGGATGCCTAGGGATTCTTTCACCATGGCTTGCCCCCAATGGTATGAATTAATGGACAATGTAGATTGATGATTGCACATGCCAAGTGACACTTAAAAATTTTGGGGATGTTGCTAACATCCATATGAAGGTGGGGACGTTAGCATTCCACTCAAGGTATTCCATAACAACTACCACTGTCACCTTTATGATACGGGTCATAACGGCTATTACAGCCCCTGTAACGGCCATTACGGTCTCTTTTTTTTATTATTGAAAGAAACCCTGAAAAAACTATATCTTCCCCGTAATGTTGAAAAAAAATAATAATAATCCAAAAAACCTATATTTGCCCCATTAACAGACCATTATAGAGCTGTTAAGGCATTTACAAGGGGCGTAACAAGCCATTAACGATGGTTACATGTTTTTTTTTTTTTCCCATAACAGTTGTTACAACCCCGTAACGTTTAATGGTTGCCATCATTACCTTTACATAACGGCCTTTATGGCACACCTTGATTCCACTACACACATAGATATGGCAAATATGCCAATGTATTTAGTATCCATGTGACAATGCCCAACAATTCTTGTTAATAAGCTAGAAAAAATCTGAAGGAATTTTCTCCGGAGGAGAGGAATACTGATGACGGCCATACAGTCCACTCCACCTTGTGTAACATCGTGGGTTGAGCAAATCAAATAACAAAAGAGGATTGGGGTTAAAACATTAAAGATGATATTATGCTTCTTGGAAAATGGCTTTTGAGGTTTTGAATGGAGAATGGCATCTCTAGAAAAATGTCATTTCCTGGAAATTTGACTAATATGGAGGTTGGTAGAAGGATTTCTTTGCAGTAAGTACTTCTGATGAGGACATCAGAGCACCATTCAGGGTCTACCAGAGGAGGAGATCATCACCAGTTTCCCACTGGATGGATGACTACTACGTGGGCCCGAGTGGGCCGAGTGGACCATTTTGAAGACCCCACATGCATTTGACGCATCTTCAAAGACCCTACAGTAGGAAGATGCATGTGGTTTGCATTCTTGAGTTGGTACCGTTGAATCGAGTGCACGCGTTGATCGGACCGTTGGATCGCCCGTATCGGGTTGTTTCACTTTTGATCGTTGCTCGCCTCAATTGTGGACACTTTAAGACTTAAATGTCTTAGTTTTTATTTGACTTTATTTGAATTTACTTTATTTGACAATTTGGACCTTTTCCAAGCTTTGCTTTACGTTTTGTTCTAGTTTTAGGGGTATTAGCTTTTTTTTTTACATTTAAGTAGGGCTATTTCTATAAATTTCTAAACTTGAGACTATAAAAGAGAAGGGGGGGCATGTGAACATCTCGATGTTATTATTTCATGAAATTTCAAAGTTCCTCTTACTTCTTCATGCGATTTGAAGGTTTTTTGCATGCGATTTGGAGATTAGGTGTTGTGTGATTCCATTCCTATTCAACAGAGATACAAGGCTTCCATCTATCATCTTCTTCTTATTCTTCTTTCTATTTAAAAGATGTATTTTCTTCAAAGCCCATCCAAATCATCCTTTTCTTCATCTTTCCATCATCCAACCTCAACCCCAACTAAACCCTAGCTTGAAATTCCCAAAACCTAACCCAAACCACCCACATGTGTGACTGCATGGCCACATGTGCAAGCCCGATGGTGACTGTACGGACAACCCTTCAATTCCATTGATTCCCCTTTGTTTTTCCCCATTGAAAACCCATTGATTCCAAATCCCCTAACCCTAATCGAAACCCTAGATTCCTAAATTCCTATTTTTTCCAATTTCTAAAAACCCTAATCCCAAAATCCCCAATTCCAATGAACCCTAAATGCCCAAATCTCAAGTTTTCTCCCCCTTAACCCAGTGTTAGAATCTACTAGTCAACCTCTTGAATGTGGATCGTGCCTCTGCTAAATGGAAAGTTTTATCCTTCCATCAAGCCTAGTTTTAATTGATTTATGTGATTTCTTAGCATGTGGGCATGTGATTTAGGTTAAATTAGATTTTATTTCCTATTGTTTACTCTTAATCATATGGTAAGTTAACATCTTTTGCTATTTGGATTACTTTATGGACTCTTTAATAATCTCTACGTTGCATGCTAGCATTAAATCATATGTCCTGCATCAACTTCAGGGATTGAAAAGCAATTTTTAGGGTGGAGAGACTTTCCAAGAAGGAGATAGTTTACTGCATAAGGATGAGTCATGTACACAATTTTGGGAGTACATATGGTGCAGTATAGATAGTTCTGCTTTGCCTATCTAGGACTGTATTAAGTAGCACTTGAAAAAGAAGTGATGCTATCATAGTGATTTTCCTTCTCAGGGAGCTGAATTCAGATAGAACATAAGAAAAATTAATAAATTTGTGGGGCTTATGGGACATCTGTTTAACTAGAAAACTCAAACTAGAGATAGATATAAGATGACTTCAAAGAGCAAGAGGTCAGGGTGTTTCTAACTAAAGTCTTTCTATTCTCCATGTAGAGAACCTAGGTGCAGTGAGAAAGCTCTAACTGCATTGATTTGGTCTTACTCGCCTCCCTCTGGTTGGTTGGGAAAGATAAAAAGTTCTCATTATTGATCACTTACGAAGCAAACAGATGATCATCCCAAAGTTTGTATTTTATGCCTAGGGATGGGCGACAATCTTTTCATTCATTGTGAATTTGCAGGGGAAGTTTGACCTTGCCAGGATTCAATAGGTAGTGCCTCAATCATTTTGGTCTCTGTTCAATGCATGGTGTGACGACTGCACAGGTTCAAAATGGAAAATTCTGTGAGGATGAGGATTGTTTGCTGGTCTCTAGACAATTTGGGCTAATCGCAATGCCAAAACGTTCTATGATAAAGCAGGTTCCGATCATGATGTCTTTCTTAAAGCTAAGATGAAGGCTGCTGCTTGGGTCTCATACCTTGGAGACTTACCCCATCAGATCTATTTGAAAAAAAAATTAAGGAATCCATGTTTTCTCAGGGCCGATGACCCCACACCAGGATTCCAAATATCAATATTGAAGTGCACATCGGCTGGGCTGAAAAGACGAATCAATATGGGGCATATCACACCATATCGAACCCTATTGGCCTTTTATTTTTGGCAAAAAAAAAAAATGCAGAACAAATAACGGAAGGGAAAAATAAATAAAAAGGGAGACACAAGAAACTATCATGTATTTATGTTTTTGATGTGCATTAATCATGTATCAGACCATTCTTAGGAATGAATTTTCTGCAAGGCTGACTTGCTCAAAAATGAGTATTGAGTCTTTGACCTCTAAACAACAACAACCAAAAAAAAAAAAAAAGTAAAGATGATCAACAATTACATGCTTTAATGCATAAGCATATTATGTAAATGTTACCACACAAGACATACACTTCTTTTAATGGTAACTGCTATTCATTAAAACGAGAAACAAGAAATAACAAAGGAGAGATGATGAGAGGACATCTCCCCCAGATTGAGGACTCCATTTGTTACACTACCCAGCTATACCAGATTAATCCTTTAAGTGGCCATTTGGTTGCTGAAAAAGGTCCATTCAGATAGCCTTGTCCGAACAGGGCACATCTATGATTTGTCAACAACCATTATTTCGCCATAGACACTAATCTGGATAAAACTAACAAAAAGGCTGCTAAAAAAACCAGCTGTTAGTGAGGCTTGCGCAAGACAGACACCAAATTGGCTTTAGCCCATTTTCCATAAAATACATGAATGAGTAGCTATCTTTTGCACACATGCATGGCATATGTGCCACATTTGTCACATGAGCCATTGGTGTGAATGGGCCGTAAGTGAGACAACACATCTTCAACCACCTCACATGCGCCACATTCACCCTTCAAGCACCCAAATGTGCCAACACCTACATACATATCAAATGTGTCACACATATCAAATGTGCCACCCCGCATATTCAAGTGAACGACATGTGACACCGTGCATCTTCAAGTGACCCAAATGTGCCCAGTGTTCAAAATATCGGTATCGCGTTATGTATCGCATTCTTGGGATACGGATTCATATCGGTTATCGCATGGGATATATCGGTTGTATCGTGTAATGTACCGTTGTTGTTTGAAACATGGGGAAACAATGAGAAATTGGTCAAATTTTTCAATGAAACTTCAATGATTGTTAAAAAAGACATCAATACACACTTACAAATCAAAACATTACCAAAAAAAAAAGTGCACAATAGGTTTTCTTTGTATGCGGTCCTAAATCTATGCGTTGTCTAACTGAATTGATGCAAGTATATTCAATGTCTATTCATATAATTTATAAATGTAAGAAGACGTGTAGAAACACAAGCAATACATTCAAAAGCAAAATAAGAATCACAAGATTAGGTTACATATATGTTTACTTTTATTTTTATTTTTTAATTTTTAGAAGTAATGTTTGATTTTATGTTTGGACACAAGGATTGCAAATGATTTGCAAGAAATTGGAAATTTTTTCTTCTTTTTTTTTTCAATTTTCCGCAGCTCGGCCCCATCTCCTCCAAATCTCAAAATCGAAGCTCCCAATCTATGATTTTTCATGGATTTGTAACAATTTGACACTAATTTAACATGATTTACAAAAAATAAAAGAATCGAAATTCGAAAATGCTCACCAAATCGAACATGTGGGATATATCGCACTACCTGTGCGTTTCGTATCACACAAGTGGGATACAAGATAAATCGTGGGATATATCGGCCGATATCGTCGATTTTAAAACACTGCATGTGCCAATATTGATCTACAAATGAACCACATATCCACATGGGCCAACATACCCAATATGTACAAAAGCCACATATGCTTGTCTAGATAGGGTATTTGATAAATAGCAGTCAGTACAGCAAAATAATTTATCTGTACAATCCTATTCAGACCTGCCTAATCTGCACAGAGATCTGTTAGAACTTTTGATGGGAACCAAACTGGCCCTAAAATCTTTGCAATTCGAAACCCAAAGATGAACTCTAGCCTTAATTCCTTGGAAGACAGCAATGCCCAACTCAGATTTGTTGTTGAACAGCCTATTGATATGTTTTTTCCAGATTGACCGAAGAAAACAACTACACATTAATCACCAGAAAACTCGACGCTTACTCCTCAGTGGGCTACTCTCCCAGGCACAAAAAAGACATCAATCAAATGTGGCCTAACCCAATTCTGCTCGAACCATGCATTCATCAAATGCAAAGTCGTATTGAATAAGAATTGCTCCATTGTCTCCAGATCCTCAAGCACATGATGTCATCATCGGTGATTATCATATTCCTACTCCATAGATGATCGATTGTTCACTTCATCCTTACGTACTAACCAACAGAATGCCAAAACACTTGGGGAACTTTGGCATTTCCAAATTCTTGTCATCAAAGCCTTGCTACTATCCTTCAACTCTAAGGAATGGAAATTGTAGGAGCTGACAGTGAATCCCCGAGTGATCCAATTTCCATCACCAACAATCACCAGAATCGAGACATTCCTACGGCTACAAATGACATCGAACAAGCGAATGAATTAATAAGCCACTTCGTCCAAGAAGGAACTCCGAAAACACAACCCCGAACCACCTCATTCCCATCAATTGATTTGCAACACAAATTATAATGCTTTTTGGACATGCTAATTCATAAAACAAAGAAAATTCATTGCATTTAAGGCTGGTCAGCATGCCAAGAATCTTCCTAAAATCTTATGCAAACACCATTCCCCACTGCCTAGGACACCCCTGAGACAAAGTAGATTCTACCTTCATCACCTCTTACCATATACCCGAAGCTCTATAAAAAGATGAAACTATAGAAAAACAACCACCCTCCACTGAATATTTGCATGCTATACCAACCCTAGTATACAAAAGACATACCTAAGAAAACCAACCACCCCACACCCCATATTTGCATGCCATGCCAGCCTTAGTATACAAAAGATATATACAACATAATTTTATGATGAAAAAAGAATTCATGTAGCCGACCCCAATTACTTGGGATAAAGCTTGGATGATGATGATGAATTTTTTAATGAAAAAAGTAAATACAATTATTTTGTAATTGAAAAAAGTAAACACGTAATAAGACAGATGCATGCACGCATGCACAAACACAGACATTAATGGGGTGCTCACATGTTACCAGGCTATTGAGATATTATCAGGGTGTTCACAAGGAACTGGGCTATTGTGGGACCTGCATGATGCATGCATCTGATCAACACCGTCCATCTCCTCATGTTCACAGCAAAGCCCAACAATTAGGTCAATCCAAGATAGGTGAATGATGCCATAAGGAACAATGTCAAATCATCCCTAAAACCTCTAAAGTCACATGTGGTCTGCCTGAGTTTTGGAATGGCATGTCCCTTCATCATGGTCTGTGACTAATGAATAGCGTGGATGACATAAATACAACATGGTGGGCCCCACAAATGAGCAGGGAGATTCTTTTGGTTTGGCATCCCCTCCCAACTGTCCCCTCAAGCATTCCCTACCTGAATTTTCGTTTCCGTTAATTCTTGGCCACATGACCTAACATTGAAGGGCAACACCAATGCACGGGGCAGATCTGATGCACACATCACGTAAGCCCCTCAACAGCCTAACATCACCCCTATTTGTGGTGCTACCAATACACCATGTGAGGGTTTTATATGTATGTATGTATGATAAGATCCTAAGAACACCCGGTTGGACTATAAGTTGCCGTCCACACAGAAAATAACTACCAACCAATCACATATGTGAAACATCCAATCCTTTTGATAGGTTGGCCCAACAATGAGAAATATCATGCGCAAAAATCAGCCCCACTCACTCTAGGTGAGCCACAACATAAAAAACAATTTTCTAGCAACTGATAAATAACAAAAAATAAAAAATAAAAAAATACATGGGTGGTCCACTAGATGGGTGGGAAAATGGTCTAATTTTTTAATGAAACTTTAGGGATTGTTAAAAGAGACATTAAGTACACCTGCAGAATCAACATCAATGTTGCAGGTTGTCAAGTACCATATTCTTCAATTCTGCGAGAAAACCAAGTACCGCAACAAACTAAGAGATAGAAGACTAAAGGGAAAAAGAAAAGGAAAGGTGACAATTGACATCATGATCTTCTTTCACGCAGCAAGGGGCCCCCTCAAAAAGGGGGGAACAAGGTTTAGAGTAATGAAAAGCTAAAGAAGGCTCTAGGAAGACGTGGGTGGGAACCAGGAATATTGGCACGCATTCCCTAGCATGAGGAGACTTGACGTAATCAACACAAAATTTTCGTTCTTTTTTATTATTATTTATTTTTATTTTGTAAGTATTGACGCAGCATTTTCATGGTTTGGTATAAATTATGCTGAATAGTAACTTAATATTTAAATTAGGAATTTATAGTACCTTCCTAAGTGTTCACACATAAGGATATTTAACCTTTTTTTCTCCCAACTCATCAAGCAAACATTATTGAATTGTTTAGTCACATTGGTCTACTATATCTTTAACCTTTTAATCATTATAATAAAAAATTTAAAATAAAAATAAAAATAAAAAAAGAACTCCCCGAAGGTACTAATGACACAATGACACCACTTATTGAATTATTTAGTCACATCAGTCTACTCTAAAACAAATATCTGTCTGTTTAGCATTTATATATGTGTGTGTGTGTGTGTGTGTGTAAACTGCCAGGTCTAACTGGTAACATTAACAAGAGAAGAAAGAGAGCCTATTGCTCGCTAGAGTTACCTATAGTCCTATATTACATTAAAAAGAAGGACATGAATTCTGTGCCCCCAGGCACGGGAAGTTCTGTGGTCAGAAGCTGTGGGGCCCACAGCCCGTGACAAATCCACTCTGTCCATTAGTTTATAAACATCACAATAAGACAGGAATCCAAGAATCAGCTAGATCCAAAACTCAAGTGGGCCACACCAAGCGAGACAATGGGGATTGAACACCCACCATTGGAAACTATGGGGGCCACAAAATTTTTGTATTAGGAGCCATAGATATTTTGCATCAGGATGATATTTGTTCCTACAGCTTATCTGAGTGGTAATAACTCTATGAATGGTTTGGATGGCATATAAGCATCATTGCCGGCTCTAGGCAGGTTTCAACGGTGAATGTTTTCATTATCACTCTTTCGTGTGGTGTGGCCCACCTGAGTTTTGGATCTGTGTTATCTTCAAATTCCTATCTTATTTTGATGTTTAGAAATTGATGGACGGAGTGGAATTATCACAGGCATCTCTAGGGGCCCCACACAGCTTCTGACCACAGGAACTTTCTATGCCCAGGTGCACAGGCAGCTCGCATCCTAAAAAGAGTGTTATTGCTCTTTATGGTAACATACCAACTAATTATTGCTCTTTATGGTAACATACCAACTATGTCCTGCAAGTGTACTTTCATTTAGTGGTTTAGGGCCTTTCGTCTAGCATGTGCCAGCAGCTTATTTCCACTCATGATCTGAGCCATTTATTGAATGGAGGCATGCTATGGTAGTGATGTATGAAAAAGATTGAGGAAGTCCACATGCGACATACGTGGGAGTTCAATCAAATTGTTCATGTTCATACATTTTCTTCCAAATTTATGGACAATCTGATGTATGTAAGTACCCTATTTATGTACTTATCCATTTAGAGAGTAGAAACTGTGGTGGACGGTTCTGATACTACATATGGTGCCAAGATGAGATCACACCCTGCGTGTAGATCTCCCATCCATTACACATGTGAGTTAGAGAAATGGCTCATGTGGCCTCTACTTAGGATGTGCCGTTTGTTGCCTACCAGTGGGGCCTACATGGTAAGTGGTCTAACGATCAGAACCGTCTAGGTCATGGACCCTATGATACAAAGACCAGCATGAGAAACTTAATCCAAATGGATGGTCGTATGGTAGAACATAGAACAATGAAAATAAAATTCTAATGGTTCTTGTTCAACTCTAAAAATCAGAGGTTATGATCATTACTGAAGAGTGATTTCAGGTACAATAAGTCAATACCTTACTTGTAGTGGCGATGAAAATATGGGTGGCTTAAATCACTGGGACAACTCAGAAAGTGGGCCACAGTGGGTAGCATCAGATAGTAGATCCAGAGTTGTGATAGAAGCAGAATGGCGAAATGAATGCCTACACCAACTTGGCCTTCCATGGTTCCACCGCCTCTTCCAGTACAACAAATTGTTTAGGGAGACTGCACCATAAAGCTGTGGGGGCCACCCTGATCTGCACATTACATCCACTTCATCTATCATTTGTACAAGATGATGCTATGGTGTCATCCAAAAAATCAGCCCAGTCTAGAACTCATGTGAACCTTGCCACAGGAAAAGGTGGGATAGGGAGGCCTACCACTGACACATTCTCGGGCAAACCAAAGTTCTAAATCAGGCTTATGTTTTCTTTTTCCCTTCATGTTGGTGGTAATCACCTTCTAAACAGTTTGGATGGCATATAACATCATCGTGGGCCCCTGGAGGTTTTGAGTGGTGGGCGTCCTCATCCCTGCTGTTTCCGGTGCTGTGGACAGCTTGTTTTGTAGATTTGACTGATTTAGGATCCACATCCTAACATGAGCTGGTGCAAATGATGGATGGAGTGCATTTTGAACACAGATCACATTGAGCCCCATAAACTGGCTTTTGCACAGCTCAACAAATTCAGACCCCTTTCGCCAACCTACCCATTACATGCACCTTTTCACATCTGCCAACTTGACACATGTGAAGGAGATGTCATGTCTGCCCCTTTCTAGCACGTGCCTGTCATCCCTACCTTCATTAGCCACAACTGAAATCTCTCTCTCTCTCTCTCTCTCTCTCTCTCTCTCTCTCTCTCATATACACTGTCTAAACACAAGCTGCAGAAACTTGTAGAAATGAGGCCTAAGAAAGTGAATACAAGCCAATGCATTGTCTTTAGCAGATGATAGATACCTAATAGTCACATCTACTATGCAGTCAATAAGGGCCGTTTGGATACACCACCAAATAAGTTACTTTTTCTACTTGCAGCAGTAGATAAGTAACTTATTTGAGATAAGTTTGGTTTATGATCAATTATAAGTAGTTTTTATATTTAAAGTTACTTAATCACTTCAGTTTAATAAGTAGACATCAAGATAAGCTACTTAAGGCACAAGTAGCTTATCTTAAGTAACTTACGATCCAAATGCTCCCCAAGTAACCATAAAATAAGGAGTCAACTGCTGTGAATGTATGTTTGTGAGTTGTATACAGTGTTCTGTGTATTGCCAATACTATATGCCGATATTATCAGTATAACATTAGTAATTGTAGAATTTCCAGGTTTCGGCGATATTTCGCTATGCATTGATAACTGGATGTATCGCCAAAATATCACGTGTATCATGCATATAAGTTCCAGGTATTGATTGTATCAGTGATGGCGATACAAGTTGACATCCTCCTTTGCGACAGAGAACGTGCATAATCCAGAGAAAAAAAAAAATCCAAAAAAAAAAGGGGAAAAAAACTTTCCAATTTTCTTTCCACATCGAGTTTAGGAGCGGATTTCGGCACTCAGCCTCATTCCCTATGGATTAAATATCCCATCAACAAGGTATAGATTATTACAAAAAAAAAAAAAAAAAAAAAAAAAAAAAAAAAAAAAAAAAAAAAAATCTTTGATTTATCATGGAATTCACTTCAAATCCACGTCTATGCATGATTCTCATGCATTGACATTAATTTAAGTGGAAAATCGATAGATTGGGGATTGAAATGGAGAAATTTGGGAAAATCCAAAACTTTCCCATTTTCTTGCCAAAATCAAGTCATTTTGGGCCCAAATTTTAACATAATGATGAGAGTGGGCTGATCAATAGATTTGTGCTAATCTTTCAATTTTTCAATTTTTTTAATTATTTATATTTTTGAAAATTGAAAAAAAAAAAAAAAAAAAAATCAACTTTTTTTTTAAAGATTTCTATTTTGTTTTGATGTTTTCTTATTTATGTTTCATGTTTATGATCAATGGGTTGCATTTGTTGGTGGAAAATCAGTTTTTTTTTTAATTATTATTATTACAAAATTTTGTTTATGTAAAAATAAAAATAAAAATAAAAGATTGAAATGGAGAAATTTGGGAAAATCCAAAACTTTTCCCTTTTCTTGCCAAAATCAAGTCATTTTGGGCCCCAATTTTAACATAATGATGAGAGTGGGCTGATCAATAGATTTGTGCTAATCTTTCAATTTTTCAATTTTTTTAATTATTTATATTTTTGAAAATTGAAAAAAAAAATCAACTTTTTTTTAAAGATTTCTATTTTGTTTTGATATTTTCTTATTTATGTTTGATGTTTATGATCAATGGGTTGCATTTGTTGGTGGAAAATCAGTTTTTTTTTAATATTACAAAATTTTGTTTATGTTATAAAAATAAAAATAAAAATAAAAATAAAAAATTCCGTTTGATTGTTTTTTGGTATGCATGGATGGATGGATCATGGATATGTGTGTGTGCACACGCATGCATGGATCAATGGTTGGAGGGTTGATTGGAAGGATGGATGGACCATGCGTGTGTGTGTGCATGGATGGATGGTTGATTGGATATGGATGGATGATGCATGATCTCTCTCTCTCTCTCTCTCTCTCTCTCTCTCTCTCTCTCTCTCTCTCTCTCTCTCTCTCTCTCTCTCTCTCTGTGTGTGTGTCTCTCTCTCTCTCTCTCTCTCTCTCTCTCTCTCTTCTCTCTCTGTGTGTGTGTGTGCGTGTCATTGAACGCATGTATGAATGCATGCATGGATCAATGATGGATGGATGGTTGGAAGGATGGAGACGAGGACTTCAAGCCACCTTGTAACTCCATGTGTTTGAGTGTGTGTGCATGTATGGATGGATGGATGGATCATGCAAACATGTTTGTGTGTGTGTGTAATTGTACGCATGTATGAATGCATGAATGGATCAATGGATGGATGGTTAGATGAATGAAGATGAGGAGTTCGAGCCACCTCATAACTCCATGTGGGTATGAGGGATGGCCAAATATGTATGTTTTTAGTTCTTTTAGTTTTAGATGTCTTAGTTATTGTTTGGTACCTGCATTTGTATTATATAAACTTATTTAGGTCACTATTGCACTGATTTCTTACAACAACATATCAAATGAAAACTTATTAGCAGCGCATATTTTCTGCTTCTTCTTCTTCTTTTTTTTAATTCCTAAATATGCAAGCATGTTTATTTTTAGCATCTCTTGAAGTTTCACTAAAAGATCCCATGTTTTCCTCAAGTTTCTCAGTCAGTGATACATTTCTGGGTATCGGTAACAATATCAGCAATATCAATACATGTTTCCATATCCCCAGCTAGTGATACTTGTAACGTAACAATACCGATACTACAAAAACTGATTGTGTAGGAATGAAAAGTGAAAATACTATGCAATATGCCTTAGAAAATAAATGGTACTTAACCATTGCAGTTATCACTGACACTAGGAGAAGACATAGGTACTGTTGAAGCACCACCAAGTTGACATTAGGGTGAATATGCTGGTGGCATGACTTCATTTTGAACTTAGCAAGCATCTTGGGTGGTGTAGGAAATGAAACCCAAATGGGAAGGTTATCAGCTTTCCATTTTTCTGCACCTCAAAAATAATATTCTTTTAGTTTAGGGTACTATTTGGAATGACCAAGATATTATTTTGGCACAAAAACCTTCCACCAGAGCTGGTTTCTCAAGTTACTTCCAAATGAACCCTTAAGGAAATGAAGGCATATAAGGTAGATAAAACACGTTCTGTGAAGAGAGATTCCCAGTAGCTGTTTTCTGCTACATGATCCAATAATGACAGATTCCAAGTAGCTGTTATCTGCTACACAATTCGATAATGACTGTGTGAAATACACCGTCTGCAGACAAACTGACAAGTACACATGCATGTTAATTAACAACATAATGAATAAGTTGGTCCAGTAATGTTAACTGACAAGGGGAATAGATTTTCATGCAAGTCTATTCCAATACAAAGTTCAAGATATTTCCATCAATTAATTTGCAATAAATGCAGAAAGCCAGAGCAGAAATACTTACATGAATAACCAGCACGGGACAATTAACCAGTGGGATTTTGTCAATATTCTGCACAATATTTAATGAAAAATAATGTTTAAACACATAAAATAAGCATGCATACTGAAACTGAAGAGAGAGAAACAAGCAGCAGAGGTTATGATATGAAAGTAACCTTGTATATATCAAACCAATATGTACGCTTCACAGGATACATGACTCTTAACCCTGAAAGTATTGGACTATGCAGAACTACAGCTCTTAACCGAGGCAAACGAGCCGCTATATCCAACGTTGGCCCACTTCCAACAGATTGACCATAAAGGATAATGTCTTCTTCCTTTGCACCATAGTTCTCTTCAAGGCACTTATAGGCAGCCTCAATATCTGCATAAGTGTTCTGCTCACTTGGCTGCCACAAAGAATATACATGAATGTAAGATGCCGTTTTCATGTAATATCATCTTGCAACACAATCTACAAAACACGAGATTTTCATCTAAATATATTTCAAGAAAAACTGCAACTGACCTTTCCAGATGATTGCCCATACCCAGAATAATCGTACCTACATGAAATTCCAACAAGTGCCAAGAACCATAAGTGCTCTCCTCACAAAACAAATCAGAGTAGATAGAATCTAGATACATGTTTCATCAATGTTGGAGTAGTTATTTAAAGAAAATTGGCATTTCAACACCAAGTATTAGACAAAGACTTTGGTCCCAATATGTATGGCAACATGCCTAAATGGTCAAAACCTCATTTTATGTTTTACTTATGCTTTAGCACTTTTTGTGTAAACTTAATATTAATATTCTTCTATATGAATGCTTTAGCACTTTTTTAGTGTAAAATTAATGTTAATATTCTTCTATTTGTGAAGAGATCTTACAAGGTCTATCTACAAATGTCAAATGTGGACTGGGTCAGGTTTAGCATAAGCCCAAGTTTCGATTATTAATCAGGCCAAAAAAAGAGGTCCAGACTATCATATCATAACTGGGCCTTTGGTTTCATGCCCAAGTCCACCAATTAACATCAATAATGGGCTTGTATCAAGCTCGGATCAGGCATATGTTAGAGTATGGCGAATTAACCACTTGCTCTAAAAGCTCGAACTGTTAGAGTATGGCGAATTAATCCCTTTATCTCATATCCCAGGCCCCACATCTCATGGGTTAGGACCACGGCCGAACCCCCTTCGTGGGCCCCAAATCACATGGGTCACTCACCCCGAGTGTGTCCCCGCATCCGACGGGCTACCCCACTCGAGCCCAGTGTGAAATGCACATTAATCACCGCCGATGAGGAGTCTCGAACATGAGACCTCCTCCGTGGGCCCCAAATCACATGGGTCACCCACCCTGAGTGTGTCCCCGCATCCTACGGGCTACCCCACTCGAGCCTAGTGTGAAAATGCCCCTGCATTATTCCGTCTTATGTAAACTTGCAACTCTTTAGCAAGAGCACTCGTATCCTATAAAGCTAATAGGACCTCTAGAGCCCGTATCCTGTAAGTTAATGGTATCGCTAGAGTAAAAAACATATGGTGGTACGGGAACACAAAGAAACGATGAGTCTGTCCTCTCTTCACCAGCATTTTCCCCTAAAAAGAGGCACCACGAGAAGCGAAGAAAGTAATAGATTCATGAAAGGTAACATCCATGGGCACAAGATGTCGTCGAGAAGTAGGATGATAGCACTAATAACCCTTTTAAGAGTCAAAATACCCAAGGAAGACACACTTGAGAGCCTTCAGAAGTTTAGTGTGTGATTGTTTGTGAATATAGACAACACACAGACAACCAAAGACTTTACAAGGGATTGGAAATAACAGATGTGTAAGTCCTAATATGCTAAGCACATATGTAGTTGTCAAATTTCATAGACAAAATATGGTATGGATCTTCAGCACACTTCAGTTCTCTACAACACTTTAAGAGTGCGACTCCACATCTCAAGAATTGAAAGTTCGGAATGATTCCAATAGTAAGATCAAGTGTACGTCAACCTACAGGTAAAAATGACCTTAGAAAAGACCATAGGATAGAGTACTTGATCATGGTTTTTAAAACTTTAAATTGTGAAATTTTTTTATAAAAATTTGAGGATGTTCGGCCAACCCGACCTGGGTTTGGCTAGCCGAATTCAACTCGGGTCAGCCCGACATCAGCCTAGGTCAAGTTTCCAACAACTTGAAATGTAAAATCACTTGCAAGTTCAGCCAAACCCCGGGTTCGGCCAGCCGAACTTAGCTCAGGTCAGCCCGAGGGTGACCCGGGTCAAGTTTCCAACAATGCATTATTTCGGATTTCAGGGGAATTCGGCTAGCTGATTTTTTTATATATAAAATCAAATCCCGCGAAATCTGAGAGCCGTTGGAACAGTATCGTGGAAATCCGGCAAGCCGAAGAAAATCTTAGGATGACCAAAAGACCAAAGCCTTTGGTTATAAATACAAACATTTTCTCATTGCTTTAAACACGAAAAAGTGAGATAATTCTTCCTCAAGTAAAGAGAGAAACTCTAGTCCTTTTCCAAGCTATTTGTGTGATAATTCTTATTTTATTTATAACTTATTCAATTCCCTTTCTCAAGTAGACTTAAAATCAATTAGAAAGTAAGCAATACTCAACTTAAAATTAGAGAATTGAATCTGCAACTTTTAGGGTTTTATCCTTTAGAAATTATATATCCCTAGATCCTTTCTGTTGAACATACATTGATTCATCATCACCAAGAAAGAAGATCGTTGCATTGTTTGAAGCATCTACTTCATCTGTATCTTCGCATCGACGTTTCATCTTCAAGAAGATAAGTATCTGTTTTAATTAAATTTCTGTCATTTGGGTTTGTTGAGATTGCCCGGAACTCTCATTGGGTTGTGTAGTGGTTAGCTCGTGAAAATCACTTGAGGTTTTATTGTGATAAGCCTGTGAAAAGCACAAGAACTGTAAGAGATTGTTGAAGTAATCTTGTGAAAACCTTGAAACTAGTAAAAAGCAAAAATTACATGGAATAGTAATTTTAGGAGTGAAGTAGGTGTATGTTAAACACCGAAGTACTATAATTCTATATGTATTGTGGTGATTGTTAATCTTATTCTCTTATTTTATTATTTTGAAAGATTGGTTTCAAGGACGTCGTGAAATAAGGTTGTCATGCCTAAAGTTTTATGCGAAGGTTGTCATACGACTTAGTTGAAATCAAGGTTTCAATATCTTTTACGATTGAAAATATATTTTCTGCGATTGATTATCAAGAATTTGTTTAGTCCTATTCACCCCCTTCCTTCCTCTAGGACATCTGTAGCTCATCTTTCAGGATGACTAGGGATAAGAACCTGAATAGGAGATTTAAAGCCAAGAACCTGAGAAGGCACCAAAAACCATGATAAATCAAAACAATTTGGACAATGATTGTCTTCTTCCAATCTAACCACCCTGATTGCACGACTGTTGAAGCTAGCAATATGGTTAGATGACGTCGGCACCTGTAGACTGCACTTTGAATCCTCTCTAATCGTCCTCCGTTAAACCCCTATGACGATCTTGATGCATTGATACCAAGATGAAAGATTAAAACCTTTGAAACAATGAAAGAAAAGAGAAGGAGAAAAGAAGGAAGAAAGAAGAAGAGGAAAAAGAGGAGAATGGGGAGACAAAAACGTGAATTCTCTCACGTCTCTCCCTTATTTTATTAGAAAGTTTAATCATAGGAAAATGACAAAAAAAAAAAAAAAAAACACCCCGACTATAAGGATATTCCCTTCACACACATGTACACATACCAACTTAACCAAATGCACTCAAAACACCCTTACATCTCAACAGTCTTTAAGTAGGCCGCTTGAGGCACTTGTGTGCAACTAAGGATTTGGACGTTCAGATTGTCAAGATTGAGCATACATGGTGGGCCCATTGTAAAGTGGTCATACACATGAACTATAGGGCCTTAGTGTACATTATCTCTCAAGTCACAAGGTGAGAGAATGAAGGATGGACTTCTAACACAAAACACAAGTGTGGAGACGTGAGGCTCTACGAGCACCTTGATGGGAAGGAGTCAAAAGGACGATTTATTTAAGTAGCTCTCAGTCCCCTAACCCGCTCAAAATCTAGAGTATAAAAGGCCCCATTGAATGGTTCTTACAAGGGTGAGGAGGAGGTGGAAGTGTTGAGTGCATTTGTATGGTTTCAAGCTCTATCTATGGACAGAATTCTAGGTAATCTTTCCTTTGATTGGCTTCATGATGGATGCATGGTGTCCTGGCAAAAGAAACCATATCAGCCCATAGTTGCATGAAGCGTGAAGCGACACAACAATACATTTGGGTGTGGGAGCAGGGAACCACCTGCTTCAAAATGCTATCAAGTATAAATGGCTAAAAATGGGAGTGATAGCACAAAGTCCGCAGTGAGATTTGATGTGGGAGCAGCACAATTTAGAAGGACCCTGCAATTAAGGACGGGCCTGAATTGAAAATTTTGCAAAACCTAGGCCCAGGCCCAACACATTTGTTGACTGGACCTCAAATCTGGCCCATATCTGATCCGTGAGGCATCTGCTACAGGTATATGCCAACCCATACTGGGCCAAGACCTGAAACCTGGTGAGCCTGCCCGGCCCACTACCACCCTAAACAATGTTTAGATGTTTTTATGCGATACTGCCTACATTAAGCTTTTTCTTTATGTGATGTTATATTTCATGGACATGTCAGCAAATTGGTGTTTTTTTTTGTTTTTTTTTTTTTTTGCCTATATCCAACACATACACAATCACTTCAGCAGGCGTCATATCTCATGCTTAGAACCAGGTGCATCTTTGGACTTCCATAACTTCCAGTATTAATGAAGAATCATACTAAAGGGTTTCTCTCAAACAGCCGATGTACTTCACCATATTCTGTATAACTCCAAGAATAGATCAGTTTCCCTAAATGCAAAACATGACAATGGCCCAAATATATTCAAAAGACTTCTACCAATGGATGCCACCAATGCTAGTGGAGTATAGATAATGGTGCTGGGTGGTTGTTGGACTCATTTGGCCACCAAGTCCCAAGGTATGGGAATGGGCATGCGGCTGTATGTTTACTATTTTATTTATTATTTAAACAGAGTAAGAAGAAATATTTACTATTAAAATATTCACATCATACTTTTATAGTTTATTAACTTATTAATATTTGGGTACAAATGAGCTATATCTGACATGAACTTAAAACGTAACCAATTTACCATATGATGTCATATCCCAGATGGGCATGATCCATGTATCCTAGCATGCCCTGATGCTTTTCTTTTAAAAAAAAAAAAAAAAGAAGAAGAAGAAAAAAAAAAAAAAAGAAAATTGCTACAAAAAGAAGGAGAGATTCCAACAAGATTTCATGAACCCATGGAAAAAACAAGAAGAAGACATACAACAAAGGAATTTGATTCCTAATGGCAAGAGCGGTCTCATAAAACCTTTAGCTTTGGCAAGACAATAAAGCTTGTTAGTTAGTCTCTTGAGGGCTGTGAAGAAAGGAGACCTCTAAGAAAAGCAACAATCTGAGATAACTCAACATTTTCCACCAACAAGTCTGCCAATATCCATGAATATGGTTCGCCTTTGTCAACCCATCCAATTTATGTTTACAAATTAATCTTTCATAACTGTACTTACAAAAAATAATAATAATAATAACTAGAAAGTGCAACATTGAAGAATGGAATAGCACCTTTGCCTCATTCAAATCTTCTTCATCAAGAGGACCAGAAACCCCATCTCAATGTGCCCCATGAACCCATTATCAGTAATGCTACTGGACCAAAATAAAAATTATGCTTAAGAACACCAGAGTATTTCTGTTTCACCTCCCTAATACTCTTTTTGGTTTTCTCACCAGTTTCCATAACCACCTTCACTACACTAAATTATTTTATTTTATTTTTTGCACCACAAACCATAAACACCTTCCAACTTCTAGAAGATCTCCAACAAAAGGAGATGTTTTTGTAAGACTATCCCAAGCAATAAAGAAGCCTTTAATTGGTTCTCCAACAACAACAATACACCTACTTTTATCCATAATTTTAAAACCTGAAAACTCCACTCAACGTTCATCTGGGTCGGGTTGACTCGATGACTTAACCCAACTTGACTCAATAATCATAAATTAAAAATATTAGGAATAGCAACAAAAAGTTTAAAATAGTTAATATTCTACAAGCATATAACTCATCGATTGTAATCGACCTATGTAATAGACTATTAGATAACACTTGATTTTAATCAACCTATGTAATAGTCTGTCTATTACATTGCGCCTGCAGGAGTTTTATGCCCTCACTGCCAGTCCAAGACCGGATAAAGGGGGTTGCGTCTAGTTGGCAGCCGGCATCAAACTCATGCCATAACTTCCAACATGACTCTGAACAATATCGCATTCCAAAGTCGTGCAAGGGCATTGTTATGGCCCTTGATAGAGTGGAATGGCAGAAAAGGATTCATGTAGCTGACCAAATTAATTGGGATACGGCTTAGATGATGATGATCATAATCTTCTACAAGTATTACAAAATAAGAAAACAAGCAAGCAAAGTGCTGCATTGCTTGCTAGTTGAGTGTCTGCACATCCTGGAAAGGTACAAGTTTGATTCGCACTCTAATCATTTTAATTTTTACTAAAAGCTAGTTTGGCAAGTGACTTGGCTCAAATCACTGCTAGTCACAACAGTCAACTGAGTTAGCTAGTCAAATCAACAAACAAGCCTTTCCGAGCCAGGTCAAGTCACTCTCAAAACCAAGTTTCCAAATGACCCAGCTTGAAATCAATTCAACAAGTTTTGGAACTATGCCTCGATCTCTAAAGATCCTATTATTCGATAAACTCTATATGCCTCAATAGTGGCAGAGCGAACAACAAAAGATGATTGCGAATAGAAGACCAGACCACACTTCCATTAAGGCCAATGCAAAAGCAAGCATACGCCATGTCCCTAAGAATACTTCGAAAAGGAAACTCCATAAAGAGCTTGTGAAGGGGAAACTAAGAAGAATATAGTCGAGAGCTTCTACCATGGTGAAACATAAGAATAAGATGCTCAAAATGATCGTGAGTAGAATCTTATCTAAAACCACAACCTAGCAAAAACCAAACACCCTTGAGGAAGCCAATGAAACCCATAACCTATAGCAAGTGGCAAACTCTACACTGCCAACAAATTTTTCAAAGGACTGAACTGAAAATCCACTCTTCAAAATATATATATAAAGTCCAAATAAAGGAAGAAATGATCAATGGGTAAGCTCCAAAATTAATTGAAATCCTCCATAACAGAAGGGAATAGGGATCATAAAATGACTAGACACCTCAAGGAGGCCGTCCACCTCAACAACCATAACAATGCTCTTTTCTAAGAATTGGCTTCTAACACTTAGTTTATATCCCTCTTTCAACCATCTAATTCTTGAACATGTTTCAACAAATTTTCGCCTCCCTAACTTTCTTGAATGACATTTCCCCTTCTCCCTTACCCAATCAGATCATTGCATCCCACTTATTTCAATAGTATATCCATATAAGATGTTAAGTCCTATAATTTCCTTATACTTTCTCCCAAACATTCCACTTTCAACAGCTTAAAGGGATTTACTTTCAAAATGATTGCAGGCAATATGCACTAAAAGGCAACGGGAAAGAGCATGCCTCGATATCATTTTTATTTTTATTTTTGCATTGTCACTCTCCACAGGTGCTGTTTTTAAGAACTTCAATGGCCAATTATCCTTTAAGAAGGTAAACAACACAATCCTGGTGACTCATATGCAACCGGCTAAAACCGAGTCCAAGCAAACATGCAACATATGGCTTCAAACCAAATTTTCAGCGTTTTATCTCCATGAAACACTGAACCACCAAAGTCCTATCTTTCAAGAAGCAAGGCTTTATTTTATTTTTTATTCTTTTCTTATAAATGAGAAGCAGAGCAAATGAAAGCTAGTGGTTTAAACATTAAAATGAAACCATCTTATACGAGGTCCTAGAGGAAATGTCAAGTTGCTAATTTGAATATCTGGATGTTTGCCTGAACTTTAAAAAACAAAAAGGGAGCCTGGAACGGTACATATGACCTAGAAGCAATGCCAATTTAATGAAAGCCCACTATATCATTTCCTAAGAGAGTTTGACCAGACCCTATCCACTAATTGAGAGATAATGAAGACCATTTTAAAGATGATAAAATCACAGAGATGAATCAAGCTCAAAAGATTAACTCAAACACAATCTGTAGCTCAATTCGATGGGTCTCATCTCACAACTGTAAGGTTACAAGTTCATTCTCCCATCATAAAATATGAGCCCGAAAATCAGCATGACCAAGATGTGAAGTCAACTTAAGGACTCGGTTGAGAGTTTAGATTCATATTTTAACATGCAATGAATCACAACCAATATGTTAGTATATGTAGAACAATCTGCTTATTACTGTAGCAGGGCACTATAGTAGCACTGTAGCAATCACTGTAGCATGTGAAAGAAGAGAAGAAAAATAGAAGAGAAGAGAAAAGCCCTAATTGAGTTGGACCTCCCCCTCTCTACCTTTTTATATCCTTTAAGTAATCTATAAAAATTAAAAATTAAAAATAAAAAAAAACCCAACATATCCTAATTAACATAAACAAAAGATAATAAAAGAATAAGAGCTAGTTGGGCCTAGGGGGTCCATATCCACTTTCATTAATGCTCCCCCTTAAGCTACAGCATAGATGTTATCGACGCCAAGTTTGGAGAATATGTGTGTTGACCGAGTGTGACCAAGAGCCTTGGTGAATACATCAACAAGTTGATCTTGAGACTAGAAATACAGAGATCTCACCAAAGTGACAATCAACTTCAATATGTTTAGTTCTCTAATGATAGACTGAATTGTTTACAATATAGGATGTTTCTTGATTATCACATAACAACCATATAAGTAATTTCATTGCAAATCCCATCTACTGTAACAATTTCTTGATCCGCATTAACTCACACATAGTATGAGCCATTGCACTATATTCTACTTCCGCGCTTGAGCAAGACCACAACACTCTATTTTACTCTTCCACATAATTAGATTTCCCTCTACAAATGTACAATATCCAGTAGTAAACCGTCCATCTACTAAAGCACTCGGCCAATCTACATTAGAGTATTCTATGATCTAAAGATGATCATTCCATTTGTATAGAATTCCTTAACCTGGTGCTTTTTTAAGATACAGCGAAATTTGAATAATTGCATCCATGTAAGATGATTATTATTCTACAAGTAGCAGGAGTTTCAATAAGTTGGAACACTCTTCTTGAGTGAGTGTAATCATCTTTCGTAATTGTTGAGTTGTATACGTAGAATTAGCCAGAAAAGGGCCACTGTTTTCAACAATGTAAGATGCCTGATTAGCCCATTCCAGCTTCCCATGAAAATTCCAACATTTTTCAACAAGGTGATTTGTGAGCCCATAATGCGTACACTTTCTAAGTTCAAAACCTCCTACTTCACCACAATCACCTTGATTACCTCTGCCACCGCGACCGTCGAGTAGCCTCGATTAGTAAAGGATGCTTAAGAAGAGTTGTCATTGGCTCTACTTGTGGAGGCAAGAGATACACATTGAAGGCAAGATACATCTCATTCAGAGAAGGCACATCTTTGCCACCCAAGATCTGTGAATTAGCTGTTTAATATTAACGTTTCAAACCAGAAAAGAACTTGACTACACAAAACTCCTCTCATTATTGAAGTGGCTTTTCCAAATCAGTAGTAAAGGGTTGATACACATTCAACTCCTCAGTCCTCCCACATTCCTTTAAATTTGGAATAACATTTGCCTAGCATTTTATCGTCTTGTTGAAGCTCAAATATTTCTTCATATAACTGATAGGTACGGGAGATATTTTTGTTGGATGAATACATCTCTTGTAATGCATTGCACACTTCCTTTGCAGTATCCGAAAACATTATGTTATCATTGATAGATAATTCCATACTATTCCATAGTCATGCCATTATTTGAGCATTCTCTTGGATCCATTATTCATATGTACTATACTCCCATTGGGTTTTTCCGCTGTCAAGTATTCAGTTTTCCATTTGCTGTTAAAAATACTTGAATGGACTTGGACCATTTGTGATAGTTTGTTCCATTTAATAGACCTTTGGAGATAGTTTGTTCCATTTAATTTAATAGAGATTATCTGAACCCCTAAAAATCAAATGGATTTATGAATCCAATTCTCAAATCGCTTCTCACTTCCGTCTAGTATAAGGGACTAGAATATATACCGCAAGCTTATACGTACACGGGCTAACCTTTTGCAGCCAATGAACACTTAATTTTTACGCTTCACATGGTATGTACACCATTGGGAGAGAATAACCAACCCAGAAATCCACACGTTCCAATTAATCATGAGGGTTGATGATCATGAACATTACATCTGACGACAGCAGGTAGCCCACACGTTCACACATCCCAGGAGAGGCGATGACCACAAACACTTCATCTCTTTCTCACGCACAGATCATAGCAAAGGCCAATACAACAAAAAGAAAAGTAACCCTTGATTTCTTAAAAGATTTTTAGCACAAGAGGGATGAAATAGCTCAAAATTAAAAGAAGGAAACAAGGATAGGGTAGATGGGGGAAAGATGGATTAAACCGTAAACAAGAAGGCTCTAATACCATATAGAACAACCTGTTTGTTATTGTAGTAGGCATTTTAGCATGTGAAAGAAGAGAAGAAAAAGAGAAGAGACGAGAAGCCCTACTTGAATTGGACCTACCGCTCTCTCCCATTTTGTATGACAATTATATCCTTTTAGTGACAAAAGCAAAAAATACACAACAAATCCTAATTAACATAAACAAAACATAATAGGAGAATAAGAACTATGGGGGGCCATAACCACTTCTGTTAACAATAAACATGGGAAAACAAGATAAATACTTCTTTTGCAAGATGACTTAAATTTTATTCGAAGGAAAAGAAGGCTCCACTTAAGCAAGGGGAAATGAGGACCCAATGATGAGTGACCCTCTGGCCACTCCTGCGAGGGCATCTAGAAGCACATTTGCTTCCTTGGAACATAGGAGATGACACCATTAAACTTTTCTTTCTAGTGAAGAACCCTAAACCCTAGACTCGAGAGTTCCTTAAAAGATGCCGCTTGCACTTCCAAAAATACTGCAAAGGCAACCTTTTCAGTTGAGAGGAAATATTTTAAGACTTGGATTAAGACTCTTCACTTAATCAAGTGTAATGAATTTTCTCATTTGACTTGTCAAGTCATGATCATGCTTTGTTGAGATCTAGTCCTCGCCACGTCTTGAATCGGAAGTTAACTGAGATAAGTTGACTTGGCCTAGTTTTGAGTCAAATCTATGAATTTCCAAACCATGGTCCTAGCTTATCCACCAAGGAAAAAAATTAAAACAGCCATTTGGATTTCGGAATCCCTTAGTCTAAATAACTTCCCGGAATCCAATCACATACAAATTTTCCATGCAAAGAATGGGTGGATCTGAGGTCATCAAAGGGAATCCTAATTCATTTTCTCCATCCTGAAAGTATGTTGAGGAACTTGTCATTTCACAACATCAAAAATAAAGCACATTATTGTTGCCTTTAGTATCATTATGATGTTTTCTTAGGTCAAGAAACATTACATGACTCAATCCCATGCTCGCCATATCCTCTACATTTGTATTAATCACTACACGTCAACGGCACCCTCTACAGTCAAAGCTTCCACCAAACATGTCATATTCTAGGTGTCTAGTCATTCAATGCTGCCCTGAATTTCCAGTTAACTACTCATGATTGATTCATCTACATTCAATTTGAAGAACACTATTTGTGGCAGACTTTATCGCACCTTAATAGTGTGATGGACACACTTTGTTAGGACCTAGAGGCTAGTTCTCTTCTAGATAGAAAATTGAAGTTACATGAGTCAGAAACAAATTGGAGAATAAATTCAAAATTTTTGTAATGACCGTCAAAGTAAAGAAGTCAAACCCAAAACTAAAAGGAAGCTGGACGTAGTGAGAAGACAAACTAATAACAAGGAATTGGAAAGACTTACTATGTATAAACTAACAATGCTATGAGAACTCCACACAGGTAGAATCAGATGGTGGTAAACAAGAAGGATTGGAAGCTACAGAAATAATCTGAAAATAAATAAATAAACCAGATATATTTCTGAAGGATCAAAGCGTGCGTGCAAACTTTTCAGATATCTTTTTTATTAATTTACAAATAAATCTGAACTCTGTGGTTACATCATAGGAACTTACATACCCTTCTATTTAAGGCAATTTCCCATCAAATGCAGAAAAAAATGCTTATACAGATAAAATCTTCAAATCAGACAAGTATATGAGAGTGCTACATAGCTAATATAGAAGACTCCAGCTAAATTCACCATAATTTCCACATGTCTTCCAACACTACCCAAATATACTAAGATTTATCAATACCCAATTACCAAAATAACTGATGAAGTCACTAAGATAAGAGTGAGAGAAACACAGACATGGAGACATTTACAGATTATCTCAGTAAATATAGCCAAAGGTTTTTACTACTTGGTAAAGTTTAGCAGAATCATCCATTTTCTTCAATTTGAAAACGCCATCTTCCATCAAAAGCCCGAATAATAAGATACGCACAAAATTAATCAAACTGATAGAAACTCCTGAACAGAGAACACAAAAGATCAAAAGAAACAAAGTCGAGATCATTGATAAAGGTACAGCGAGAGATCATAACTCTCTATGGAAAAACTCAACAACAAACCCTCATCCCTTTTATTATAATATCACATTTTATTGAAACCAAGATTTAACAAAATACTGAGAAAAGTATCAAAATCTTAACTAGATCGTCAGTCAAACATTGCATTTTCTTTTACTCAGCATATATCATCTGATCTAGCCAGAAATGCTAAGTAGGTACAGCTAAATACACCACAAATCCAACATCGTTTTCATGAAGAAACATCATTCCGGATAAAACCCAGATCCGAAACCAGAAATTTACCTATCAAATCAACAACTAAAATGCAAAGAAATGGATGGAGAAAGACACAAAACAATCCGAAATTCCCATAGGCATTCCCTGTTTTGGGATTAGTTCAGCTACAAAATTCAACTAAACAGATCAAAAACTCAATTTCCAAGAAGACCCACATTCCAAAACACAAAAGCAGTCTCTTTTGTTTTTTCCTTTATTCTCTTTTCAAATTGGGTGTGAAAAGATTGAAACTTTGTAGAACAAATTCCAAAATACTCACTAATTCGACAAACAGATCAAAATCCAGATATTTAAATCCAATGGTCGAATAGAGAAATAGAGAGAGAGAGAGAGAGAAGAGTACCCCATGAGATTGACTTTGAGGTGGATGCTCAATTCGATGAAGAGCTCGTACATCTGGCCGAGATCCGCAGCGTTGCCGTGAGAGTAGAGGAGGGTGGATGTGGCCATGGGGTTGCGGACATAGACGGCCACGATCTCCGTCCCGCGACGAGTTGGCAGCTTCATCACCTCCACGTTCTCCCTATGCGGGAAGCAGCTCAGCGTCAAGAGCCCTGTCAGCTCGTCCATTGCCAGCTTGTATGAGGGAGGGTTGGGTGGGAAGAAGGCGAACTTCGCAGCCATTGATGACGTCACCCCTCCCATCTCTCTCTCTCTCTCTCTCTCTCTCTCTCTCTCTCTCTCTCTCTCTCTCTCTCTCTCTCTCTCTCTCTCTCTCTCTCTCCCAGTTCCCCCCTCCCTCTCTCTCTCTCTCTCTCACAACACCAACAACCAGAAAAAGAAGGAGAAGATTGTCATTTTTTGTTTTTAAATTTTTTTTTTTAATTATTTCTTCTCTTTTTTTGGTATTTTTCTTGGTTCTTCTTCTGTGGTTGCTGCTGTGAGGGCTGAAGGCGAAGCGAGATAGAGAGTTAGAGAGAAAACTAAAGTGTGAAATGTTTGAGTGAGTATGACTCTTGCAATACTGGGATTCTTACACCTACTCGCAGGACAGTGTCTCACACGCCTGGCAGATCTGGGCCGTTCATCACTGGGGTTGTTGTGCTGTGTTTTGGACTATCAAGTAATCTGATCCCCTGCCCGGATATGGCTCAGCTTTGTTTGATAAGGATAGGTGATCAGCTTTAGCTGGAGCATATTTACGTTAGTCTCCAGAGGCACGTCACATATTGGGTTCCACACATTTGGCACATGTATATGATGATCCGAACCATGAGTCCGGTCAGATCAGCCGTCCATTGATGCTTGATGAAATATTTCTTTGATTAGACAAGCTTAACCATCTAATAAAATGGGCTTTTGGTTGCTTAATGGTAGTCATTGCTTGTTTGTCTTTTTACTTAGGGCTAGAATTTTCTAAACATTGTGATTTTTGGATCATGGATTATTCACTGCTGGAAGCACGAGATGGACGGTTTCGATCTCATGCATGTTTGCCACATGTTCAGAATCTGCTCCTGTTTTGGTATGGTGGTGATCCATCTGAGTTCAGGTTGCGTTCAATTCTGCACGTGTGCAACGCGAGCGGGAGAGTACGTAGTCTTAGCCGAGTTCAATGGCAGCGGATTAGGTCTTACCCGGACAACACCTTAATGGTTATTACCCTTAGCGTGGGGCCGACCTTAATGATTTTTTTTTGTATATCCACACCGTCCATCCGTTTTTCCAGCCAATTTTAGTATATTTTTCCAAAAAATAATCAAATTCGAACCTCAGGTGGATCATACCCAAGGAAATAGTGGTAACTGAATGCCCACCATTAAAAACTTCCTAGGCCCACAGTAATGACCACCATAATATTTATTTTCTATCCAACCCATTGATAAGATCAAAAATATCTTTATGAATGTAAAATATAAATATTATCTTGACCCAAAACTTTTATGTCCTACAAAAATCTTTTAATGGTCATTTACCACGTTTTCTAGTGGTATGTCTATATAAAGTTTTTATCTACTTAAATTTTTGAATCGAGTCCTAAAATGATATGATAAAACGGATGGACAGTGTGGATTTATATAAAAATCAGAAAGGCGGTCCCCACATGGTAAGGGTAACACCCACTGAGGTGTTACCCGGGTAACACCTAATCCGCTCCCAAGTTCGATGGACTAAGCGGTCTAACATCATTTTTTTTTTTTTCCTTTTTTTCTTTTTCAGAGAAACATTGATACTCTGCAGAGTGTGACGATCCATACGCACGCACACTGCCACTCTGCACGCGTGCACACTGCCACTGTCGAACTTACATACATGTACCCTTCTATCAAACAGAGAAATGTCGTGGGCCCCACAAATTAGATTTTAGAATAGCCTTGAAATCAGATCGATTGTAGGAACCTAATCTAGGATTTTGTTTGTTGAATTAGAGCTCAAATCACTTTCCATTTCAACCGTTTATTTGATGGCCACCAATCTGATATCTTACAGTCATCAGAACCCTGTGAATCTTAACTTATGTTTACTCCCAGTGGGGCCACGATTTGAACGGTCAAAATTGTTTGACACGAAACGCCATGTCTACAGTAGGCTTTGTGCATTTGTGTGGATGTAGTCGTATCAATCACTTATCTTTCCTTTTTATGCTTGAAATCCTTCTTCTTCTTTTTTTCTTTTTTTTTTTTAATGGTTGAAATCCTGAGACAGGGAGAGGTCTTACTCTTTAACTAATGCTTGACGAGGCTGACCGTTCGTCGTCATTTATTAAATGGTCCGACATCAAACGTGTATACGTTGACAAGTCATCCACCGTACACGTTGACGTGCATGCCGATCGGTGCCATCCAAATCACGGAAACCACTGTGGGTAGAGCAGTACCTGAAAATTAAACGCTCCCAACAATCCTAGCCATTCAATTAGTGGAAATCAAACGGATCATTGAAATGTGAACATTAGAGGTCCAAATTCCACAAGTGAAATCAGACGGTGGATTTACCTATCCGTACTTTTGATGATCTGCTATGCTAGTAGTGGACGAGTATCAGTGTATCAAGCAATAATAAGTGGTGGTAAACATACAAAATATAACTGCATTCTTTTATTCATGGAAAAGAAAGCATGGGTGGAGTTGGTGCATTTACTAACGTGCACCATGTGCGCCGAAAGTGAGAGGAGATTGATTGGAAATGGCTAATAAAACAGGGTCTTTTTTTCCCCAAAGATAAAACGGAAGCTTCCCGCTACCGCGATTCAAAATGTGTTCTGCTCGGTCCCCCCAACCGGTAGACGTTGGACAGGATCCGATGATTTCAGCCGTCTATCTTCGAGAGGGATCCAATGTCTCCATGTTCCAACATGGCACGTGGATCTGATGATCTGAACTGTCCATCACGTGGGGCTCACTACCAAAAGTTGACGTAATCAGGTTCATCATAGCCATAAAAAATATTTGACTTTTTTTTTTTGGCATTGAATGTTGACCAACGGTGTGAATTTTGGCCTATGGCTCATTCATCATTAGGGTTATCGATTGAGTGGTTCCAATCTCAATTCGATCAGTTCTAGAGGCACTGGATCAGCTCCCATTTGGATGGGCCACACGGCAGAAAAGGACTCTGATTGGCTACAGCGGACGCGGATTGCGTCCTACCCCCACCCGTCTCCAGCTGGGAATGGACGGGAGTTTTGAGTGGCCACCGTTGCGTATGGGCCTAATTCACACTGTCCATCCATTTTTTTTCGTATCATTTTAGAATATATGTCAAAAAATGAGGCAGATCCAGGGCTCAAGTGGACAACAAAATGATGATAAAACTTTTACCATTGAAAACTTCTCCGGGGCATAGAAGTTTTAGATGGAGCTGATATTCGTGTTTTCTCTTCACTTGGTTATATGTAACTTTATTAATAGGTTGGATGGAAAATAAAAATCACAGTGGCCCAAAAAAAGTTTCAACGGTGAGAATCATTATAGCTGCTTCTTCCTGTGGTCTACTCGAGCTTTGTGCATGTGATCTAAAATGATACAGAAAAAAAAAAAAAGATTTATGATGTGGATAAGACCCATATATCATGGTGGCTACTCAGTTGGAGATGGGCATGGTAGGATGCAATCTACGTTGCATAGGGTATAACTCATTTTTAATGAATAAGCCTAAAAATAAATCTCATCCAAATCTCTAGTGGATCACACAGTAGGAAACAATGGTGGTTGAATGTCTACCATTGAAAACTTTTTAATGTCCCAAAAAAGTTTTAGATTAAGTTGATATTTGTGTTTTCCCTTCATTCAAAATTGTGTAATCATACAGAGAAGTTAGATGGTAAATAAATATTATGATGGGTCATTAGGAGCAATGGTCCACTTGAGATTTAGATCCGCCTCCTTACTCTTGCGTCCTTACTCTTACTTCGGTGGTGGACTCTTAGGAATTTCAACACCTGTAGAGAGTTCGAGTACCCATAGGTGGTGAAATCCCGCCATGGCGTGAGTGGGTGGTGGTGTGTGCGCGCGTGTTAAAAAAAAAAAAGAAGATTTGGATCCAACTAAAATGGATGGACAGGATGGATAAAACATATACACCGTGGTGGAGTCCACGTAGCTTTGCCACTAGGCAATCTGATGCATCAATGCTACTTTTGTTTGGAAATGTTAGTTTCGTAGACCATGGATCGGGTGGCTAGGATCATCCAGTCCAAATCATTTTTAGATCACAGACCTCTATTTCCTAAGGCTGCAGAGCAAGAAATGTGCCAACGCGCTTCCTGGTGACCACACACGTGTCCACGAGTGGGATCCAAGCCTATCATGAGTGAGCATGATCTTGTAGCTCATCTGCTCATCAGGTGGGGCACATAGGATAGTTGGATGTGAAAATTTGCTCAATTTCTCATTCATTTCTTTTTACATGTGGGTCCACCAAATGGGGATACGGACCTGATTTTTGGGGCAAGGAACCGACTGGTGCGGCCACTCGTGGCGTTAGTACTTATTTGGTTTCTGTCATGCCTAACTGATTATATACATAATAAAAAGAAAAAGAAAATCCAATAACAAAAATCCTTTGGCTAGAACTCATCCGCATCGTCCACCAGATTGACGGTCCCAGATCACCGGATATGTTTCATGCGGTTTGCTAATTGCACGTGCATGTGGGAACCATATACATCCAGGGAGTAGATTAGGTGTGGCCCCAGCTTCACCCAACATGGTGCAGCCCCAGCTGTGGGGCCCACCTTGATGTATGTATTGTATATCCATGCCACTCATCTGTTTTTTTATCTCATTTTAGAGCCCAAAAATGAAGTAGATCCTAATCTCAGGTGGACCACACCATAAGAAACAGTGGCAATTGATCATTATTAAAAACATGTTGTGGGCCACAAAAGTTTTGGATCGAGTTGATATTTGTTTTTTTTTTTTTCCATTCAGATATATGTGACCATTTTAACAGGTTAGATGGAAAATAAATATTGCAGTGGGCTCAGGGAAGTTTTTAACAGTTGGCATCTAATTACCGTTATGTTTTATGGTGTGGTCCACTTGGGATTTGGATCTGCTTATTTTTTTTCCATTTTATAAAATGTGCTAGCAAAATAGATGGACGGCATGGATACATAATACATACATCATGGTAGGTCCCACCGTCGGAGCCCAATGTATTGGGTGAGGCCCAGCCACACCTAATCCGTCCCGTTCATCCACATGCAGGCAAATGTATGAAAATGTGAAGCATGTCGGGCCATTTCATACCTCAGGTGGACCACATCATATTAAAACAAATAAATAACTAGAAAATTTTAACCATCAATTTATTTTTGTACATTGTGGACCACTCGGAGATTGAAATTATCAGATTCTTTAAGCGGAAGATCTGAGCATTATCTCCAACATTATGAAAAGCTCAGGTCTAGCGTGCATGTTTTCATATTTGTGCATGTGACCATGTGTCAATTTTTACAGCTCTGCACGTGTGTAGACTTTGCAAAACCTCAGCCTTTCCAACGGATCCAATGAAAGAGAAGTGGTAGAGCTCATATGTAACGTTGCATATTTGCATTCCGCCCTTTTATATGCATGCGTGTACCTCCCAGCAACATCACGGAACCTTTTGAATGCCACGTGGGATTTTAATTATTGACTAGGACAGCTCATTCAATAGTATCAATATTGTTAGTTCGCCATGGTCAAAGATTCATGCCCATCAAATGATCCTAACCATGGGGCTCAATTTTTTTCAACCATCCATTGCTTACGAGCCAATAAATCACGTAGAGTCATCAAACTAAAGTATTGCTTTAGAATCGTGAGATTTATCCAGTAAATGTTTAAATGTTTGAAGATGCTGGTTTTATTTCTTTGTTCAATCTTGACCGTCTATTTTTCGTGCCTAGAAACACCCTATTAGTATGATTTTTGTACCATAGCTTACTCCTTGTCGTGTGAATGAATGAATAGAGCTGTACATGAGTTGAACCACTTGGCACAGCTCGACTCAGCTCGGCCGCTAGTTGACATCATCTCAAACGCGGGTCGGCTCGGTCCCTGAGCCTGATTGGCTAGCTTAACTTAGTTTGGTCAACAGCTTGGGCTAGTTCGAGCCTGTGAGCATTTTCTCAAACACATGGAGTGCACCTTCAAATTCTCACAATACGTAAAACAGTAGCAGTAGATTACAGTTATTTTATCGAACATGCAGTAGGCAACATCAAAATCAAGATATAAGGGTATTTGTTTCATATCCATACCAACCTCGCCGCCAGCCAACACTTTGTTGAGTCATTTCATCAAACACTAGGTGAGCAACATCGATATCAAAATATTCGAGTCACTTGATCCGAGTTCAATTCGAGTTGAGGTTCGATCCGAGTCGATTCAAGCTCGGACAAGCTCGAACTCGGCTTGAAATTTTTTTGGAGCTCCAAAAATTAGCTCGTTGAATCGATCTTTTTCGAGCCGAGTTGAGCGAGTTAACCTAGCTAAGTGTTAGTTCATGTACAGCTCTACGAATGAACAGTTCGGATCAATAGTGGGTTACCCGATGTGACCTTTAAAAGGTTTGGAGATGCTGCTAGCATCCGGCCAAAGGTGATGGGATGTGAGCAAAACTGCAAGTGTAGAGAGAGAGAGAGAGGGTGAGAATAACAGTTAGAAGTCAAAACTACTTTATTTACAAAATCATTTTAACAGAAAACCAAATGCTGCTTGACAGTGTGAGATGAATTATTGGGGAGTGAACCTGAGTAAGTGTATAGTTTACAGAGGCCCCAAATTCCATACCCCTAAGGACCATCATCCAATTATCTGGACCATTGATTTTATAAGTCAACCATTGTACACGATTCCCAAAAAAATCTCTGCAATTAGAAGACCCAAATGATCCAATTTGTAGCCTAAAAGTAATATTACCTTGAAAAACTCAACTAATTCACATTCAATGGAAAAGAGGTCAAAAGATAAGAGCAGAGAATTTGTAGGCATCTACGTGATTAGCATGCACCGTTGAACAGAAGATCTGTACCATCAAATCATCCATGAATCTCGTCAACAAAATACGGCCTGTTTGGATTCAAAGAAAGCAAATGATAGGAAATTATGATCCCAAGTGTAGAAAGAAAGAGGAAAGATAATTATTGGAAGTAAAAAAAAAAAAGCTTCTGCTGTTGTTTTTTTAATAAAAATTTTCGTAATTAAAAAAAAAAAAAAAGACCATTTTTTTAAACGGATCATTTGATACAACAAAAAGCTACATGAAAAATTTACTTAGCAGTTGTTGTCATGCAACACATGAACATGAAACAGATACTTGAAAATGCATAATGGCACGTGTGGAATGCTCAAAAATAGATGGCAACATATGTGACTTTCTCGAAGCAAGATGGTGGCACGCATAGCACATGTTGCACGTTGCCACACTTTGGGCACTTAGAAGATGGATGAAGCATGTAGGGGCAGCTTGTTGCATGTGTTGTAAGACTTATATTAGGTGGGCTATATGTGATCATTGGTTTAGATCTGGCATTAGATTATTTAGATTGAGTGGACGGTATTATACTTGTGATCATTACAGATAGGTTTGGGGCGAGACATTTGAACCGTGATTCCTATACACGGTTATTAAGATTAATATGGAAACCCGTAGTGTGAAGACTTTGAAAGGAAGAAGTGTGATAGGTAAGTTTTTCCATCTCTTTTTTTATATATATAAATACATGTCTTAATCCCCTCACTCACATAGATAGAAAACCTTAGTCTCATTGAGAGGTTTTCATAAGAGTGTAAGGTGTAGAAGATCAAGATCCCTCTTGGTAGCATCGTGGCATCAAGAATTTCCTTTCATACAAGTACACGTTTGAGATTACAATGTAAAATCTCTATTATTAATGCATAAATGATCCATTTATTTTGCTATTCATATTATAGTTGATATCAGACCCGACCATGCATTAATCTTTAAGTTTTCCTAAGTTCTTTGAGATTGAATCTTCTCCAAACCCTTATACCATTCAGATGCTATCAAAACCCTCCATGCCATTAAGGATTTGTATGATGTTAGAGCTAGATTTCATCATTAGGGACGAGAACTCTAGTTCTACCGTCCGGTTTTAGTTTCATACTGGCAGCACCATATTAGGGTAAAACTTCATGAATATTAAACTGTAGCAAGGGGTTTTTTCAAACCCTGATCTTTCGAATCCCACCGAATTGACTGTAAAACCCAGCCATTGAGGGTAGCAAGTTGTTGCTAATCCATGGTGTGTTCCTGATTCTACATCGATGCAACACCTTCAGTGGTAGCGGTGATCATCTTCAATAGTTGATTGATGATGACAACCAACACCACAACAACAATCAGTGGTGGGTTTTCGGTAGCTAAGGCTGTCAGCTCCAAACCCATCTCCTGACCAAAGTTTTCTGCTACTGTTAATGGCAAATGATTTCCAGTATACGGATTGAAAATGAATAACCACACAACTGACAGCCAAGGTAGGATGGTGAGTTTTTGCCATCGCCAAACTTCAAATAGTAGCGGTGTTGTTGGTGGTAAGGAAGGAAGAGAACCCATTGTCGGGAAATATGATTGCATCCATGAATGTTGGCTAGAGTATAAAGTCTCCATTGCCACTGATGAGATGGGTGGGCCACTATCCATAACCGATCTTTTTCAATCAACAGCATAGCCGAGTGTTGTCATAGTCGTAACCAGCGGCCGAAACCCTATCCGCCATGGCCACTGCTTAAAACCCTTTCAATAAATTTTTTTTTAAAAAAAGGGAAGGAAAGATGGAAGAAGCGGAACCCATCTCTAGTCACAACCATTAATGGTCATAACCACTTCCATCTATACTTCTAGATGCCCAGATTCAACGGTTGTAACCACCGATTCTAGTGTGTGATAGTTGGTTTCTTACTGTTGGAGAATTTGGTGAAGGCCCTGAGGTGGCGGTGGAGGAAGATACAGGTGGTTAGGGTTTTACCTGGTGGACAGGTCTGGTGTGGCTTGGGTTTTTTTCTTAAGATAGGGTATGGGCTTTGTTTGAGGATTTCCCCTTGGAGCCTTGTTTGGGCCTGTTTGGGGCTCTCTTATGAGCCTGGTTTTGGGTCATTACGGGTAATGAAATTGCGGTGGAATCACTATTACTGAAGTATGGAAATATGTCCAAATGTCCTAGAGGGGGTGAATAAGATTTTCAAAAAATCTTTTCCTATAAGAACAATCAATGCCTCACTTAAATCAAGATGAGTAAGGCAAAGTAACTCTATGACATTCAGGCCAATAAACAGTTAAAAACACATACACTTACATGAAATGTACATGTACAGAACAAGCCTATAAGGATAGTATACGTGATAGTGTGTGGGATGTGATTCCTATCAATACTTATACATTAACTAGATCATGTATCATAATAATCATTTGATAGACATAAGCATAACTAGATCAATGCATACAAAGCAATCCCAAACATAGTCATATATAGTAGTTTGGCTACTTGCCTACTCCACTCCCAACGGACGCACTCTCTAAAGTGTATCGAATTTCATTATCGAATGGTTTTAAATCGGGTTAACCATGAACCTTCACAACCTACATAAGGTTAACTAAGGGAGCTACACAAGTTTGCCTTAGGTGCCTACACAAGGCGACGAGTCCTGTACAAGGACACAAACTAGGAGCCTACATAAAGCAAAATATGCCTACACAAGGCAATGTGTCCTTGACACGGACAACACATCCTACACAAGTACAACACGTATTCTCCCCTCGGAGGCCTATAACAAGGTCTTGGCGAGTTTGTCACTTAAACTCTGAATCACAATCCTACACAAGGAAAGGGCTTCAGACTCAATGAACTCTTAATACTTACAGATAATTGAGTAAGTCCCTTTCTCGCACAATCTGAAGGTCTTCAATGTTGATGAAGAATCTTCAGCTCCCTTGAATCGCAACCGCTTCTGATGCTTTGATCAATGCTCCGATATTGTGAGGTTTAGAGTTTTGTTGTTCTTCTCTATTTAGATAATATGATTTAAACACACATAGAAAAGGTTCCCATGAGCTATGCATTCAAGAGTTCTAATATAATGATTTGCCTATGAGAGCATCTAGAAACTCATTGAATGCTAGAGTTCATAATTCAATCCAAGCAATGAAAATATGCCAAGGATTGAATGATGAACTCTAATAGGAAAGAGGAAATGAGGAAGAGGGTGTTAATCTTTGAAACAACTCTCTCAAACTTTCTTAAATTCTAGCTCATTTTACAAGAAGCAAACCTAGTGTATTTATAAAGTTGAAATCCCAACAGTAAAAAAAGGAGCAGAAATCTGATATTGACGATGCCATCGAAGGGTATTCGATTCCATCGAAATTTGAATTTCGATATTATCGAACCATCTTCGATTGCATCGACTTCTTACACCTGATATTCAATTGGGTGTAAAACAGATTCTGTCTAATCTCATCGAGCATCCCTCAATTTTATTAAAGTGCAATTCAATACTATCAAGGGATCTCTCGATGCCATCGAGATTCCTTTTTGAAAATATACAAAGATTGTTGGATAGTTTTGTCCCCTGTTCGATGTCATCAAACATACCTTTGATCCATCGAGATTTGAATTTCGATGTCATCGAACGATCTTTGATGAGCTCGAAGAAAAATAGATTTTTTTGGAAAGCTTCTTGAACAAATTGAGGTTAGTTTCGATGCAATCGATCAGCCTTCGATGTCATCGATAACTTACTCTTAATACCATTAAGAAGGGTTCGATTACATCGAGGAGCACTTAGAGTTTTCTTATATTCGGAAGAAATATGCCTAAGGTCAATGTGATCGAATAACATTCGTCGCAATCGATAATTGTAGCATTTCTTCATTTTGTTACTGGACAGTATGGTCGTGTATTCAATGCAATTCAATGACATCGAATATGTCCTCAATTGCAGCTCGATGCAATCGATAGAGACATATGATTTTCTTGTTTTGTTTCTTTCTTTCAACAATACTCAAGGTGCAATTAACTCAAACTTACCAAAAGACATTTTGAAGTAGTTGTTAAGGTAAGTTGGGTTTTTATAGGGGCACATACCTGTCAAGGTTTGTTGTGGGTTGATGAGGCTTTAGTTTACCTGTTAAGCATGATCGTATGCCTTCATCTTTGAAGAGTCTCGGACTTGATGTTTTCATCTTAGGGCTCACTTAGTTAATAAACTCAATACTCACGTATATTAACAAACAAGGGCACTTTCAGTTAATCTCGGCTTGGTCGGACCTCTTTTAGCCTCGTTAGTTGAGGCTTCCTAAGGCATATATATTAAGCTTTCATCAGGCTAGGTTGTGGGCTTGTTTCAGACAAAATAAAGACCTGTTTACTAGACTTAATTAGGCTCAACTATGGTTTCTCTTCATATAGAATTTGGGTGTATTTTATGCTAGAATAAGGTCCTATTGGAGATGCTTATGAAATTGGCTCTATTGGCATTGTTTACGAAATTTTTCATGGGCAATATTTTAGGCCCCATGACCTGTGCAATCAAGCCCAATTTTAGGAGCTTGATTGAAGTTCCTTTTGGGCCTATCTTTAGGCCTAATGTTACATTCATTGTAAGACCCATATCCTAGCCCGTACCGTTCCATAAGCTTCCGCGGTCCTCCCGGTCGAATTCCGGTGATCTGCGATCTGTTATAGGCATTTGTGTGTGACCCTGAGTTGCATCGATCTGAGCCGGCTCGGCCCGAGACTTGTATCATTACGACCGCGCCGTCTCCGCGGTTTCGACGTCGCGTCTCGCGTGCTGAAGCGATACCCGGGCCAGGGGATGAGCCCGCGTTCAGTTCGTGGAAAACACTGCGCATTGCAATTTCAAGAGAAAATTTTTCATCAATCACATCAATCAATCAAGTACTCTATCCCATCCCCAAGTACACAACCCATCCCCTAAAGTTAACTCTCTCTCTCCACCCATCAAGTACACCCATCCATCACTCACCATCCCTCTCTCCCATCACCTCTCTCCTAACACCTCTCTCTCTCTCTCTCATTCTCTCTCTCCATTTTCAAGCAACACCCATGAGAGCAAACGTCCCAACCTCCATAAGAGAAGCTTTGTATGGCCCACTCCCTACCATCCAATCCAACCCTTCAAAGCCAATCTCAACCATTGAATCACACCCTTTGGAGCTTTAGATCGTATTAGCGAAAGAAGGAAGAGGAGATCAATGGTGGGTGATTTTATTTATTGATTTTGATGATTTGAGGGCCCACTTGTAGTGGGACCCATCTTGATGTTTGCACTGTATAGAGGGGCCCATAGTGGCGGGGCCCCTCCCACAACCGATCTCTCTCCCTTCTTTTCCCTCTCTCTTTTTTTTTTAAAAACCTTTTTTTGTTAGTATTGATGGTACGTGTGGCTCACTTGATGTGTGCATGTCATCCATCACGGTGGAGCCCACCTTGGTGTGTGTGAGAACCGTGACGTATGTGTATCATCCGCACCGTCCAGATGCTTGGACGGTGAAGGCCACCACTGATGTATGTATTAAGTCCAAGTCGTTCATCACGTGGGATCCACCATGCTGATTGACGTCAGCAAGTCCTGGGATCCAACGTGATGGGTGTGTTCTGTGCACACCGTCCATCTGTTTCTTCCAGCCCTCCATCTGCAATGGTGCAGATCAACACCTCCCTGATGTATGTGTTTCATCACACCGTCCATCTATTTGAACGTGAACCCCACCATGGCAACGTGTGGGGCCCACCTTATATCGATGTGTGTAGATGGTGGGAAGTGGATTAGCTGGGCTACCGCACACCAGCCAGTAGCTGCTGTATTGACGAGCAGCAAGTTTTGTGCGTCCGATCCTAAGGTATGTATTATACCATACCGTTCATCTGACGCGTGGGCCACCTTGATGTGTGGGTTTAATCCACACCATCCAGCGTTCCTGGATGGTGGGGACCCACCGTGTTATGTATATCCACTCCGTCCAATCCTGGACGTTGAAAGTGGATTGGTTGGGTACCTAACACCTGTTATATATATAGATAACAATATTATATTATATTATATTATATATATGTGTGTGTGTGTATATATGTTGTGGTGGGCCCCATGTGGGACCCACTTGCTGGACGGGTTGGTTGGTACTCACACTAGCTATATAGCTGCCGTACTACATCAACAAGTTTTATGGGCGACCGTCATGTATTTGTTTCATTCACACCGTCCAGATAGTGCTGGACGGTGCTGGACAATGATTGGACAGTGCTGATTTACATGGACAATGGTTGGACGGAGCTGATTTACCTGGATAATGTTTGGATGGTGCTGATCATCACTAGTGGCCATCTGCCCCATAGAATGATGTGTACAGTGATACACATGTTGTACCTGTAACTATTGAAATGATTTTAGATGTAATTAAAGCCCATTTAAAGGCCCATTGGTGGAGCCCATCCATGAGGCCCACCCATGTGCGGGGCCCACCTGTTTATATTTTTGGCCCATGTGATGGGGCCCACCTGTTTTGTATTTGAAGCCCACATGATGAGGCCCGACTTGATAGACACAAGGCCCATTGTGATGTGTATTAGGCCTATGTCGCGTGGCTCATTTGATGTATTTGAGGCCCATATACGTGGCCCATTTGATGCATATGAGGCCTATTGGTGCGGCCCATTGATGCAGCCTGACTTGATGGACACGAGGCCCATTATGATGTGCATTAGGCCCAAGTAGTGTGGCCCACTTGTATTTAAGAGGCCCAATATGATGTATATGCGGCCCATTGAGATGTATTTGGGGCCCATGGGTTGTGGCCCATTTGACGTATTTGAGGCCCATACGATGCTCATTATGTTGTATGTGAGGCTCTTGTGTGAGGCCATGGGCTCACTATATATTTGACTCTGTGAGGGCCACTCCTTGGGAGCAATGTTAGTTAAATGTTCACATTGATGGGCAATGATGGTTAAAAGTTCATATTGTGACCTTCCCTTAGGTCCTTTGTTAGGCCGATTCTGATTGCCGAGGTCGATTCTGATTGTCGAGGCCGATTTCGATTACCGAGGCCAATTCCAATTGTCGAGGCCGATTCTGATTATCAAGGCCAATTCCGATTATCGAGGCTAATTACTGATTCTAATTGCCGAGGCCAATTTCGATTATTGAGGCCGATTTCGATTGTCGAGGTCGATTCCGATTATTGAGGCCGATTCCGATTATCGAGGCTGATTCCGATTATCGAGACCGATTTCGATTGTCGAGACCCATTTCGATTATTGAGGCCGATCATCGAGGTCGATTCTAGTTATCGAGACCAATTCAGATAATCAAGGCGGATTTCGATTATTGAGGCTGATTCTGATTGTCGAGGCCGTTTCCGATTGTTGAGGCCGATTGTATAGGCTGATTTTAAGGCCGATTATCGATGCCAATTATCGATGTTGATTATCGGTGCCGGTTATTGATACCAATTATGAGTATGTGACAACATAGCATCATGATACCTTCACCTTGGAGCCCACCTTATGTATATATTGGGCCCCATAAGGAAGTCCAGTTTATTGTGCGATAGAGAGGGTAAGAAAGCCCACTTATTGTACTTAGACTCGGATCTGCCTTCGGTGGGGGATATTGTGATGCTCCATCATTGTGATCATATGTGGGCGGGCGCATGTGGGCAGACACTGAGTGGGTGGAGCATGAGGACCTGAGCGAGTTACCAGTGATTGATAGACTATTGTGCTAGCAGACTACTGTGTACACAGTGAAGGCAGAACTTTGTCTCACATCGGGAGCATCGTCCGATGTTGTGGTGAATATAAGTTGGATTTTTTCCTTAACTATCGTGAAGCGTTTTAAATTAGTGAGTTTATTTTGATTTTGGACTAGATCTGTCATCCTTCTGTGGACCCCGTTCATTTGTATGCATGTTGTGATGGATGATTGATTAAAGTAGATGTCATTGGACTAATATGTTTATGGGACTCCTTGTGAGACAGAGTTATCCCCACATGATCGCGCGATACGCACAGGTTTGATATATGGCCTAGATGAGGTTGATGGTATTCGTGGCTCTTCAGAATTTGCATATTGCATTGCATCATCGACATCTGATATTTGGCTTTTTATGACTCCTCATTTGCATAACTAATCTGTATTGCGTACTTTGATGTTGTATGATTTATAGACTTACTAGTATATTTTCACTTACTCTAATATCGTATGATTCATAATCTTGCCAGTATTTTCGATATTGTATGATTATGTCATTGTATTGAATACTTGGTACTTACCTTGTACACACACTTTCACCACCCTCTAAGCTTTCTATAAGCTTATACACGATAGATGCATGCAGGTGGCATTAGGTTGCAATAGCGTAGAGCTTCGAGCATGTAGCTAACTTCTGGAGCTTTGATATATGTATTTCCCTTTCAGCACTGTATTCAAATGTTTATATTCGTGGATATGTGATGATGATGTTGCCTTTGTGATTTGGGTATACTTGTAGTTATGTTTATTATGAGTTAAATGTACATTGGAAAATCCTCCTTGTAGGATCCCAGGATCGGAATCTGGTGTGTGGATGCTGGGAGCCGAGAATGGGGTACTACGGAGGCTGTCGGCACCGGATTCGGCAATCAAGAATTTTGTGAGCCCGATTTCTGAGTTTGGGGCGTGACATTCATCTTTGAACCTTTTTTGAGCCACTTTGAATGTTATGGCCCATTACCCATTGATGAAGACTTAGGCCATTTAGTGCGCCTAATTTTGAGCCTGATTAAGCCTCAATTTTAGTAGCCCATTTGATGCTTATTCTAGGCTCGGCCTAAGACAAGATGTTGCTTTCTTTTTGAACCTTATGTAGCCCGCTTTAGTTTTTTGGCTTATTGTTTATAAAAGATGATCTTAACCATTGATTTATATACTTGGGTCATCCTTCAGTATAAGTAAAACAAATATATATTGATGGTTGATGGATTTTACTTCATAGATGGCCGTAGTAATTTAGTATTAATAGTTATAGTTCTAATTTAGCCTGAAGTAAGGCAATTACCCATGCTTACCGGCTGATATTCAGTAGTAAACCATTAAGAGTTAATCCAACCATCATTAAGTTAAAGATCTTTTAGCCTATGAGTAGTCAACATCAGTTTTATTTTGAGATGAATCAAAACTCTTGCAAAATGGTTTGTTTTAGGTAGAACTATGCAATGATCCCTGATTTTGGAAGGGGAGATCAGAGTTGGTTGTGTTAGCCATCAAATTGATCTCAATTAACAAAGATCTTCATTTCTAAATTTCTATACATGAAATTCAGTGATCTTCTATTATAGGATTGTATTAAGATGTATTCGTGTCCATGATTGGCAGTAGTCAGAACAAAGAATTATCATCGTTAAGTAAGATGCAAGCAGGGTAAAGTGATTGGTGACGGTGATATAAATTTAAGAGATCCATTTCACCAAAGGCGATATATGTCTTAGATTTATTTTACTAGCATTAGTTAGCTTCATGTTCAGGAGAGCCTTCTATATGTCATAATTTTGCTTAAAGAAGGAATTATAATGATACGCCAGACTCTTGTTTAGAATTTAATGATTATGTCTCATCATCATTCTAGGTTGTTTGATTAAAGACCACAATTAATCAAACATTAATACATACATGATGTTTGAGATTTACGATCATATAATGTTAAATGAGACTTGTTCATTCCTTAATATGAGTGTTGTACTTTGTATGACCACCAATGAATATTTCAACGTTCCAACCTACTGCAACGCTATAACTTTGGTTATTGGGTTTAATTATCATTAATAAAAGTTATCTGTTGAGATAGTTATAAGTTGTGTGAACTTGAATCTTGCCCTAGAGGAAGTAGAGCCTCCAAAATCCTCTGACTCTAGTCAAGTATTATATAAAGTGCATTGCAGGTGGGCTTGGACCAAGTCAGATAAGATGTGTCTCAAGATCATGAAGAACTTGATCTCTAAGACTATGCGTGGTGTCATATGATTAAAACCGAGAAAGTTAAAGAGTTCTTCACCAAAATAGGGAACCGATTCTAAAAGTTGGATAAATCTAGACCAAGACACCTGTAATGGTAAGTGAAATATCAGTGAGTACAATGGTTCATTGTCCAATGTGGTTTCTGAAACTCATACATTGGACCTTAAGATTGAAGATGCACTCTTGGTTTTCTTGGTTTTTAACTCATTCTTTCCATGGTTCGGTCAATTCCAATTCTGTTATAACCCCAACGGAAAAAGTGAACATTGAACAAACTGATAACTCGGTGCATTTAAGAGAAAGAGAAACTCATAAGATTGGACAAAACACATAATAAGTACCTAGTAACATCTGGTTAAGGACGAAAAATGAATAATAAAATAAAGCATAATTCATGATAAGTCTTTCGGGTGGTAATCAACTACAATTTGACAGAAAATCTAAAGAGAAAGCAGGTCCTAATGATGGTTATTTCTTCTGCAAGAAGTCGGAAAATCTAAAGAAGGATTGCACAGTGTTTAAACTTAGTTGTGGTCAATTTTAAATCTGATTTAGCTGATATGTCTATAGACTTTTGGTGGATAGATTATGGTGTAACTATTAACATATGCAATTCCATACATTATATATTGCAGAATCAGCCACTAACTGATTCTTAAAAATCAGTATATGTAGAGACGACATAAGGGCAAACATGAAAGCCATTGTAGTTCGTAAACTTAAGTTATTGTCAGAATACTTTCTATATCTATTAGATAACGTTTGTGTACCTTTTATAAGGTATAATTTAGTTTCTATTTTCCATTTAAACAAATGTAATTATTTATTTAAATTTAAAAATAAAAAATTAAGTATTTGTTATGATTAAATTGTGATTGATTCTTACACTTTAGTTAATAACTTTTATTAGTTAAATTTAAATGTTTCACATGTTTGTAAAACTAACTCATTGCTTGAAAACACTAAAGGTATTAAGTGAAGCTTACATTAAAAATTCCTTCATACTGTGGCACAGGTGATTAGGCTACATTTCTTGTGAAAGATTCGAAAGGCTTGTGTCTGAAAGGATTCTTCAGTACTCTTTAGACTTTTCATGCCTTGAGATCTGTGTAGACCACATTAAAGTAAACATATTGGAATCAAGATAAACGGGTGCCACTATAAGCATAAGATTCTTACAAGTTATATATATATATATATATATATATATATATATATATATATATATATATATATATATATATATATATATATATATAGATATTTACGGATCATTCGTTAAGTATCTTAGGATGAGCAGAAATATTTTATCACTTACTAAACAACTACTCTCATTATAGGTATATGTATGACTATGCATATCCTAAATATAATTCCAATTTAAGACTGTATCAAAAATTTTATAATTGTTCTAGGGTCAAGTTTTATTTCATACGGATTTTACATTTTAGCTTCTGCATGATAATCTCATATATGAAAAATCGTTGAGAAGAAATATTTTATCACTTTACTAAACAACTACTCTCATTATAGGTACATGTATGACAGTGCATATCTTAAATATAGTCTCAATTAAGATTGTATCAAAAACTCCAAATGATTTGTGAACATGACGAAAATTTAGTCTATGATTTTTCACATATGGGGTTATCATACAGAAGCTAAAACGTAAAACCCGCATGAAAGAAATCTTGACCTTAGAACAATTAGTGGCTTCTATCAAGGATACTTTAAAAGATCTAATGGATTTAGATTCTATTGTCCATCTTGTTCTATGAGAGCCATTGATATTGCGAATGCTAAGTTTCTTGAAAACACTAAAAATAATGGGATCACAAACTTCAAAAATATTATATTTGAGAAAGGAAGGATTGTGATCATTTTGAGTAGCGTGGCTGTCTATCTAACAGTGAAGCCTAAGACCTTTGTGGATGGCCATATAGAGTTTCAAATACAACCCATTATTAAGGAAATGTAAAACCCATTTTAGAATAGTGAGCCCTTAAAAAGATCTTCTATTTCGAACAATTACACTATCTATTTGTAGGAGCATAAGTTAGACACTGGGGTAAAAAACGATCCTGTGTTCCTTTCATAAGTCGAAGAAAGTGCAAATTCTTTTCATTGGTTCGATGTCATGAAGGATTAATTGAAATCCATGAAGGATAATAAAGTCTATGATCTTGTTGAATTGCCTGAAAGGATTTATGCCAATTGATTATAAATGGGTGTTCAAAACCAAATGAAACTCTAAGGACAACATCGAAAGGTATAAAGCCAGACTAGTTATAAATGATTCCGGTCAACGTGAAGGTATTGATTTTAAGGAGACTTTCTCGCTTATGTCCAAAAAATCTCTCTTAGGATCATGACTCTTATGACTCATATAAATTTAGAGATACATCAAATGGACATTAAAAAAAACTGTGTTTCTCAATGGAGATCTAGATAAGAATGTATATATGTATCTAAAAGATTTATAGCCAAAGGCTCAAAACATCTAGTCTACAAGCTTATGAGTCTATTTATAGGTTAAAACAAGCATCACGACAGTGGTACCTAAAGTTTCATGAAGTCATTTCCTTATATGGTTTCATTAAAAATAGTACGGGTAGTGTGTGTATGTAAAAATCAGTGGGAATAAGTTTACCATTTTAGTCTTATAGGTCAATAGTGATATTGGATTGCTACATGAGACTAAGAAATTTCTATCTCAAAACTTTGAGATGAAAGATCTTGGTGACGGATCCTTTGCCATTGGCATTTAGATTTGTTGGGATAGATCACGCGAACTGCTTAGCTTGTTGTAAAGGGCCTATATTGATAAGATTTTTGAAAAGTTTTGCATGTAAGGTCGTGCTCTTGGCTAAGCATTTATTACAAAAGATGATAAGTTTGCTAACTTTAGTATCCTAAGAATGACCTAGAAATGGATAAGATGAAAGATATTCCTTATGCGTCAGCAATAGGGAGCATTATCTATGCTTAGGTTTGTACACATTTGAATATTATTTTTGTGGTTAGAATGTTGGGCAGATACCTTGGGAATGCAAGGATGAACTATTAAATAGCTATTGCGCTACTTGGAAAGTAAAAGGACTTCGCACTCACATATAAAATGTCTGACCATTTAGACCTGGTTGAATATATAGGTGTAGTTTTTGTTAGTTACCTTCTGCTAGAAGTTACTTTAGACTATATTTATATAATAGAATTGTACCATAAAAGCATGACATAATATGACTTCATTTACGATGAAAGCACAGTACATAGCTTCTCTTGAAAGCCTATACATGAGGCGATATGATTGCAAGTTTTATTTAGTACAAAATTGTCTAATGTCTGTAGAATTCATCCGGGCAAAGCAGATGATGGTGAATCTGTTCCTTAAAGTCATTTATGTCACACTACTTATGAGGTATGTTTTATATGGGAATTGGTGACCTAAAGAAGTACTAGATTAACAGGAGTTTTAATTTGATCTAATTTAGGTACAAACAATAGAAATCTCGTTTATTTTGATGACTATGTTATTTGGTTTATATCTTACTTCTCCTTTAGTGTGCACATTCAGTTTAAGTAAGCATGATTTTGGTTTATGTTCTGTTGGAGACACGTTCAGTAGGATCACTCGAAGATATGCACGTATGATCACGTTAGACGTGTGATCATTATACCACACCCCATATCCTTAATCTATGTTATTAAGGTTATTAGTATTTATGATCGTGATTTATCGTACTTCGAAAAAATTAAATGTTGTGTTAACTATCATGATCCAATATCAATGGTCTTGATGGATCGGATCTGACAAGCGTTGCTCATAATTATCCAACGGTGTTGTTATAAATTCAGTAGGGCGCTATTAAGAACTTTGAAACAAATATGATTTATAAATTTTTTTCACAAAATAAAATAATTTTTTTTTTTCTTTCAGAGATCAATATTGTAGCCCAAGCGGGAAAATGTAAGACTCCTATTAGGTGGGCCACATATGATCATCATTTTAGATCTGATCGTCAGATTATTCAGATTAAGCGATTCAGTGGTCCTACTATAATTGTGATAATTATAGATAGGTTTAGGGTAAGGACATTTGAATCATGGTCCCTATACACGGTTATTAAGATGGATATGATAACCTATGGTATGGAGACTTCGGACGGAAAAAGTGTGATGGGTAAGCTTCTTCAACTTCCTTTCTTATAAATACATGTCTTAGTCTCCTTATCCAAATAGTATTGCAGTATCAGGAATGTCTTTCCATATAGGTACGCGTTTAAGATTACAATGTAGAATCTTTGTTATTGATGCATATATGGTCCATTTATTCCGTTATTCAAATGACATGTGTCTCATGTGGAGTGTTTGAAAATGAATGGTTGTGCATTTGGCACAAGTGAGACATTGTATGTGGTGGATATTGTACATTCAAAGATGGATGGACGCACATTGCACATGTGAGAAATTGGCAGATTGCACATATGCCCTCTTGAAGATGGACAATAACAAATGTTGCAAATGACATGGTACCACATATTTAACATCAAGACATGTGACACATGTGGGGGTACTTGGAGATCGACAGTGGCAATTGCAATATACCCGAGGCATATTGAAAATCATTCAAGTGTTTTTAAAGGTTTTTTTTTTTTTTTTTTGGAAGGTGAGAAAATAAAATGACCATTTTTATTGATTTATTTATTTATGTTTGCACACGTGCACACACCCCACACACTCATGCTGGTGGAATTTCACCACCTATGGTACTCGAACCCTTACCGGGAGTTGAAACTCCCGAGAGTCTACCGTTCCTTTTCTATGTAAATTCTCATCGAAAGGAGTTGCTTTTCTTTTTTTTTTTTTTTTTTTTTTTTTTTTTTTTTTTTTTAAATTAAAAAAAACATACTAATAATCCTCAAACATGAAAAAGGTAGATACGCGTCCTCTCCTTTCCAACAACCTTTCTGGGCTATTGCCAAAAAATTCAAAGCTTCACACTTTTGTTGACAAATGGCAAGTGGCTCAGGTAAGGAGATATCAAAGAGAGAACCCCAACACTCATCCGGTGTGCTGCGTTTGTGAGAGAGTCGGCCATGTGCCTGGTGGGGCTCAACATAAACATGCTACGTACTGAAAACCAGTCTGGTCCTGGTCCAGCAATCACGTGGGTCACATGTGTATTTTAACTATCGACTACTAGTGATTTTCTTTCTAGCCGTTCATTTTTATTTTTTATTTTTTTTTCCTCGTACAAGTGGACTCCATCCGTTGAGTAGAATGGCCTAGTTTATGTGCCTCTCCACCTGGCATATTCACGGTTGGCCCCACCAAAGATTGACCTGGATCACTTATATCCGTGCTACTTTGGCAGATGTGCCGCAGTTCGCCTATTTAGTCTTGGGTTTTGATTGAACGTGGACCACACCTAACAGAATCCAAGTGAGGGATCCCTGGATCCACCGAAGTCGGTGGATCCTTGACTGTGAGGCCCACCTCGATATATGTTCCTTGCATTCATGCCATCTGTCCATACCTTTTTGGCATATTATTTTGGTGCATGATATAAAAAAATGAAGCATATCGCACCAGAGGAAACAATGGTTATTGACCATTAAAAACTTCATGTGGGCCACAAAAGTTTTGGATCAAGCTGATATTTTTGTGGTCCCTTCATCCAGGTCTCTGTGACTTTATCAACTGGCTGAATGGCAAATAAACGACACGGTTTGGCTAGTGACGCAGCCACTAGCCACTGATGCTATGTAGCCCCACCATGACCTATGTGTTTTATCCACACTGTCCATTCATTAATTTTTACACATCATTTTAATAATTTATCCTGTAAATGAGGCAGATTAAAATCTCAGGTGGATGACATCATGAAACAATAGTGATTGAAGGTTTACAATTAAAAACCTCTTAGGGCCCACTATAATGTTTATTTGACATCCAACCAGTAGATAAGGTCATACGGCCTGGATAAAGGCAAAAAACAAATATCAGCTTGATCCAAAACTTTTGTAGCCCCAGTAAGTATTTAATGGTGAGAGTTCAATCAACACTATGTGGCGCTCTTGAGATTTTGATCTATCTCAGTTTTGGATTAATGCTATAAAATTATCTGAAAAAATGGATGGACGGCATGGATGAGACACATCGATCATGTTGGGGTCCACATAGCACCGACCACTAGCCATTGGCTAGTGGCAGGGATTAGGCAATCCTTTTCCCAAATAAACATTCCCATGGTCCCATGAAGTTTTTAATATGGATATTCAATCACCATTGTTTCCTCTGGTGTGGTCCACCTAAGATTTGGATCTGCTTCGTTTTTTGGTCATGCGCTAAAATGAGCTCTCAAAATAGATGGACAGCCTTGATGTAAGGTGGATACATCACAGTGGGCCCCACAATCAGTAATACATCAACCTGCCTGATTCCCTCGTCAGATGGAGCAAGTTTCTCACATCTCACCTGGAATTTAAATTAAAGTAGTTCACTCGTCAAATGAGCCACCCGTGTATATTGGATTTCTAAGGATGGACGAACCATCCATTTTTCTCATACAATTTTAATTTACTTGATCAATGGCCCAAATTAATTTTGATCTATAGAATGTCTGGTATACATTCCCTGGCTTAGATCTCTGATATGTGCCTTCCTACTGTTGATCAAATGATAATTTCGACCCCTCACACCTCATGGAATCACAGCCATTCAATCTTCCAGCATTGTCTTCATTTGTGATAACATTTCTTTCGACAGCAAGCAAGCAATAATGGACAGTGTGGGTATGAGAGAGAACTCCCAAACATGGACATACGGCTCACGTTAGATTTCCCCTTATCTCCATGGCAATAATTTTATCAATTCAAAATCCTCTTTACTCGTGCCTGCTCCGGCAATGTAGACGTTTTGCATACGTACATGAGAATGTTGCTGGGGAAGGACCAGGCATTTCTCTTGAGAAAGCGAGAGTGGCCACAATGCACGAGTTTTTATAGAGTATTTCATTTTGAGAAATGTTCAAATCCTCTTAGAGCACTCTAATTTATAGTGCTCGTAGCTGTGTCCGATAACCTGGACAGTTCGATATCCATTGATCCGAGCTGTTCATTTAGCCTACAATATATTTCAAGGGCTAACATGCAAAAATAACACCAATCGGATGGATCAAATCCATCATATGGGTCCGGCCTTATTCTTTGTGTCCATTCATTTTTCCAACCCATAGATGGGATGGTTGAGATTGCATAAAAATTGATGATGGAAACTATTGAATAGGTGGATTAGAGCTATTCTCCTACAAATGATCTTGACCATCCAAATTACAGGCCATTGATTAGATGGTTAAGATTGTCGTATCTGTGTGATATTTGCATGGTTGCCTATTAAGTGTGTGTTCGACCTAATGGACAGTCCAGATCAGTTCATTAGAATGTATAAGTGTTCCAATGCAACTAAGAGCACTGGGCCATCTATCTTTAATTTCTATGATGTATGACTAAAAAACACAAATACAGTAGGCCATAAGCTCCTTTGACTCTAGCAACATGAGTAAATACCAACAAGCAAAACGACAAATTTCAGTGAGATTTTGTAAATCCCGTGATATTTTGCCTAAATTTGATAAAATAATATTACTGTGAAAATCTCGCTAGCTTAAAGTTTTTTTAAAACTTTATTGATATTTTATAATAAGATTTATTTGAAAGTCAAAATAAATTATTTTGCCTATAATTTGTAAGTTTTAGAATTAGTTACTAGTCTATAATACATACTTTTAATATTTTATTTTCACCAGAATTTTCTTAAGAAAAACAAAATTTAAAATCCCCTTAGAAATTCCCATATGGAGAAATTGCTGAGAAGGTGAGTTGTCTAGCTGATTGGAAAGAAAACGTGACCGGCAATGAAAACTACATCCAAGACAGACCACGGAAAGGTGGACCCATATGCTTATGCATGCATGTGGCTATTATCTCTCGTTCCATGTAAAAATTCAACCTTCTCTTTGGGCCCCACGTTCTTGGATGCTTGCGTTAGTTACATGCTAAGTTGCGGTGTCACATGTACAGATGGCCCCCCTCCTTTGGTCTGATATGCTTGCATGCATTCAAGCGTGTGTTTCATTTGCAAGTAGATTTGCTCCCTTGGCTTGATTGGCACGCTTGCTTCCATCCAAGCATGTATCAATTCTCAGACGCGACCATCATAGGGCCCACATGTACAACCCTTAGTGGTAGGCCCCACTTGTGGGTGGTACTCTTTGGGAGGATCTTTTCTCTTTTGGTCCATCTTCATACAAGTCTTTCACTCTGTCGAGAGTGTGTATACACAGTAGGTATTTGAAAGGCTCATATATATGAGCCAACAAGATCTAATAATATCTACGTAGTTTTAGAGTGCTTAATCATGTAAAGTCAAAGATGGATGACCCATGTCTAACGATCCAGTACCAAACTATTATATATAAGATATGAAAGAAAATATAATCACTCTTTTGATCCTATGATTACGATGACCACCAAATATAAATAATGGCTTTAGATAATCTAAAGCCAGTTTAATGGACCGTGACTATTCTCTCCTTATTCTCCTCGATTATTCTCTGTATTAAATTACTTGGATTGGTGCCTTTATTGAAGGTGTTTGCGATCGATTCATAGTTTTTGTCACGGAATAAGTGTAGGCTTGCCAGAATTTAATGTGTGACTCAATTTAAACAGAACAACTATGACCCCAAGCGCAAAGATAGGCAGATATGTAGTATGTGACCAATATCGAATGAGATTAGTCGCCTATCTAGCCACTCACATAGTACATTAAAATGATTAGGCAATAGTCAAAAGGTAGGGTTTGTCCTTTAATGATGGGTTACACCTTTGCCTTTCGTATGAAATAATTTTTTTAAATATACAATTAAAAGAACAAAAAAAGAATTCTTACAATCGGTCATGAAGAACAGCTGCAAAACACTTTTATGGGTGAAAAACTCTGATTGATGCTCGAACTGAAACTAGCGTATGAATATAAATCTAAATTACAGCTAAAGTTAACAACTACTTAATTAATACTACATATTACATTAAGGAATATAAACAATATCCAAAAGTAAATGATTACATTAAGAAATGTAATTGACGGGAAGAAAAGTAGAGGGATTACACTAAGGAATGTAAATGACGAGTAATTAAAAAGGATAATGGGAAGATAGATTTAGTTAGATTGGGTTGGTATGAGACACTTTGCTTTGTTGAAATCCTTTGCTATTTATAGCCTAAACCCCCATCTATATGCTTCTCACGTTTTGACAATTGTTGTAATTGTTTAACATGTCTTAACCCTCTTTATCATTTGTCCTATAACTGCTTTTGCACAACACTCTTCACTCAGACTATTTAGTGGATAATGTAGTGTCGCTTTATGCTCTCCTACTGTATTATCATAGAATCCTCTTTGTATATCCCCAAAGATCTCTAAATACACTACGCAAATTCATCCAGATCACACACAACTCAATCTAATTGGTTTTCACAGAAATTGGTGACAATAGGGATGGACATTGCCCCTCATGTCGCTTCACCTTTGGAAAAAGGTGAAAAAGACATGTGATCCCTCATTAATGCAACAGTCCTTTGGCACACGTGGCGATGCCATAACAACTGTTTATGACTGATGTAGCCCTACATGTCAGCTCTAACTACCATTTTTCGAAATAAGAGCTAACCTTAAGTACAAAATGAAAACAACATTAGTGATGCTCATCATTGCTTCATATCCACAGAAACGAGCATGAGAACCTTTTCAAACATTCTTTTCTACTCCACACTTCCTTCTTCATCATTCCTCCCCCAAATCTTAATTCATTCCTTCTCTCCCCCCAACCTTAGAATTTAATGGGCTTATCACTTAGAAACCTGATTAGATTTTTCTGGGGAATCTCATTTAACCCAAGTTAAAGAAATTTACCGAATGAAAAATGTATCTTCTTATTGAAATAATGATTTCGTGAGTCACCTAATTAATCTCTTAAGTAGCGAAAAGATATTCACCATAAGACAAACAGAGTTATAGTGGTTCGGTGTTAACTTTTGAAGATGAATCTTCGATAAATACAACGATCATTTCTTTTCTCAAAAGAAGATAAATCAATGTATGCACAACTAATAAGAATCTAGGGATAGATAATTTTTCAAAGAGAAAAACCCTAAAAGAATCTAGGGATAGATAATTTTTCAAAGAGAAAAACCCTAAAAGCTGTAGATTCAATCCTTTATTCTCAAGTTGAGTATATGTCACTTTCTATTTGAATTTAATAGGCTTGAGAAGAGCATTGAATGTAATAAAAAATGTATGAAACTATAAATAGGAGTCCTTAGGATGTTCCTAGGCATCTTCTAGGGTTTGAAGAGTAGAGAAAAAGTGTGGAGAAGCCATCGTCAAGAGTTTTTTTTCTTCTTCCTTGGTCATTTTTATGCTTTTCTTAAGAGATTTTAGTTCAATCATGTTTATGGTTGGCTAAACCTCTTAGCTAGGGCTAAGAGGTGAAGATTGTAGCGTGATGGGATGTTTTCTATTGCTTTGATTCATGTTAAGTTGAACTATCTTTGATTCTACTTTGATATTTAAGAAATACTTTCAGTTTTTAATGGTTTGTTGTGATTCAAATTACAATAGATCCGTGATAGCTTTGAGTATGTTCTTTTCATGTATTGAGATTGTGAAATTAGGAAATCTTGTTGTTCACCATCGTCCCTTGGGCATGGTTGGATGACGGAATCCTTTCTAATCTTCATGATTCTCTTATGTTTGGTTATGAGATTGGTATATCCTATTGTGAGCCATTGTCTCCTGGGCATGGTTTTGTGGTGGAATCACTTCTAATTCTCACAACTCTTATCCATTGAGAAATAGGTCAAAGGAAGTTCAGATTTGGTGTTACTGAGATATCTTCTAATTGGATAAGATGGGACTTTGATTCCAGTTGTGTCTTTGAATCAAGCATAGATCTCCTTGATCTCTACAAGTGGATCCTTGGAAACCCTAGTTCACACCTTTGAATTTCTTAAGCTTTTCATTAAATCTCTCACAATTACTCTTTATACTTCCAGATTTAAGTTTTCATCTTTTTCTAGCTCTTCTTCTAGTTGCTTTTAGAATACTCACGAGATTAGTCCTTATGGATTCGACCTCGATCTCACCGAGATTATTACTACATTGCGACCCTACACTTGGGGTTGTGAACATGCACTACACCAAAATCCCTATTTAAGAACGGTTGAAAACTGTTCCTGAACCATTTAGGAATGCTTTTCAGCTATTTTTAAATAGGGCGTTACAACAAATTAGGGACGATTTCCAACCATTCCTAAAGTAGGGCATCGCAAAAAATTAAGGACGGTTGAAAACCGTGGCAAAGTTTCAATCCTCTTTATTTTTAAGAACAATATTTTTTCTTATTTAGGAACAGTTTTGAACCCTTATTTAAGAAGGGCTAGTACAAGCCATGCTAAAGCCAGATTTTTTTTTTCAATTAGAACCTGTACTTCAAAAAAAATTTGAAACTTAAAGAATGTTGCAGTACAATTAAAAATGAATATTAAACAAATATTGTACAACTTTACAAGAAAAGATATATAATATTTACAACAGTGAGTTGAAAATTGTCCGAATACATTAAAAAAATCATCCATGTGGTCCACTCCTAGCTTGACCAATACAACTATCTCCAGCCTCTGTCCACACAAATCCTCTTGTGAAAAAGGTAATTTGTTCTTGTACAGTTTCCTCAAGTGACAGCTGAAACATCTCAAACACAGTTTTACTGCCCAAATTAAAAGAAAGAGTGGCATTCCAAATGAGGTGAAGTCTCAGTAATCACATGGCTAGGTTGTCCAACCACATGGGCAGGCAGCATATGCTTTTTAGTAATTTAGAAAGAAAAATCAAAACCCACCCAAGAGAAATTAGTACTTGTAGAATGCAAATGACCCTCTTGTGAGTGATAAACAGAAGCGCCTGCACATGCAAGAGTAGCATATGCCTGAGATGGAGAAACCCAATTGAATAACCAAACCGACAAATGCTAAAAAACCATGAACCAAGTACTAGATTCAGCTCAGGGGGAGAAATTTGAATTTAAAATCTAACACCATTACCTTGTATGAATTTTCTCCCTCCCTCTATTCTTCCCAATAAGAAGTGAATGAGAAGTGGAAGGAAAAAAAGTAGATCTCACAATCTCTAGCTTGCTCAATTTGAGCCATCTTTTGAAACCTGCATAAGAGTAACAATTTGTGTTTAAGGCCTACAACAATTAATATTGAAAAAAAAAAAGAATCATGTTTCAAGTACAAGACGAAAAGATACGAAGTTCTAGCCATATGTCTCTGAAAGGCAGAACTCCTTTTACATAGCCTCACTAACAACCCCTAATTAGAAACACTGGGCCTATCAAATAAAATCAATGTCAAACAGACTGCTGGTATAACAACCTTACCTTGCGAATGACAGTTCCTCGGGTCAACAAACTGTGATTTATGTGGCAACCTTCTTTCAACCTTGTCCTAGCTGATAATGCCTGAGATGCACGCTCACTCCCTGCTAGACTAACAATTATAGAGGAAATGTGATTACCCTGTTGATTTCATTAAAAAATAATAGCATAGCAAGAATCACTAGCCCTGTTGTTGCTTCACATAAGCAAGTTTAACAAAATAGTCCTAAATTTAACTGGAACAGATTATAAAGATTAGCAGCAAAGGGAGCGATCAAATTCCATTGTAAAACATCAACTCAACTGATGAAAGCCCATCCTTGTACCTGATTTCTCCATTGGAGCTAGGTACATGGTCTACACATAAATTAAGTATTAACAACAGAAAACATAATGTCTTGAAGACAAAAAATAAATAAAAAAATAAAAAATGGCTTGAAGACTGGGGGCAAAACAGAAGTAACAATGAATGTAGGAAAAAAAGCATATAAGAGTTTTCTTGTTTGTGACTGTAATTCTCTTGGATTTGCAACCAAGCATTCGAAAATTAGAAGAATTTAAGCATTTGAATCCCATTCTCCCAGTCGCACAGAATTTACAACCCACTCAAAACAAGAAGAAAATTAGAACAAGTTTTGTTTCAAAACCATAAGCAGAAAGGACAAAAGCATCCTCAACATGGAAATAATTCTTCCAATCTTTAAAGAACTTTGATTGTCAGGTGACCAATAGAGATTATACCTAGGATGATATGCATAATGTCTCCATCTTCAAGTTTAAGAGAACAAACATGTTAAAAAGTAAGTCAAACAAGACGGTGTAGATTTTAAAATGCATGTTTTTATTTCCCACAAACAAACAGGACAAATGAACGGTTGCCTGAATATATTATTTATTGAATGTATACCATACCAAAGCAAGCAAAGGCCTGCATATCAAGCACATAATAGGAATTAGGAAAGGAAAAAAGGATAAAAGAGAAGAAGACGATTGAAGAACTTACCATGAACGACAGAAGGCCTGTAAGTATGCTGCACATTCGCAACTTAAACATGTCGGCATGTGAAAGCAGTTAAACCAATTACCAAAATCCAAATGAAACAGCATTCCAGCAACATACCTGAAACTAAGTTTCACCTTACCTTGCCACAGATGGGTCAAGTCTCTGGATGAACTGAAAGAAGATGAAAAGGAAAAAAATTCAAGTTATAAGAAACATCATAACTTACAAATATCACACCAATAGATAGTTCAACCTAAGACTTACAATCGCTTATGGACAGGCAAATCCTTTTTTGTGTGGCGAACCATCTGTTAGGAGTGGCCATGCTATCTCACAGAAAGTAAATTGTATTGGCAATAATAACCGAGTCAGTTTCTTTAAAATTTTGGGATATTACCAATGAAAAAGCACTTGGTTAAGGGAAGCATTGGATGTACATGATTCCTGGGGGTTTCTATATATGTACCCTGAGATCCCCTGCTTAATATTATGAAAAGAAGTGTCTGACACAGGATCCTCTCTCCAGTTTGGCCTAATAACCCATGGATGCAAGTTATCGGGAAAGCTGTATATATAGAAGAAGAGAAGCTCCAAATGAAAACCAAACCATATAATTCATTAATTCCTAACAAACAGATACTGCTAAGGATCCTGCCATGGCAGTTTTATTCTACGTAGGCACCTAACTTGGATCGTTAAAATAGCTATGCAAAGCTAATTTAATGTACAAACTTGAAGAGTGGCAATTGCAAGGTTCCAAAATGAGAAAGTACAATAAGCCAGAGTTGCAGAGACTATGCAGTGCACAGTGCTTCAACTGTTAGACTTTTCAGTACTCACTGTTAGATCAATGATCTGGATATCTGAATGTTGATTGGTTTGTTTATGCTTATGATCTGAATTAGATCATTGCTATTGAGTCAATATCATCTGAACCTAATTGCAGATTCAATCAACCTATATATTAGTATCAGAGCCAAGATTTCTTCTCAACAAGTCCTCTCAGGCATATTAGTGTACCATACGAATCCTTGATCTGAGAATTGTACAATACCACCTTAAGCTATATAGTATACAGTTCACCATACAAGTATTATTATACTTTTAAATGATAAGAAATCTGCAATGTGGAAGTCCTCTTCTGGCAGTCTCATTGTACCACCAAAACTATAATTGACACTAGGCAGGGCTTCAGATGTGTGCTCAGTACATTTGGTTTTTGAAAGATGAAATGGAGCCCCCATTAACTGGGATGTTTTCTCATTTTTCTGGTCCAAAATCACCATAAGAAATGTTATCTCAAATATGATTCAGCGGCAGTGCATCTGATCCACCTAAGGAACCTGGAATGCTCATAATATCTAACAACCAAGAGCAAAATGGTATATGTATTTCACATATAAATGGTAAATGTGACATGTATTAACTCAAATAAACTGACTAAATTGTGGAACCCACCGTTTCTGACTTCCAATCCAACAATCAGATTGGTTGAACAAATCTGTCCTCTGATCTGTAGATGTTTTTCTTCTCTCTCTAACACACACCCACACCACACACACACACAAACACCCACACTACATGGGTAATCGATCTCAGGATATGAGAGTTGAAACAGAGTCAGTCTACCATATGGTTTCTGGTTTGTTGAAATAAGACCATTTAAAGTATTTCATTTTTAAATGTCCACCAAGTTTTTCCCATGACAAGAAATAAATAGAACCTCCACTCATCACATAGGCCTTTATCCCACCAAGTTGGGGTCGGCTTTTAAATGTAGATTGTAAAAGTTCTATGATTGGCCACCCACCATCCACCAACCTTCCCAAACAAAATAGGATGAAGTATTTAATAAGAAGCTAAGAAATTGAAGATACCATATCCATACCTTTACATCAGTTAATCTGTCACTGTCCTTTACATGTATCTCTTGCTTAAATTTTGTAGCAACTTTTTCCTTTGGCAGATCTGCAGCATTACATGACCACAAAGGTTTTCTAGGCCTGGATGAATGGAGAACCTGCTACATGCAGAAAATGCATGCACGCATCATATGATGATTCCACACCTATGAACTCTATGTAGAAGAATCATGTGATCTTGATCTTCAACAAATGTATAATTTGTTGCCATTTCCCGCCAAATCAAACACAACATTCTTAGAACAAACCAAAATTTTCAGTCAGAAGGAGAATAGTTAAGAGAGGCTAGAAATCCATCTTCACATGACCTGCTACATGACCTGCTACATGCACGCATCAGAAAATGCATGCACGCATCATATGATGATTCCACACCTATGAACTCTATGTAGAAGAATCATGTGATCTTGATCTTCAACAAATGTATAATTTGTTGCCATTTCCCGCCAAATCAAACACAACATTCTTAGAACAAACCAAAATTTTCAGTCAGAAGGAGAATAGTTAAGAGAGGCTAGAAATCCATCTTCACATGTTGACTTGAGCCTAAGGTCTTGCACAAGCACGAAATAACCAAGAACTGAGGCAAATGGGTACACGTACTGCATGTCGACATGGTGTAGGACTGAAGCATGGTTGTTCTCCATCTTGACTGATTAAAACTTATAAGCAAAATAATAATAGAATTATTTTACGTGGTGCGAAGGATTTTAAAACTCATCATAACCTTTTTGTACATACTCATGCGGATCTTCATTCCATAACTTTTGGTCATCATGATTGAAGCACATGAGTAGAAAAATAATCTAAAAAAGAAACATGTAAAGTCGTGGCTCCACAACTGCTACATGCTACCTTTTGAAATGCTGCACAAAACAGAACCAAATTTAATCTAAGCCTATAAAAGTAAAAAACTAAAATGAGAAAGAAAGCAATAATAGTTAGGGAGTTTAGTTTAAGAATAAATGAGAAAAGAATTTAGAATTGTCTATGATGCAAGAATGGCAACCAAGAAAAAAAAAAAGAATGTCTTGGAAGTATGGATATGATGCAGTAGTTCCTCCACTCTAATATTTCAAGACTCAAAGAAAATTAGTAATATAACTGTGACTTTATTTTCTAACAAGACAACAACCAAGATATATGGTAGACATGCATTAAAAAATAAGTGTCTTCAAAGTAGGACCAGTCAATGGATTGGCAAGTTCACTGATTTGCCAATCTAGACCATATAAGATCACAAAAAAGATGTTTGCATGGACCAAAAAGTTAGAGAAAGACAAAAAAAAAAAAAAAAAAGGAAAAAAAAAAGAAAGATAAAGAAAAGGTCATCTCTATTAATACAATGATGCACAAGGAACATCTTTCGTGTGTTTTTTTAAAACACCAACTGATGCAGGACACATGATTTAATGCTAACATGAAAGACTTTATAAAGTAATTCATTTGACAAAAGATGCTCACCTACTAAGTAATTAAGAGTAAACAATAGGAAATAAAATCTAATTTAACTTAAATCACATGCCCGCATTCTAAGAAATTATATAAATTAATTAAAACTAGGACCAATGGAAGGATAGAGCTTCCAATTTAGCATAAGCACGTTCCACGCTCAAGGGACAGATTTGTAAGTTTTATGATTAGGATTAGGAAAGGAAAAATCTAAAATTTGAAAAATTATGGTTCATGGGAATTGAGAATTTTGGAATTAGAGATTTTAGAAATTGGAGAAAATAGGAAATTGAAGATCTGGGGTTTAGAATGTTGTAATGGAAGGGAAAAGTGGAAGATAAGAGAAGAAGAAGAAGAAGCATACCTTTCGAAGAAGAGAGAGGAATGATGTAAGAAGAAGACTACCTTTTGAAGAAGATGAAGAGAAAGATGAAGGATGTACCTTTGGGAATCCACCATCAAACAAGTTTCTATCCTTCCACAATTTAATTGAAAGGGAGGGTTTTTTTTTTTTTTTTTTTTTTTTTTTTTAAACCTCAGAAAATAATGAGAAAAATTCTTTCACACAAGAGAGCTTTTTTTTTTTTTTTTAATCTCAAATCTCTACTGCAAAATCCACCCACCCTATGCTTTTATAATAAAAAATTCAGAATTAAAATCCAACATAATTACAACTATGCCACTCACTTAAATAAAGTGGCCCATTATCCAAAATAAGAAAACCAAAACATTTATTATCAATCCCAACTATTAAATAAATCCTAAAAATAATAAAAAAAACATAAGGAAAGCAAGATCAGAATCGAAGGGGCCCAAATCATAAAGATCTGGTGGCCCAATGGCCTGATCGGCAAGACCTAACGGTCGAATCGACACGAAATAGAAATCTTATGACTAAAATAGTCTCCTAAGTAGCCCACATGCATCATCCCAAAGTGAAGTCTTTTTGATGCACATCCAATGCATGCGAGGTCTTCAAAATTGCCTGGCGGGCTCTGTTTAGAACTCGTCTCCCATCCACAAAGAAAGTTGCGCTGATGTGGGTGGTCGTCTCCATCTTTGGTACACCCAAGTGGGTCCTCTGATGTCTCCATCACCAACCTTTCTCTTTTACCCAGGTTGTGGGATTTTCTTTGGAAGGCTTTAGTCGTGGGGTGAACTGCAAGGCTTCAATTGAATGAACAAATACAACAGGAAACTTAGTTGTTATTGTTGATGATGGTTCTTAGGCTACTGTGGTTGCTGCTCTCGTGCCTTGATTAGTTGAGCCTACTAACAAAGCCAAATCCCATTCGCAACACTTACATGTGTCTAGCTAGGAAATATCCATCATACATAAATAGTAAAAAATTGCCTTAGAAGGCCATGTAGATACCGTCCTCCACAAAAGTTACAATCATAACGAGGAATCAAAGCTGGAACCGAATTCTAAATTCCTGTTTGAATAAAGAAGGAGAAGAAGAAGAAGAAGAACCAAGGGTTTAAAGGAACAAAAGAGGAAATAGAAACCCAACCCTGCATATGTTTCATTTTGCTTGAGGATGTGAAGCAATGAAGTCAACAGCAAGGATCTCAAACCCAAATTCCTCTACAGTATCCAAACTGACAAGTTTAAGATCATTATGGAAATGTGCATTCAGCGTAACCTTGGAGGGATCGACATTCTGGATGTTCTTGAGGACGAAGGTGATGCGATCAGAGAGCTCCGATTTGTCGAGAAAGGAGCCCTTGATCTCGTTTGAGGAAGATGAGGAGGAGAAGTAGCATCCGCGGCCGAGGAGGAGATCGAAAGGACGAACAGGGGCTTGGACGTGCACTCTCAAGTGCCTCAGGACAGCGCTTCTTGCTGCTGCGACGACCATCAGATCTACTAGGAAGAAGCTTGTCTCAGAGATTTCTCACTCACTTCTCCTGATTTTTGGAATCTTCGTCGGAGCGAGAGGGGGAATGGTTTAGGGTCAGCACAGCTCAGAGAGGGGGAGATGATTTTAAGAAGATAAATCGAAAATGAGAGCCAGAGGGGAGTGATGGGTTAGGTAAAGAAATCGGGAGCAAGAGCGAGAGAGGGGTAGGGAGGAAATGTCTGTTTGAAAGAGGGATTAGTGCACCAAAATCTGTTCATTCCATGCGTAAAAATGGTATTAAACTGTTCCAAAACAGGAATGGCCTAAACCCATTCCTAAACTAAAACATGGCTGTTCCAAATATGCAATTTTGTTGGTGTTATTTTGCTCGCACGATTAATTTTCTTATTAACCCTGATTGTATCTTTTTGTAGCTCTCCCCTGAAGTCAGCCAAAGCTGACCCAGCCGTAGCTTTGCCATGTCAGACTTGTGCAGGAGCGGAGTGCAACTGAGAGAAATTGGAGGCGGCTGATCACTCCTTTCCTCCTGAAGCAGGTCGGCTTGTCGGTAGTCAAGCCGGCATGTATGCTGTTGTTAATCAGCTCGCCCGTTTCCTTCTTCTCCCTTTTTATCTTTACACATATCTGTTACTTTTCTTTCCTCTTTTGCAGAAATGGTAGATTGCCCTCGCCCAAAGAGATTAAAGCTTCCGTCCACGACAAAGCTGGGGCGCCTAAGGAGGGCCACTAGGAAGGACAGTCAGTTTCACACCCAACAAAATTCACCATACACTATTTTTTTTCTTCAGTTCTAATGCCTAAGGTTTTTTTTTTTTTTTTCAAAGAAGAGAGGTATGTGTCTCTTTTTTCATTACTGATGGAAAATTACACTTCTATTTTGGGCAGAGGTTCCGCCTATCATGTGCTATACATGTAAAGTGTGGAAATCCTTTCTAAAGGAAAACCAGTTTTATCCAACGTGACCCTTGATCAGACGAGGGAGGGAAGCAAGACCTTGGAAGGAGTTAGTCTGATCCGAGCTGCCCATCTTTGCCAAACTGTCAGCCGGGCTGCTTGCTTCCCTAAAAACATGGAGAATCCGAAAGTTCCCTAAGAGGAGAGGCGTTTTATCTTTGTCAGCCACTAAGACCATTTCTAGGAAGTGGAAGAATCCTTGGTTAGGTTGGACACCACCCAAGTAGAATCGGATTCAATGGTGACGTTTGTGATCCCGATAGCCAAACAGAATTTAATTCCGTCATGCACTGCACGCAGTTCAGCCGTGTTGTTGGAGGCAATACCACAAGCACTTGTGAAGCTGAAAATTGGGTCACCATGATGGTCCCGGCAGATCCCACCACCTCCTGCAGGACCAGGATTAGCCAAAGCTGAACGGTCTACGATCAGCTTGAAGAATCCAGCCCTTGGCTTGATCGAACAGGCGCTGGAGGAGGAAGAAATTATCCAGCTGGGGGAAAATGAGATGCAGCCACCACCGAACCTTCTGGACAATAGCAACGGCTGAGCATGGACTGTTGTCGAATCGGGCTCCGTTCCTAGCCTTCCAAATATCCCACAAAATGAAAACCGGAGCCATACGGATGATCGGATTCCTGCTTCTAGGGGGGAAGGGTCTCTGCCACCACCAATGAAGCCTGTTGGAGATAGAGAGATGATTGAAGAGTTGGATCCCTAAGTAAGCAGCAATCCGAACGAGTCGCTCTTTTATGCTGTAAACTTGGTTCTAATGCCTAAGGTGAATGAATGAATGGCATTTGGTATCATAAAATTCACCCAAACGAGTCACTCTTTTATGCTGTAAACTTGGCAGCATGTAAGTTGATCTAGATCGACCTCGTCGCTCCCCCGGTAGATAACCCAAGACCCCAAAAAAAAAAAAAAAAAAAACCCACCGTTATGATCATTTCCGTTCCATCATTGGGCTAAAAATAGATAGCCGGATTAGAGTCAACTTTCCATTGTGGAAATTCTGATTATCGAATGGTTGCATTTTTTCAAACTATCATTAAGGCCCACTCTACAGATGCTTGAGGTCATCGTACATACTTACAGAAAAACAATGCCTAAAATTGTGAGATTGAGATCACACTGGGAAATGATTTGTTGGCCCACTTTGACGTAGGCCCGTCAATGGAGCAGTTGGCCCATCAGGCTTTTGGTCCAAGGGCCCTGTGCATAATAAAAATTTCTTCTGTTAAAAAAAAAAAGTTTTTGATCAGGCTTCATTTAAGAGCCTGCCACCCCGGCCAGTCTGTTTAGGATTTCAAGGACATTTTTGCCATGTATCATCCATGATTGGGAGCACCTAATGAACGGACCAGATATCCCACAAAAAGTGAGTGGGCTGGCTGAGGCGGGTTTGTTTTGGTCCATTACGGCTCCAGATGGGCTCGGGCCCAGGTTTACTTTGTGGGCCAAGCTTGCAAAACCTTGGGCCTGGCCCATTGATCGCCTCACTTATTTTGATCTGGAAGGACTTGACACTTGACTGGATTGATTTAATTGTGACCGCTATTGGGATCAACGGCCTTCACTCCAGCAAGCCCTAAAGATTTAATTGTGACACTAGACTTTTCTCATCTTGACAGGAAAGTGGATTAGGTGAGACCCCAGCCTCACCCATGACAGTGCGGCCGTTACCAAGGTGCCTAGCTTGATGTTTGTATTCTATATCTACCCCGTCTATCGGTTTCCCAGATAATTTTATGGCATTATTCAGAAAACAGTGGTGATCGAACACCCTACCATACTTCTGAAAACAGTGGTCAATCATCACTGTTTCCTATGGTAGGGTACACCTAATAATTAGATTTGCATAATGTCCTTAAAATGATTTGGAAAAACAGATGAACAGAGTTGATATAAAATAAACACATCAAGGTGGGCGTACGGTAAAGGCTGCACCACAGCCTTGGGTGAGGCCTTGGTCTCATCTAATCTGCATTGGAATTTCTTCACGTTTGAAATTTATATGAATCCCATGATGATGCATTTATTAGATCCACACTGTCTATCCATTTTTTCATATCATTTTAAGATACTATCCCAAAAACAATGAATATCAAAAGCTAAATTGGACCAGACTACTCAAAAAAAGTAGGAATTGATGTTACCTTGAAAACTTCTTATGGCCAGAAAAGGCTTTGATCAAGCTGATATTTGTATTTTAACTTCATCCAGGTATTATTTGTGATCTCATGAACAGGTCATATAGAAAATAAGCCTCATGCTTAGCTCCAGGAAAGTTACAATGGTAGTTTGTTCGATCCTTAATTTTCAGTAGTGTGGTCTACTTAGAGGTTTATAAGTACCTCATTTTTGGACTATTGCTTTATAATTATCTAGAAAAGTTGATGAACAGTATATATCTAACACAAAAGTTATGGTGGAATTCAGAAAAGTTCCTAGCGTTAAAAAGTTGTGTTGTGTGTCTAGCAATCTATTTGGGAGAGAAACCGGGCGAATCATGCCAGTCAGCGAGGGTAATCAGACATGACGTGGACCAATGAGAAGCGTCGACCAATGAGAAGCGATGGCACTGGAATTGCCCATGGCTTCAACGGACGTGGATTAACTACTGAACTTGACAGTAGCAAGTCTCACTACTGAAGTGACGTCACCATGTTATGTGGGCTCCACCATGAAGTATGTGCTGTATCCACACCGTCCATACACATGGAGAGATCATTTTTGGGCATTATTCAAAGAATGAGACAAATCCAAAGCTCAAGTTGAACCCACGACAGAAAAAGTAGGGATTGGACGCCTACCATTAAAAACTTCTTTGGGGGACAGAAGTTTTCGATCAAGCTGATATTTGTATTTTCCATCAAGCTGATATTTGTATTTTCCCTTGTTCCATGTCTGTGTTAACTTATAAACAGGTTGGATCTCAAATAAACAGCACGGTGGAGCCTAAGAAGGTTTCAACGGTAGGCATCACTGTCCCCACTGTTTTTTGTGGTGGGGTCCACTTGAACTTTCGATCTGCCTCATTCTTTAAAAAATGTCCTAAAATGATTTCTCCAAATGGACGGAATGTATAGATACAACACATACATCACGATGGGGCCCAAAAAATATGGTGACGTCACTTCAGTAGCCAACTCACTACTGTCGCGTTCAGTAGCTAATCCGCTTCGGCCTTCAACACACACAATCCGCACTCGCTCTCTGATCCTTCTTTCGGAGACTCGTTTTTGACCCTGACTCCGAAAGACTCTCCATAACTCAGGCTACTCAGCATGACTCACGGTGACTTGGGCCAAGTGGCAGACAATCCTAACCAACAATGCTCAAGAAACGTTGCTTTGGTTGGAGGCATTTGAGTGCTTGGGGAATCTCAGAAGCAATCATGGGTTATGCTTACCATGCCTATGATGGCCTGACATCTTCAACATCATGTTAAAGGGTAAATATTAGTTTTTAATGCATTCATTCTTTTTCTTCCACTTGAGCTATATAGATATTGTGATTTGTATAACACATATAATAATGCAAGAGATCAGGTCTGTGGTCTGAGGATGGTGATTGTTTAGGTACAGTATTAGATTCTGTTAATAAATAGGTTGATTTTAATATAGCATATTTCTCCAGAAACAGTCGTCGCTTCATTTAACGATGCGGTCCCATTGTGTGTTTTTGTTTTTGTTTTTCATGAACCATCTAAACTTAAAAGCCTGTTCTATGGTACAGGTTCATAAATAGGGGCCTTAGGCGATTGCCTCACCTGCCTACCCCCTTAGAGCCGCCCTTGAATGGGTGTCGTCACTGCTGAACTGGATGAATAATATGTCCAGGATGGTCTTCTTTAGAAATCTTGATGTGTTGGAAAGAAGTAGAGGGATGATTTCCCAAAATTGAGTTTTTTACCTGCCTCTTGGGAGTTCTTAGAACCAGCGTAAATTCTGACATGATTCATGGGATGCTTAGTCAAACAATAGGGCATCTTCAGCGAAGAGGAAGAGGAGATGCGAGATTCTTGGGCCATTTTGGGCCAGATTTAGTAGCTTTAAGAGTTTCGGCGTCTCCATTGCAGCCTAAACGGTGGCCTTAGGCTACCATCAATGTTGTCAAAATCATTATTATATGACAAATCATAATAGGAGTTGAATCGTGTTCACAAATTGTATCTTAAATTGTAAGTTTTTTTCTTGATATATATATATATATATATATATATATATATATATATATATATATATATATATATATATATATATATATATATATAGAGAGAGAGAGAGAGAGAGAGAGAGAGAGAGAGAGAGAGTGCATATGTAAATCCTAAAAGATAAAAAATTAAAAATTTTGAAAAAGAAAACCTCATCAATCATCAATTTGCCAACAACTCTTTTTTACTTTGTTTTCTTCTGCTGGTTTTCAAAAAAAAAAAAAAAAAAAATCCTAAAAAAACATACAAAAGTTCTTAAAATTTTGTTTTGTACCTTTTTTTAAGTGTAGATTCATGTTAGAAAAAATGACATTCGATTCCATTGCGAATCAAAAGATATCGATTTCTTTATTTTGAGATTTTGAATATCAAAATCTACAAAAGAAAAAAATATGACATTTTTAATAGGAGAGCATTTTTATTTTTTATTTTTCATATTTTATGAGCAAAAAGGTACAAAGAAAAGGAAATTTTGAATACAAATAATAATAAATTGATTTTTTAAAGTATTTTTTGGCCCAATTATCACTACAAGAAAAACGGGCAAAGGCTACGACAAAAAACCGTAGCAAAAGCCATTTTGCTACGGATATAATCTGTAGCACGTCCGTCGCTATTGGTGGGGTAGCTAAAGATATCGCTACAGGTTATATCCATAGCAATAGATACCAATAGCTATGGATTATATCTGTAGCAATAGATACCGATAGCTATGGATGATATCCATAGTAATATATACAAATAGCTACAGACAATATCCGTAGCAATAGATACGAATAGCTATGGACAAAAGTCGTAGCTATAACTACGGATTATATTCATAGCTATTTTTTCTTTTAAAATTGTAATAATACAACCTGTTTTCATTGCAAGAACCTGCTGTAATTAATAACTCATCTAAGCTTAATGCTGATAAAAATAGTACATAAAATGCAATCAGAAAAAAAAGATGCATTTATTACAAATAGCAATCAAATCATACAATGCATTCTACATTCACATTTCTAAATAAACAATACTTCAATTTGCTCAACCTATCATAAGAATTACAACTAAGGCGTGCCCTCATGTGCAAGAAACAAATACACTCCAACACAGTAAACACCCTCCATATGTATTCAATAATGCTCACGTTTTTACAGAATTTTCTTCCTTCAGACGGTCAATTTTAGCAAATGCAGAAGATAGAGCTTCTTCTTTCCTTGAAACTGCAGATGTAACTTCTGTGGACTTTCGACACAAGATCACTTTCAAGTTTTGAAACCCTTCCTTTGAGAAAATGAATTTCATCCTCCACTGACTTCTTTAGCTTGTCAGCCTATATAAAACAACATTTGCAGACACAATCAAACAAGCATGCCTTTGTACACATCTTAAAAGGAAGAAAGACAAAAAAAAAAAAAACACTTATATATGAAGAAATAAAAAATGTACCTACAAATCTTCTAAACTATGGCAAAATCCAACATGAGTAATGTGTTCAAACCTAGGATGGACTTTTAAACTCAAAACTCTAACTTAAACACACTAAAATATGTGACTTACTATAAAAAGTAAACTTACTATTTACAGACGATATCCATTCCTACTAGACTTCATGGTTTTTTTGCCAAAAGTAATAACAGCCCAATTTGGCCTAACCACATTATTCTCCTAATTTTTCGGAGCCCTTTTTATGTTGGCACGTCTTCTACAACTCAGAAGGATCAAAAGTTATATGTGATCTAAAACTTACCATTTATAGTAAAAATGAAAATAAAATAGACTTTTGACAATTCATCAGATAAAATCTCATAAATTCGGCGTGGGCAACCCGGCGTAGTGGGGTTTGTTTGCTAAAGTAGCTTCTCCTACCTAAAATAATATATGATATGTTGAAAAACTCATTCTGGTTTGCTAAAATGTTAACATGCTAAAATGTTGTACGTGAGCAGACACCACAAAATAAATAATCCTATGGAAAAAAACAAATGAAAAGAGAGAGAACATATGAGAGGTGATCCTTATCTCCTTTGATGGATTCAAGCTGCATGTACCCTACCCAACTTCCTATAAGGAGAAGTTATATGGGTCTTGGAATAATGTTGGTGACAAATCCACCTTGTCTATTAATATTATCATATTATGTTAGGAGATGACTCTAAAAATGAGATAAATCCAAATCTCAATTAATCTATGCTATAAGAGATAGTAGAGATGGAAATAGATGCATTGTGATACTTGAGTTCGAGTATGCTTGCCAACAAAGCAAGATTTTCTTGTTTGTTGCCATGTGATTGGGCTACATTATTACATCAATCGGGTTTGGGTTCGGGATCGGGTTTAGGTTTGGGTTTTCAAGTTTAGGTTTAGGTTTAGGTTAGGGAGTTGAGATTAGGATTAGGTGTAGATTTAGGTTTAGGTTAGGGAGTTGAGATTAGGATTAGGTGTAGGTTTAGGTTTAGGGATTTGAGAATACATTTAGGTTTTAGGTTTAGGTTTAGGTTAGGTTTAGGTTAAGGTTAGGTTATAGGTTATAAGTTTAGATTATAGGTTATAGTTTATAGGTTAAGGTTTAGGTTATAGGTTTTGGTTTAGGCTAAGGTTATAGGTTTTAGTTTAGGTAAAGGTTTAGGTTTAGGTTAAGGTTTAGGTTTAGGTTATAGGTTATAGGTTAAAGCTTTAGGGAATTGAGAATTGGTTAAGGTTTAGGTTTAGGAAATCGGGTTCGGGTTTGAGATCGGGTTTAGTTTGGGTTTTCAAGTTTAGGTTTAGGTTAAGGAGTTGAGATTAGTATTAGGTGTAGGTTTAGGTTTAAGGATTTGAGAATACATTTATGTTTTAGGTTTAGGTTTAGGTTAAGGTTATAGGTTTAGGTTAGGTTTAGGTGTAGGTTATAGGTTATAGCTTTAGGGAATTAAGAATAGGTTAAGGTTTAGGTTTAGGAAATCGGTTTGGGTTCGGGATCGGGTTTAGGTTTGGGTTTTCAAGTTTAGATTTAGGTTTAGGTTAGGGAGTTGAGATTAGGATTAAGTGTAAGTTTAGGTTTAAGGATTTGAGAATACATTTAGGTTTTAGGTTTAGGTTTTAGGTTATAGGTTTAGGTTATAGGTTTAGGTTAAGGTTACGTTATCGGTTATAAGTTTAGGTTATAGGTTATAGGTTATAGGTTAAGGTTTAGTTTATAGGTTTTGGTTTAGATTAAGGTTATAGGTTAAGGTTTAAGGTTTAGGTTAAGATTTAGGTTTAGGTTTAGGTTATATGTTATAGGTTATAGGTTATAGCTTTAAGGAATTGAGAATAGGTTAAGGTTTATGTTTAGGAAATCGAGTTCGGGTTTGGGATCGGGTTTAGGTTTGGGTTTTCAAGTTTAGGTTTAGGTTAGGGAGTTGAGATTAGAATTAGGTGTAGGTTTAGGTTTAGGGATTTGAGAATACATTTAGGTTTTAGGTTTAGGCTTAGGTTTTAGTTAATAAGTTTAAGTTATAGGTTTAAGTTATAGGTTATAGGTTAAAGCTTTAGGGAATCGAGAATTAGTTAAGGTTTAGGTTTAGGAAATCGGGTTCGAGTTTAAGATCGGGTTTAGTTTGGGTTTTCAAGTTTAGGTTTAGGTTAAGGAGTTGAGATTAGGATTAGGTGTAGGTTTAAGTTTAAGGATTTGAGAATACATTTAGGTTTTAGGTTTAGGTTTAAGTTTTAGGTTTAGGTTAAGGTTTAGGTTTAGATTAGGTTTAGGTGTAGGTTATAGGTTATAGGTTATAGCTTTAGGGAATTGAGAATAGGTTAAGGTTTAGGTTTAGAAAATCAAGTTCGGGTTCGGGATCGGGTTTAGGTTTGGGTTTTCAAGTTTAGGTTTAGGTTTAGGTTAGGGAGTTGAGCTTAGGATTAGGTGTAGGTTTAGGTTTAGGGATTTGAGAATACATTTAGGTTTTAGGTTTAGGTTTTAGGTTATAGGTTTAGGTTTAGGTTTAGGTTTAGGTTAAGGTTAGGTTATCGGTTATAAGTTTGGGTTATAGGTTATAGGTTATAGGTTAAGGTTTAGTTTATAGGTTTTGGTTTAGGTTTAGGTTAAGGTTTAGGTTTAGGTTATAGGTTTAGGTTATAGGTTTAGGTTTAGGTTATATGTTATATGTTATAGGCTATAACTTTAAGGAATTGAGAATAGGTTAAGGTTTAGGTTTAGGAAATCATGTTCGGGGTTCGGGATCGGGTTTAGGTTTGGGTTTTCAAGTTTAGGTTTAGGTTTAGGTTAGGGAGTTGAGATTAGGATTAGGTGCAGGTTTAGGTTTAGGGATTTGAGAATACATTTATGTTTTGGGTTTAGGTTTAGGTTTTAGTTTATAGGTTTAGGTTATAGGTTAAAAGTTATAGGTTTAAGCTTTAGGGAATTGAGAATTGGTTAAGGTTTAGGTTTAGGAAATCGGGTTCGGGTTTGAGATTGGGTTTAGTTTGGGTTTTCAAGTTTAGGTTTAGGTTAAGGAGTTGAGATTAGGATTAGGTGTAGGTTTATGTTTAAGGATTTGAGAATACATTTAGGTTTTAGGTTTAGGTTTAGGTTATAGGTTTAGGTGTAGGTTATTGTAAGTGCTATAGTTTATATCCCTGTTGGTTGTCAAATTTGTGGTGCCAAAATCACCGTTATATAACTTGCATAAGTGAAGCTCTCTCAAAGATCAACATTCATGAACAAGCAAAGCTCACAACAAGCAAAGCTCACAAGTACAAAGATCAACCTTGACTACAAGAATTACTCACAAGACAAGTCTCAAGAATGCAAGACTTCAAGAAGTGTACAAGGCCGTTCGTAAAGAACTCAAGACACTTTCAAGGTTGAGCTACATCAAGATTTCAAGATTGAACTACATCAAGACTTCAAGGCTTAAACTTCAAGGTCACTTATTCCTAATGTTTCAATGTCCTTACTTCACAATTGGGGTTTGATTGACCTTAGGTTGACCTTAGGAGTAGGCCATTTTAGATACATAGGTCATATGTTTATATTACATGAGTTTGGGCAGTTCGAAGACTTGTCCTAGGCTTTCTTCGACTAGTCTTAGCTTTGCTTCGACCAGTCCACGAAATTCCTCGATCAGTCGTGAGTTTGTTATAAAATTTGGATATTTTCTGTTAGGCTTCGACTAGTCCAGGAATCTGTTCGACCAGTCGAAGGAACAGTGTTGACTGCATCTTCGACCAGTCGAAAGTCTTCGACTCAAAGTCTAGCGATTAAATACAGGGTCTTCGACCAGTCGAAGGAGACCTTCGACCAGTCGAAGGTGACCTACGACCAGTCGAAGGTGACCTACGACCAGTCGAAGAGACCTTCGACCAGTCGTAGAACGGTCAAAGCTTATCGCGCCTGATTTTTTTCAAATCTGTTAATTCTTCGATTAGTCGAAGAGCTCCCTAGACCAGTCGAAGACGCGATCTGCTCACCTATAAATTGAACACGAATCTCAGAAGAATTCAGTGAATTAATTTAATCCATTCAAGCCAATCTTCTTCAAACTTCTGAGAGATAATTCTGTGCTCCATCTAAGGTAAGTGTGCTTATTTAATATTCTCTTTCTTTAGCTTTATTTAATTGATTTTATTTCTGCTATTCCAATCTAATTTGATAAGAGGAATTGTTATTCCCTTTCTTTGGAATCAAAATCAATTAAGGCAAGCCCTATTTGGTTTAATTTAAAATCTATTAGAACTAGAACCATTGTAATTGAGTACTGGACATTGAACTTGGACATTCAATCATTTACTCTGATTTGGTTCTACCGGACTACTACAACGAAGGAGATAATCAGGTATTTTACATTTAATTATAAATTCCTTTCTGTTTTGGTTTCTTTTAAGATTTGCCAGAAAAATCTTGTTGTATTGGTTATCTGAGGAGAGCCAGGAAAACTTAGAAGTGGGGTTTTTTTAATTGTGTAAGCCTACAGACAAAGACACAATTGTAAAGGTTTTGGGTGAACCTGAGAAAACCTATTTTGTTAGTGAACGCTAATATCCCCTGTGTGAGGATATTAGGAGTGGAGTAGCATTCTGTGTGGCTGTTGTTTAATAGTTAGTGAACATACAGGCGAACCACTATAATCCCTTATGTTGTAGTTGAATGATTTATATTTCTAATCTTTAATTATTTATTTGTGGGATGTATGTATGGTGGTGAATGTTGTAATCATTTAATTCAAGCATTGGGGGAATTTTGTAATAGTTTAGAATTTATTTTCTGCTATTCCTTTATCAGCTTGATATTCAATTTTCTTTAAAGTTATTCCAGCAAGGTTGCCCTGCCATTTTTATGGTGTATGGCTGTCCCTAGAACAATACATTTTTTATTACAATTTATTTCAGTTCAGTTTGTATTTATTTTTGTATTCCTCTTTGGTTTGAGATTTGATACAAAGATCTTTCTAGAAATAAGGTTGTCCTACCATAAACTCTGGTTTTTGGTGTAAGGTTGTCCTTAGAACAACATTTGTATCAACCTCTCAAGATCTGAATTTTGAGGTTGTTTTACTTTCCTGCATTGTGATTTATTTTGGCTATCATATTCTTTTTAATTCTGCTGGCATAGTCCTATTCACCCCCCATCTAGGACATATAGCTAGGCCTTTTCAAGTGGTAACAAAGCCTAATAGCTCGTTCTTATTGCTTTTTATTTGGATTTATTTCATGAGCTAACGATCTAAGCTATATAAAAAGATGTCAAATTTTGATAGCCTTTCAGTCACTAAGCCTCCACCATTTGATGGCTCCAACTATGCCTATTGGAAAGCTAGAATGAGGATCTTCCTAAAATCAATGGATGAGAGTGTGTGGCGAGCCACAGTGACCGAATGGAACCCTCTTACCATTGAAGTAATTGAATCCGACGGTTCAAAAACTATGTCTGTACCTACTTATTATTTATGGACCACCCTTCAGAAAAGTGAGTATAGTGCCAATGCTAAAGCACTAAATGCAATCACTTGCGCACTATCACCAGATGAGTTCAAAAGAATTATATCTTGTGATACTGAAAAACAAGCCTGGGATATACTAGAAATGACACATGAGGGTACATCAATTGTCAAAAAGTCTAAAGTCCAACTCCTCACAACCAAATTTAAAGAAATTCATATGAAGGAAAATGAAATGTTTATGAACTTTTACACTAGACTAAATGACATTGTAAACTCAATGTGGGGTCTTGGCGATAAAATTCCAGAAAGTAAAGTGTGTGCAAAGATACTACGCTCACTTCCTGAACGGTTCAATTCTAAAGTAACCGCGATCCAGGAACTTCGTGATACGGATAATATGAGGGTAGAAGAACTAGTTGGTTCTTTACAAACCTATGAGTTAAACTTTAAAGCTTCTAAAGGTAAATCTATGACATTAAAATCCTCTAAATGTAATTCAGAAGAAAATTCTGATTCAGAAGATGATATGGCTCTTTTAGCTAAGAAATTTTACAAGATTTTCAAAAGCAAGAAAAAGGTTAATTTTCAAAAATCGAATGATAAAAAGAAGTTTAGACTCAAACCTCAAAAATATTTGAAAGATAGTCAATGTTACAATTGTCAAGAATATGGGCACTTAGCAAATAGATGTCCTAAAAAGGACAAACGCAAGAAGAAGGGTATGTTGGCTACATGGGATGAATCATCTGATTCTGAAGCTTCTTTTGAATCAGAAGATTCTGAAACTGAGTCGGGCAATGAAGTTAAAGCTCTTATGACTTTAGTCAAATTCACATTTTCAGATAATGACTCAACAAGTGAAGAAAATCTGAGTAGTGAATGTGAAAATGAAGATGATCTTCAAGACGCTTACAATGCCCTATATAAGGAAAGTTGTAAAATTGCTGTCAAACTTAAACTTCAAAAAGAAAAGTTTTCTAAACTTAAAGAATGTTTTGAATCACTTGTCTTAGAAAAACCACAAATTTCAGATTGTTTTGAAAAATCAAAATGCGATTTGGAATTCAAAAACTCCCTAATTGTTAATTTGAAATCTGAAATTGAGAAACTAAAAAATGAAGTATCTTCTCTTCTGAGTCTAAAGGACACATGAAAATATGCCCAAGGTGATCCAAAGTTAGAAAAACTTTTATCCGAATCAAGAAAATGTGGCTATCTATTCGGGTTGGGCTATGATAAAAATTTATCTCCTAAACAAAAGTTTACTCCTATGTTTGTGAAAGGAGAGTCCTCAAACTCAAAAGGGAAAAGTACTTATCAAGATTTTTCTAGAAATTCAAAAACTCTTCAAAAACCTAGAAGCAGCCATGTCAACATTAATCAGAAACGAAATCCACTAGCTGAAAAGATAGTAGATTTACTCAAGGAGCTCTTAAAATCTAACTCTATAGGTTATTTTTACAACTATAAACAAAAGAAGACCAACTATGTTCCTAAACCCAAAACAGTTATGAAATGGGTTCCTAAAGTTGCCTGCTTGGTTGCTCACACTGCTTTTAAAGCAACAAGTCATTCAAAGTGGTATCTAGACAGTGGATGCTCCAGGCATATGACAGGTGACAAAGCTTTATTCACGGATCTAAAAAATATGACTGATGGTTCAGTCACATTTGGTGATGGTAGCAACTGCAAGATTATTGGCCAAGGTACGGTTCAACTTTTTAATCTTCCTGTGTTTAAAAATGTTTTATATGTTAAAGGCTTAAAACATAACTTGCTTAGCATATCTCAAATATGTGATAATAACCATAGTGTTCGGTTCTCTAATCAAAGCTGTGAGATACTAAACAATAAGGGTTCTGTAATATTAATTGGATGTAGAACGTCTGAAAATTGCTATATTATTAGCGAATCCAGCTCATCTAATCAAACATGTTACATGGTCCATACAGATGAGACTGATTTATGGTACAAACGTCTTGAACATGTACATTATCGAAATTTATATAGATTGAGTAAACGAGAACTTATAAGAGGTTTACCCAAACTTCAGAAATTAGATAAAATATGTGGTGAGTGCCAGATAGGCAAACAAACAAGGAACTCACACAAAAAGGTGAATTCAAATACCACATCAAGACCACTCGAACTCCTCCACATGGATCTAATAGGACCTACCAAAACGGAAAGTCATGATGGAAAAAAGTATATCCTGGTAATAGTTGATGACTTTACCAGATTCACATGGGTAGTCTTCTTAAGGGATATATCTGAAACCCTTGAAGAAGTAAGAAAAGTTCTCAAAAGGATTCAAACTGAAAAATCTTCTCAAATCAGTAAGATTCGTAGTGATCATGGATCTGAATTTGAAAATAGTAATTTTGAGAAGTTCTGTACCGACTAAGAAATATTACATGAATTCTCAGCTCCCAAAACTCCACAACAAAATGGAATCGTGGAAAGAAAGAATAGGGTGCTTCAAGAAATGGCTAATGTCATGTTGAATAACATGAAGCTCTCTAAAAATCTTTGGGCTGAAGCTGTTAACACAGCTTGCTATATTATTAACCGAGTCTACACTAGCAAAGATAATAATAAAATGGCTTACGAATTGTGGTTCAATAAAAAGCCTACTGTCAAATACTTTCGAGTTTTTGGCAACAAGTGCTATATTTTACGAGATCGTGAAAATTTGGGAAAATTCGATACAAAGAGTGATGCAGGAATTTTTCTAGGATATTCCTTAAACAATCTAGCTTATAGGGTTCTGAACAAAAGAACTAGTGTGATTCAAGAGTCCATCAATGTTGTCATTGATGATCACTTAAACACGCCAATTCCTAATTCAGATATTGATGAAGTTCTAATCATTAATAAACCCGATACTTCATTGAATCAGACTGATTCTGAGTTGAGGACTGTTAAAGATCATCTAACCACACAAATTCTTGGAAACCCTCTCACCGGTGTTCGCACCCATAGACAACTTGAGGATATATGTAATTATGTATGTTTTACATCCCAAATAGAACCATCTAATGTAAAAGAAGCTCTTGCAGATGAGAACCTTAACCTATAACCCAACCTAAACCTATACTTACAACCTAAACCTATTCTCAAATCCCAAAACCTATACTTATAACCCAAAGTTAAACCTTAACCTAAACTAAAATTCCTAAATCTTAACCTATAACCCAACCTAAACCTATACTTATAACCTAAACCTATTCTCAATCCCAAAACCTATACTTATAACCTAAACCTAAAGCTTAACCTAAACTTTTTAATCCCTAAACCTTAACCTATAACCCAACCTATACCTATACTTATAACCTAAACCTATTCTCAAATCCCAAAACCATTACTTATAACCTAAACCTAAACCTTAACCTAACCTCAAATCCCTAAACCTTAACCAATAACCCAACCTAAACCTATTCTCAAATCCCAAAACCTATACTTATAACCTAAACCTAAACCTTAACCTAAACTCAAATCCCTAAACCTTAACTTATAACCCAACCTAAACCTATACTTACAACCACAACCTAAACATATTCTCAAATCCCAAAACCTATACTTACAATCTTAACCTAAACATAAACCTTAACCTTAATTTTTTAATCCTTAAACCTTAACCTATAACCCAACCTAAACCTATTCTCAAATCCCAAAACCTAAACTTATAACCTAAACCTAAACCTTAACCTAAACTCAAATCCCTAAACCTTAACATATAACCCAACCTAAACCTATACTCACAACCTAAACCTATTCTCAAATCCCAAAACCTATACTTATAACCTAAACCTATTCTCAAATCCTAAAACCATAACCTAAACCTATGCCTTATTCTAAACCTATAACCTAAACCAAAACACAGTAATCGAAACATGAACCCAAACACGAACCCGAACACACGAATCCCAAAACTTTAACTTAAACCTATACCTATAACCTAAACCTATACCTATACCTATAACCTAAACCTATACTTATAACCTTAACCTAAACTTATAACCATAACCTAAACCTATTCTCAAATCCCAAAGCCTATACTTATAACCTAAACCTAAACCTTAACCTTAACTCAAATCCCTAAACCTTAACCTATAACCGAACCTAAACCTATACTTATAACCTAAACCTATTCTCAAATCCCAAAACCCATAACATAAACCTATACCTTATTCTAAACCTATAACCTAAACCAAAACCTATAACCTAAACACGAACCCGAACCCAAATCCTAAACTTTAACTTAAACCTAAACCTATAACTTTAACCGATACCTATAACCTAAACCTAAACCTAAACCTATAACCTAAACCTATACTTATAACCTTAACCTAAACTTATAACCATAACCTAAACCTATTCTCAAATCCCGAAACCTTAACCTATAACCCATCTTAAACCTATACTTACAATCTAAACCTATTCTCAAATCCCAAAACCTATACTTATAACCTAAAACTAAACCTTAACCTAAACTCAAATCCCTAAATCTTAACCTATAACTCAACCTAAACCTATACTTATAACCTAAACCTATTATCAAATCTCAAAACCTATACTTATAACCTAAACCTAAACTCAAATCCCTAAACCTGAACCTATAACCTAACCTAAACCTATACTTATAACCTAAACCTATTCTCAAATCCCAAAACCTATACTTATAACCTAAACCTAAACCTTAACCTAAACTTTTTATTCCCTAAACCTTAACCTAGAACCCAACCTAAACCTATACTTAGAACCTAAGCTTATTCTCAAATCCCAAAACCATTACTTATAACTTAAACCTAAACCTTAACCTAAACTCAAATCCCTAAACCTTAACCCATAACCCAACCTAAACCTATACTTATAACCTAAACCTCTTCTCAAATCCCAAAACCTATACTTATAAGTTAAACCTAAACCTTAACCAAAACTCAAAACCCTAAACCTTCACCTATAACCCAACCTAAATCTATACTTACAACCACAACCTAAACCTATTCTCAAATCCCAAAACCTATACTTACAACTTTAACCTAAACTTAAACCTTAACCCAAACTCAAATCCCTAAACCTTAACCTATAACCCAACCTAAACCTATACTTATAACCTAAACCTAATCTCAAATCCCAAAACCTATACGTATATCTTAAACCTAAACCTAAACCTATATGCAAAACTCAAATCCTAAACCTTAACCTATAACCAAACCTAAACCTATACTTATAACCTAAACCTAATCTCAAATCCCAAAACCTATGCTTATATCCTAAACCTAAACCTAAACCTATATGCAAAACTCAAATCCCTAAAACTTAACCTATAACCCAACCTAAACCTATACTTATAACATAAACCTTTTCTCAAATCCAAAACCTATACTTATAAAATAAACTTATTCTCAAATCCCAAAACCCATAACCTAAACCTAAAGCGATCTTTAAACTATAACCTAAACCAAAACCTATAACCTAAACCCGAACCCAAAACCGAACCCGAACCCGAATCCCTAAACTATAACTTAAACCTAAACTTATAACTTAAACCTATACCTATAACCTAAACCTAAACCTATACCTATAACCTAAACCTATACTTATAACCTTAACCTAAACTTATAACCATAACCTAAACCTATTCTCAAATCCCTAAACCTATACTTATAACCCAAACCCAAACCTTAACCTAAACTCAAATCCCTAAACCCTAAACCCTAAACCCATAACCTAACCCTATTTTCAAATCCCTAAACCTATACTTATAACTTATAACCATAACCTAAACCGAAACTCAAATCCCTAAACCTTAACCGATAACCCAACCTAAACCTATACTTATAACCTAAACCTATTCTCAAATCCCAAAACCTATACTTATATTCTAAACCTAAACCTAAAACGTTATGCAAAACTCAAATCCCTAAACCTTAACTTATAACCCAACCAAAACCTATACTTACAACCTAAACCTAATCTCAAATCCCAAAACCTATACTTATAACCTAAACCTAAACCTTAACATAAACTCAAATCCTTAAACCTTAACCTATAACCCAACCTAAACTTATACTTACAACCTAAACCTATTCTCAAATCCCAAAACCTATACTTATAACCCAAAGTTAAACCTTAACCTAAACTAAAATTCCTAAACCTTAACCTATAACCCAACCTAAACCTATACTTATAACCTAAACCTATTCTCAAATCCCAAAACCTATACTTATAACCTAAACCTAAAGATTAACCTAAACTTTTTAATCCCTAAACCTTAACCTATAACCCAACCTAAACCTATACTTATAACCTAAACCTATTCTCAAATCCCAAAACCATTACTTATAACCTAAACCTAAACCTTAACCTAACTTCAAATCCTAAACCTTAACCAATAACCCAACCTAAACCTATTCTCAAATCCCAAAACCTATACTTATAACCTAAACCTAAATCTTAACCTAAACTCAAATCCCTAAACCTTAACCTATAACCCAACCTAAACTTATACTTACAACCACAACCTCAACCTATTCTCAAATCCCAAAACCTATACTTACAATCTTAACCTAAACATAAACCTTAACCTTAACTTTTTAATCCCTAAACCTTAACCTATAACCTAACCTAAACCTATACTTACAACCTAAACTTATTCTCAAATCCCATAACCTAAACTTATAACCTAAACCTAAACCTTAACCTAAACTCAAATCCCTAAACCTTAACGTATAACCCAACCTAAACCTATACTCACAACCTAAACCTATTCTCAAATCCCAAAACCTATACTTATAACCTAAACCTATTCTCAAATCCTAAAACCCATAACCTAAACCTATACCTTATTCTAAACCTATAACTTAAACCAAAACCTGTAACCGAAACACGAACCCAAACCCGAACCCGAACCCGGATCCCTAAACTTTAACTTAAACCTATACCTATAACCTAAACCTATACCTATACCTATAACCTAAACCTATACTTATAACCTTAACCTAAACTTATAACCATAACCTAAACCTATTCTCAAATCCAAAAGCCTATACTTATAACTTAAACCTAAACCTTAACCTAAACTTAAATTCCTAAACATTAACCTGTAACCGAACCTAAACCTATACTTATAACCTAAACCTAATCTCAAATCCCAAAATCCATAACATAAACCTATACCTTATTCTAAACCTGTAACCTAAACCAAAACCTATAACCTAAACAAGAACTCGAACCCAAATCCTTAAACTTTAACTTAAACCTATACCTATAACTTAAACCGATGCCTATAACCTAAACCTAAACCTATACCTATAACCTAAACCTATACTTATAACCTTAACCTAAACTTATAACCATAACCTAAACCTATTCTCAAATCCCAAAACCTATATTTATAACCTAAAACTAAACCTTAACCTAAACTCAAATCCCGAAACCTTAACCTATAACCCAACTTAAACCTATACTTACAACCTAAATCTATTCTCAAATCCCAAGACCTATACTTATAACCTAAACCTAAACCTTAACCTAAACTCAAATCCCTAAACCTTAACCTATAACTCAACCTAAACCTATACTTATAACCTAAACCTATTCTCAAATCCCAAAACCTATACTTATAACCTAAACCTAAACCTTAACCTAAACTCAAATCCCTAAACTGAACCTATAACCCAACCTAAACCTATACTTATAACCTAAACCTATTCTCAAATCCCAAAACCTATACTTATAACCTAAACCTAAACCTTAACCTAAACTTTTTATTCCCTAAACCTTAACCTATAACCCAACCTAAACCTATACTTAGAACCTAAACCTATTCTCAAATCCCAAAACCATTACTTATAACTTAAACCTAAACCTTAACCTAAACTCAAATCCCCAAACCTATACTTATAACCTAAACCTCTTCTCAAATCCCAAAACCTATACTTATAAGTTAAACCTAAACCTTAACCAAAACTCAAAACCCTAAACCTTAACCTATAACCCAACCTAAACCTATACTTATAACCACAACCTAAACCTATTCTCAAATCCCAAAACCTATACTTATAACCTTAACCTAAACTTAAACCTTAACCTAAACTCAAATCCCTAAACCTTAACCTATAACCCAACCTAAACCTATACTTATAACCTAAACCTAATCTCAAATCCCAAAACCTATACGTATATCTTAAACCTAAACCTAAACCTATGTGCAAAACTCAAATCCCTAAACCTTAACCTATAACCAAACCTAAACTTACACTTATAACCTAAACCTAATCTCAAATCCCAAAACCTATACTTTTATATCCTAAACCTAAACCTAAACCTATATGCAAAACTCAAATTCCTAAAACTTAACCTATAACCCAACCAAACCTATACTTATAACATAAACCTTTTCTCAAATCCCAAAACCTATACTTATAACCTAAACTTATTCTCAAATTCCAAAACCCATAACGTAAACCTAAAGCGATCTCTAAACTATAACCTAAACCAAAACCTATAACCTAAACCCGAACCCAAAACCGAACCCAAACCCGAATCCCTAAACTATAACTTAAACCTAAACTTATAACTTAAACCTATACTTATAACCTAAACCTATACTTATAACCTTAACCTAAACTTATAACCATAACCTAAACCTATTCTCAAATCCCTAAACCTATACTAATAACCCAAACCCAAACATTAACCTAAACTCAAATCCCTAAACCCTAAACCCTAAACCCATAACCTAACCCTATTTTCAAATCCCTAAACCTATACTTATAACTTATAACCATAACCTAAACCGAAACTCAAATCCCTAAACCTTAACCGATAACCCAACCTAAACCTATACTTAAAACCTAAACCTATTCTCAAATCCCAAAACCTATACTTATATTCTAAACCTAAACCTAAAATGTTATGCAAAACTCAAATCCCTAAACCTTAACTTATAACCCAACCTAAACCTATACTTACAACCTAAACCTAATCTCGAATCCCAAAACCTATACTTATAACCTAAACCTAAACCTTAACCTAAACTCAAATCCCTAAACCTTAACCTATAACTCAACCTAAAGCTATACTTACAACCTAAACCTATTCTCAAATCCCTAAACCTATACTTATAACCTAAAGGTAAACCTTAACCTAAACTCAAATTCCTAAACCTTAACCTATAACCTAACCTAAACCTATACTTATAACCTAAACCTATTCTCAAATCCCAAAACCTATACTTATAACCTAAACCTAAACCTTAGCCTAAACTTTTTAATCCCTAAACCTTAACCTATAACCCAACCTAAACCTATACTTAAAACCTAAACCTATTCTCAAATCCCAAAACCATTACTTATAACCTAAACCTAAACCTTAACCTAACCTCAAATCCCTAAACCTTAACCAACAACCCAACCTAAACCTATTCTCAAATCCTAAAACCTATACTTATAACTTAAACCTAAACCTTAACCTAAACTCAAATCCCTAAACCTTAACCTATAACCCAACCTAAACCTATACTTACAACCATAACCTAAACCTATTCTCAAATCCCAAAACCTATACTCAAACCTTAACCTAAACCTAAACCTTAACCTTAACTTTTTAATCCCTAAACCTTAACCTCTAACCCAACCTAAACCTATACTTACAACCTAAACCTATTCTCAAATCCCAAAACCTATACTTATAACGTAAACCTAAACCTTAACCTAAACTCAAATCCTAAACCATAACCTATAACCCAACCTAAACCTATACTTACAACCTAAACCTATTCTCAAATCCCAAAACCTATACTTATAACCTAAACCTAAACCTTAACCTAAACTCAAATCCCGAAACCTTAACCTATAACCCAACCTAAACGTATACTTATAACCTAAACCTATTCTTAAATCCTAAAACCCATAACTTAAACCTATATCTTATTCTAAACCTATAACCTAAACCAAAACCTATAACCGAAACACGAACCCAAACCAGAACCTGAATCCCTAAACTTTAACTTAAACCTATACCTATAACCTAAACCCATACCTATACCTATAACCTAAACCTATACTTATAACCTTAACCTAAACTTATAACCATAACCTAAACCTATTCTCAAATCCCAAAGCCTATACTTATAGCCTAAACCTAAACCTTAACCTAAACTCAAATCCCTAAACCTTAACCTATAACCGAACCTAAACCTATACTTATAACCGAAACCTATTGTCAAATCCCAAAACCTATAACCTAAACTAAAACCTATAACCTAAACACGAACCCAAACCCAAATCCCTAAACTTTAACTTAAACCTATACCTATAACTTAAACCTATACCTATAACCTAGACCAAAACCTATACCTATAACCTAAACCTATACTTATAACCTTAACCTAAACTTATAACCATAACCTAAACCAATTCTCAAATCCCAAAACCTATACTTATAACCTAAACTTAAACATTAACCTAAACTCAAATTCCGAAACCTTAACCTATAACCCAACTTAAACCTATACTTACAACCTAAACCTATTCTCAAATCCCAAAACCTATACTTATAACCTAAACCTAAACCTTAACCTAAAATCAAATCCCTAAACCTTAACCTATAACTCAACCTAAACCTATACTTACAACTTAATCCTATTCTCAAATCCCAAAACCTATACTTATAACCTAAACCTAAACCTTAACCTAAACTCAAATCCCTAAACCTAAACCTATACTCATAACCTAAACCTATTCTCAAATCCCAAAACCTATACTTATAACCTAAACCTAAACCTTAACCTAAACTTTTTTTCCCTAAACCTTAACCTATAACCCAACCTAAACCTATACTTAAAGCCTAAACTTATTCTCAAATCCCAAAACCATTACTTATAACCTAAACCTAAACCTTAACCTAAACTCAAATCCCTAAACCTTAACCTATAACCCAACCTAAACCTATACTTATAACTTAAACCTCTTCTCAAATCCCAAAACCTATACTTATAACTTAAACCTAAACCTTAACCTAAACTCAAATCCCTAAACCTTAACCTATAACCCAACCTAAACCTATACTTACAACCACAACCTAAACCTATTCTCAAATCCCAAAACCTATACTTACAACCTTAACCTAAACTTAAACCTTAACTTAAACTCAAATCCCTAAACCTTAACCTATAACCCAACCTAAACCTATACTTATAACTTAAACCTATTCTCAAATCCCAAAACCTATATTTATAACCTAAACCTAAACCTTAACCTAAACGCAAATCCCTAAACCTTAACTTATAACCCAACCTAAACCTATACTTATAACCCAAACCTTAGCCTAATGTTAAAGCTATTTTCGTAAACTAACTTTAGTCTTTTCATTGTAGACATGGATAAGAGTTGGATGCGAGCTAAGAACAGGTTTGGCCCAGAGTATAAATAAGGGGTTCAAGAGTTCATGGAATTTGCGTGAAATCGGGCAGATTCAAAGAATAGGATTAAGTGTTCATGTCGAAAATACAGGAACATGATATGTAAGACTTTAGATAAAGTAGAGGATGATTTGTTCATAGTTGGGATTGACCAGGGTTACACTTGGTGGATTTATCATGGTGAAGATATCACCCATAGAGTTGAGCCCACTGAAGTCATTGCTGACCCAAATGTGCCGGATGACGAGGATGAAGACGTTGATGAAATGCAAGATATCATAGGGGATGTGTTCAGGGGAACAGCTACGGATACTGATTTTGCAGCAACAAGCAGTAGTAAGGATATTCCTCCAGTCGGTGATATCGAATCAGAAAATTTAGTAGGTTGTTGAGGGATGCGCAATGTCCACTTTATCTGGGGTGTGAGACAAAGTTATTTCATTTGAAAACAATAAACCATTGGAGTAACAAATCGTTCGACATGTTGCTTGAGTTGTTGAAAGAAGCATTACCACATTACCTAAGTCTCACTATGAGGCAAAATTCTCGATGCGAGACTTGGGCCTTGGTTATGAACTCATACATGCATGTATAAATGATTGTTTATTATATCGGAACGAGCATGATAAGGCTGAAGAGTGTCAACAATGTGGAGAGTCTAGGTGGTGGAAGTATAACAAAGTCAGGACTAAGAAAATTCCGCAAAAGGTGTTAAGGTACTTCCCATTAAACCCAGATTGTAAAGATTGTTTATGTCTTGTATGACGGCTGAAGATATGAGGTGGCATAAGGCGAAACGCGTTCATGATGATAGTATACTGAGACACCTTGCGGACTCTGAAGCATGGTAAAATTTTGACAAGCAACATGACTGGTTTACAGAGGATTCTTGCAATGTTCGACTAGGTCTTGCAAGTGATAGTTTTAATCCATTTGGTAATATGAGTACCTCGTACAGTATGTGGCCAGTGGTACTTATACCCTACAATTTACCTCATTGGTTGTGTATGAATGAGTCATTTTTCATGATGTCATTGCTTATTCCTGGACCCAGGTTACCTGGGAATGACATTGATGTGTATTTGCGACCGTTAGTAGATGAATTAAACGAGTTGTAGAGTCAAGGTGTACAAACATATGACACATTTGCAGGACAAACATTTCGATTGCATGCAGCAGTTTTGAGGACAATAAATGACTTTCTCACGTATAAAAATTTGTCTGGGTGGAGCACGAAGGGCAAGTTGGCTTGTCTTACATGTGATATTAAGACTTATTCATTGTCATTGAAGCATGGTAGAAAAACGTGTTATATGGGCCATCGTCACTTCCTTCCGAGCGATCATAGTTGGCGCAGGAAGACGATGATCTTTGATGGAAAAGAAGATCATAGGCCACCCCCAAAAGAGCTATCTGGAGAAGATATGATGTAACAACTGAGTAATATTGAAGAAGTTAGGTTTGGTAAGGCATCGCACTTGAAGAAGAGGAAACGTACAGTATTGGACTATAACTGGAGGAAGAAGAGCATCTTTTTTGAGTTACCCTATTGGAGTGATCTGAAATTGCGATACAACTTGGATGTTATGCATATTAAGAAAAATATATGTGACAATGTGTTTGGAATATTGATGAACATAGAGAAGAAAACAAAAGGCAATTTCAAGGCTCTATTGGATCTACAAGAAATGGGTTTAAGGAAAGAGTTGCACTTGCAACCACATAAAAATTCATATACTATACCAGCAGCCTGTTACACGTTGACAAAACTAGAGAGAAAGCATTTATGTGAATGGTTAAAATCGGTGAAGTTTTTCGATGGGTATGTGTCAAACATATCTCGGCACGTAAACGTTACAGACTGTAAGGTAATAAGAATGAAAAGTCATGATTGTCATGTCCTTCTATAATGCCTACTGCCGGTTGCGATTCGTGAATTCCTAAGTAAGGATATCAGTACGACGTTGATTGAGTTGGGGATATTTTTTAAGGATTTGTGTTTGAAATAATTGAATGTAGATGTTATTAAATGACTGGAGAGAGACATTGCCATATCCTTTACAAACTTGAAAGAATATTTTCACTCGTATTTTTTGATGTCATGGTACACCTAGCGATTTACTTACCGCATGAGGCGAAGCTTACAGGCCCAGTACAATATCATTGGATGTATCCGATCGAAAGGTGGTAGAAACTATTAAAATTTTTATTAATTCCGTAAACTACATATATCCATGTTTTCATATGTATAACATAGTGGTTTTGTGTACAGATACCTTCACACACTGAAGCGATTTGTGAGGAATAAGGCATGACCGGAGGGGTCGATAACTGAAGCGTATATTGATAATGAGTGCCTTACATTTTGCTTCATGTATCTTCGTGGCATAGAGACTTGATTCAACCGAGAAGATCGGAATGCTGATGAAGGGCAGGAGCATGAACAAGGACTCATATCTGTATTTGCACATAACGTTCGTCCTTTAGGATCCTCGACGTTTCATGATATGGACCTTCGGGATCTAGCAAAGGCGCGGTAGTATGTATTAAATAATTGTGAAGAAATAGAGTCGTACTTGGAGTAAGTCTTCCCTCGATTACTGTTTTCTCTACATACAATGATCTTAATGTTTCTTGCTTACGACGTGTCATTTATGTGTAGCGAACACATAGACGAGATGAAGTCCAAATTGCCCACAAATTATGATCGAATGCATCAGGATCAGTTTCCAAAATGGTTTGCCAAATGTGTAAGATTTCACATTGTATCTCACCACACTTAGAATTTTTGTTGTATTGCATATTATTTCAACCTAAGAAAATCTCTAAACAATTATATTCTTTACATAATAATAGATGACGACGTTGCACACGAGTAACTCTGTGGATATGTCTGATGCACTATACTCACTGGCGTGTAGCCTTGATAGACGTGTATCTAGATATACAGGTTGTATTGTAAATGAGATTCGGTTCCACATCGAAGAACGTGAGAAGTACAGGACCACACAAAATAGTAGGGCGGTTGTGAAGGGAATAAATGAGAAGGATGAAATTGACTTTTATGACATTTTAATGGATATTATTGAGCTGAGTTATTGTATGAGAAAGTGGGTGTACTTATTTAGATATGATTGGTGGGACATTGGAAATAAGAAGTTGGGAATATAGACTAACAACTACTTTACGAGCATAAATTTATCTCGGAAGTGGTTTAAGGATGACCCATTTGTCCTCGTCAGCCAAGTCGAACAAGTGTTTTACCTCGCTGACACCAAGTTAGGCGGCTCTTGGCACGTGGTGCAGAAAATAAAGCCCAGGAACGTATTTAACGTTCCCGTACCAGAAGTTGAAGATAGAGAGGATGAGGGAAATGACACTTCTAGGGTTGAACAAGCATATCAAAAAGACATGCCATCTAGGGATACAGGGACTGATTCAAGTGTTGATATTGATGTGGTGTAATTAGACAGAGATGATGTGCCACCTGATCATGTTGATGCTTCAATAATACATGACATTGTTAGAGATGATAGTGGTTTCATTGATGACGACGTTGCAGATAATGAGGAGGAAATATTGATTAGTGATTAGTGATGGTGAAGAAGAAATAGCCCTAAGCGATAATGATGCAGATGACGATTATTAAATGTATACATGATTTACATGTCATTTTTCAATTCGAATAATTTATGTATTCCATGTATACGTGAAAATTACAAATCATGATTAATTCCTTTTATTGACTTGTTTATAATCCACATTTACAGTTGAGCCAATTTCTGATCATGTTATCCTCAAACCGGAGCATAGCAGAAGCACGCAACATACTTCATCAGCTGTTGCAGATGGACATTTCAGTCGTATCTTCTTCTGATAGGGCCATAGAGATACCTGGTTTGGTCGATGAGTGTAGAGTGGAATATATCGACGACAACTCAGACGAAAGATTATATTATCTTAAAGAAATTTCGGGGCTAATAGAGATATATAACTACAGGAAATGAGATATAGAAGATGTGACTCTGTCACTTGTACATCTGAATGGAGTCCCGAGAGATCAGATTTCTCCTATTGTGACTGACATGTTAGCTATAAAAATGTCGAGTGCTTCACACTACATGACATATGCTTTTAAAGCATACGATAACTTACGCAGGGAGTACTTCGGATAGTTTACCTCAAAGTTGTTTCGTATTACAATGAAATATATGTATTTAATATAGAATGATAATATGTAATGGAAATTTCAATAGTTATAGATTAAAATTTACAGTTTTATTATATTCTTCTTGCATTATAGTGTAATGGTCTAATCATATTTTAATTATCTCTCTAAGCATAAGCACAAATGCATTGTACCGTCAACACTACTTGTATAATGTTTTAATGTATTCTACTTGTATTAACATTGTTTAAATTTATAAGTTCGTAGCTTGCACATATTTAGTGATGGCACCATGTGGGAGAGCACATCGTTCGCGCACTAGATCTACCCCTTCTACACGTGATGCGATGGAGCCAGCATCGCCGTCATGTATTGCATCGTGGGCGTCTGATCCCTCAGTCGCGCATACACCGGGCACTGCATGTAAGTATAAACATATATTTCTTTTAATGATTTTTGTTTATGTTTAGACTTGCATATTTCTTTTGCAACAGCGTCGTCGACCAGCTGACGAGGATGTGGACCCATGCGTGGGTTACTTTTAGAGTGACTTACGCGTGAGGGTAGGCTGACGGTAGAGTTTCCTCAGGACTGCATTAGACCTATCGGGAACAATGCCATGTTGTTTACGTCAGAGGTCGGTGTCTAATATCGATCTCTGATCCCCCCACCACCTCCCGTTGGGGAGATGTGATAGATGATGTGCGGCAGCTCATCCGTCAACGCCTTCAGGTAAATTTTAGTAAATTAAAATTTATTTTATAAAAGTTTATTTATGATTAAGTTATTTTCTTAATAAGTTTATTGCCTAAACCTATTATTTACGAAACTACAAGATAAATTTGACGTGGATTTGAGTGTTCCGTACATCTCCTATGCTATCGACAACATGATGAAGGAGCGGTTCAAGAATTATTGCGGTAAGTTACATCAGTGGTACAAGCGGTGTGTGAGTTACGAGGAGGCCGTACAGTCCGCACCAGCGTGCGTGTCCGATGAGGACTGGCGGATACTTTGCGATAGGTTTTTGTCTGATTCTTTTCAGGTAATATTTACATATTTACGATATCTTAACATAATAATTAAATTCGTAATTACTAACAATGTATTGTAAATAATGTGTTCAGAAGAGGAGCAAAGTAAATTCTGACAACAAGGGAAAGTTAGAAGTGAACCACGTAGCTGGTGCAAAGTCATTTGTACGACTTCGTCACGATATGGTAAGAAAGTACTGGTAATTATTACGTTTATATATTCTTTCCATGCATTTATATCAACTCTATTGTCCTTTCGATTGTGCAGCAAGATTCCGTCATTGGCCAGGAGCCCGGACCAATAGACTTCTACAGAGGGACTCATTATCGGTAGGCGACGGGATCTTGGGTACATCCTAGAGCCAGTGAGATTTATGTAAAAATTCTTACATTCTAAAATTTAATTGTATTAAATTATAATAATGTCATTTATTATGAAAATTCATATGTTTTCATTACAGGCGAAGATGGACACCTTACGCAGTCAGCCCACTCTGGATGGTACTCAGCAGAGTGAGCCAAAGATCCTGAGTCAGGTGCTTGGCGCCCGTTCTGGATATGTGCGTGGGCTTGGCCATGGTGCCAAGCTCATAGCACCCGCTAGAGTTACTTCCAACCAATCCATCGTTGTTGGTGACAGCGTCATACGCTTAGCTGATACCACAGAGAGAGAGAGAGAGGTTCAGTAGCTACGGGTCGTCGTCGATGACATCAGAGATCAGCTGGACAGGTAGAGGGAGGAGCAGGAGAGGAAGATGATGGATCAGCTAGCGAGGCAGAGGGAGGAGCAGGAGAGGAAGATGGAGGAGGAGCTAGCGATGCAGAGGGATGATCAGAAGAGGTGCATGGAGGAGGAGCTGGCGAGGCAGAGGGAAGATCAGAAGAGGAGCATGGAGGAGGAGCTGACAAGGCAAAGGGAAGATCAGGAAAGGAGGATGGAGGATCAGCTGGCGAGGCAGAGGAAGGAGCAGGAGAGGAGGATGGAGGAGATGCGGGTGGAGCATGAGCGACGAATGACGGATATGTTTCAGGCTCTCGTTGCACGCTTATCCACCGATGCCCCACCACCTCTGCCTTTATCTTTGTGATTTTTTGTATATTTGTTTATGATGTAAAGTTTATATGTATTTATGCGAGAATGAATATGATGTGGATAAGATTGTTTGTGTTTGGATGAATGTAGTTTAATGTTTGGATGGATTTATTAGTTTGGGTTTAGATGGATGTGAATGTGAATATGATGAAATATATTATATAACAGGTGTATATCAGGATGAATATGATGAAATATATTGTTAACGGGTGTTTATCAGGAATTTTGTGCGGGAATATTTTTAAAAAAAAAGACTTTTAATGATGAAAATTTTCATAGCTAAAGTTTTGTAAATATTTTTTAGCGACGAATATTTTCGTCGTTAAAATTTTGTAATTAATTTTTCGTGGCGAATATTTTCGTCACTAAAATTTTGTAATTATTTTTTTGCAACAAAAAGTTTCGTCACCAAAACTTTTATAATTTTTAGTAATTATTTTTCGAGACGAATATTTTCGTAGGTAAAGGTTTTGTAAATCTGTATTTTTCTTTTTGCAACAAAAATTTTCATCGCCACAACTTTTGTAATTATTTTTAGCGACGAAAGGTTTCGTAGCTAAAACGTTTGCAAAAAAATTGTAATTATTTTTAGCGACGGTAAAACTTTTATGCGACGACAATATTCATAGCTAAAAGTTTTGCAAATATTTTTTAGTGATGAAAATTTTCGTAGCTAAAACTTTGGAATTATTTTTTGTAACGAAAATTTTTGTAGCTAAAATATTTTGCAAATATTTTTAGCGATGAAACTTTTCGTAGCTAAAAATATATGCAAAATATTTTTAGCGACGAAAATTTTGGTAGCTAAAAATATTGCAAAATATTTTTGGCGACGAAACTTTTCGTAGCTAAAAGTTTTGCAAATTCTTTTAGCGACGAAAATTTTGGTAGCTAAAAGTTTTGCAAATATTTTTAGCGATGAAAATTTTTGTCGCTAAAAGTTTTTTCTGCGACGAAAAGTTTCCTCGCTAAAAATCTTGCCTTTCGATAATTCAAAATTTTCGTCGATAAAACCTTATTGCGTTGGACTTTTAGCGACGAAAATTTTCATCGCTAAAACTCTTTAGCTACGAAAATTTGGCTTTTAGCGACGAAAATTTTCATCGCTAAAGGTGGGATTTCTTGTAGTGTTAATTTATACATTATTAACACTTGGTTTTCTCAAACATGAGTATAAATTCTGGCCATGAAAATTCGGGATAGTACATAAAGTTCAAGCTAAATTGAATAAGATATTTGATATATCTCAGGTGGTCCTAGAAAGACCTTAGGACTAGGTGCTTTAAAAAAGTGTTTAACCATGGGTTTTTACGTTTATTTTTTCCTGGAATTCAGCCTACCTAACTTCTACTTTGGCCAACCTATTCTTCATCGGCAAGCCCAACTTTAAGCCCGAAGCAAATAACAACATTTGTTGTAAATTCAGCTAACCTGAGTTTTGGTTCGGCTAGCCCGAGCTTGAAATTCGACCAGCTCGAGAAAATTCAGGTCAAATTCCATCATCATCGATTTTTAAAATTTATGGGAATTCAGCTAGCCGAAGGATAAATTTGTCTAGTCGAATTATGCTGTTCAACTAAATGAAGTTGTCCTCAGGCCAATCAATTTTTGGATAATTCTTATCCCACGTAATCCGAAATCCGTTGAACAGAATCTGCTAAACTTATGCTAGTCGAAGCCTATCTCGGGCTAGCTGAAGTTCTAACTTCTTTACCTATAACCTGAGATCTTCTCTCATTTCGAATTATACAAGTTAATTATCAAAATTCTTATAAAAGAGAGAAAGAAGATCAAGTTATTAATAAGATATTGATTGATAGTTATAATTTATTTAAATAGCTTTTTCAATTCCCTTTAGTTTTAGATCTTTTAAGTTTAATCTTGTAAGACCCTAACCTGGGTATCCATTTTGTTCCTTTAGGTCCCGCAGTCCTACCGGTCGAATCCCGGCGACCCGCGACCTGTAGATAGTGTTTGCGGTCATCCTTAAGTCCGGTCATGTAAACTCGACCCGGATCAACTCGAAACCTATGCCATTGCGACCGCATTGGCGCTGCAGTTCCAACACTGCGTCTCATGCATAATTCTGATATGTACATTTTGAGTTATTAATCGAGTAATTATTAGTCTTACATCATGCATGTGGGACCCACTTAGAACCCTTGCACGTTTTCTAAGAGTGGGCCCCACCTAGCTCCCTTATCTAGACAACCTACATACCCTACCCTAACACCTATCATACCTACCCCTAGCCTAGGTAGTAGGCTACCTTCTCTAGAAACCCATCATTAGCCTTGGGTCTCCCCCCGCCCCCCATGTGCTATGATTATAACCCTCTTCCCTAGCCATGAAAACAAATGATTGCTTTGTTATACCTCTCTCTCTCTCCCTTCTCTCTCCTTTTCATTCTCTCAATTCTCTCCTTCCATGGTGGAGACGTCCCCACCTTCCCTCATTTCTAACAACTCTTTCTCCTATCTCTCCCTCAATCCTGAAAGTGCCCTAGTTGGTCAATTTACGTGAGTGTTGAGTCAGTTCGTCTACAGAGCCTGATAGGAAGATCAATTCAAGCGTCTGCCTCAACCGGATTCGTGCAAGCTCGCCACAGGTAAATCTGAGCCTCACACCCCTTTTCCTAAATCACCAGGTAAGCTAAAACCCTTAAAACAAACTAGAACATCTTAGGGTTTAGGATAAGAAAACATTTTTAAAAATAAAAAAATTCTCTAAGTTTTCTTACCCTATCGATTGTATCGATACACATCTCGATATGATCGACCTGCGCTGTCGTGTCCTTGATGCTCCATCGATACCATCGATAAGAGGACCAAATATGTCTAGCAACCTCATAACTTATCTGGACGAATTATCGATATATCGATATCATCGATATTCAAATCTCGAGTCAATCGAAGTCGACTCGATACTATCGACAGGCAGATTTTTGGCGCCCCTGTTTTTCTTAAAGAATATCTTATAAGCATCGATATATTGAAGCCTCCTTGATACCATCGAAATTCAAACCTCGATGATATTGGTAGGCCTTCGATGATATCGATCTTGGGTGCCAAGTTCTCCACCAACATATTTCAGGGTTGTTTAACTATGATCGGGGGCCCTTGATAGAATCGATATTCAAATATCGATGACATCGGTACCAGGTCGATTGCATCGAACAAGGACATAAACTGTCCAGCAAGCTTAATGAAAATTTCACTGGATTTTTCGATGCGTCGACTCTGATATTGATATCATTGACATCAAATTTCGATGATCTCGATGGTTCCCCGATCATTCATAAAAACCTGAAATATTTCTAGTCAAGTCTCTCTCATTTTTCAAGTGTCGATCGATCGAACCTATCATCGATGGAATCAGAGTTCAAAATTCGATGACATCGACATTCATTTCGATTCATCGACTAGCTGATAAAAGGTTTCAAATGTGTATGACATTGAGTTCGAGTCATCGAGTGGACCATCGATGCTATTGAGAGTATACGCTCGATGATATCGAACTCTGTCATAAATGTGACCATTTTATATCCATTGGAACCTTTTGCCCAGCGATTCAGCCTCTGACAAATCACTCCGCGTTGTTAATCACTGGAATTTTTTGGTGTAATATGTAACAGTTGAATTCCTCTCTTGAAAATTTTGATATTGCTGGAACAATATATGCTCGTAATTAATGGTGAGGAATCGTGATCGAAGAAGACGTCTCAATCGTGACCATAATCGAATGGGCAATTTGTTTTGTTAGGTACATGAAACTCGTAATTGCTCACACCATATAGAAGTACCAAATTTCAATTTGAATGCAACCAATTTCACCTTCTTATATTCCAGTACATCCATACAATCAAAATGCCACTCTACTTCGGGTAACCAATCAAGAAAGTCTTCTATACGCAATAAGCCATTAAAATCGAGAAGTTTAGTCTTACCTCGATTGTCTCAATAGTCTGGTCATCAAGCAATGACACCACTGATCTCCTCATCGCTGGAGCTTAACTCATCTGGGGTAGCCCTTTGATTCACCTTTGGAAGTACTCTACGGAAATTAGGGTTGTGTTGTACATCCATCACGAGTGGCTGAGCATCGACTTGGGCTTGAGGCATAATTAGCACATCCACAATACAGTCGATGGTTACCTGCAGACCTTGCATGGTCAACTGACTCTCCTGGTGGAAAGCTTCCATTCTTCTCGATAGGTAACGAATCCCAGAATCACCATCCACTAAATTTTGGTCCATTTCGTTGTTTTTTCCATCAGCCCGAGGGGAGTCCTCACTTTGATACCTGAAGTGGTCGATCACCGTTTTCCTCACGGATAACTACTGGGAATGCACAAAGCCTTTTGAGTTCCTCACAGAGTTTCCACGAATCCACAAGGGATAAAATAAAAATAATTTTTAATAAATTTGAAAATAAATTGATTCATGATAAGAACGAAATTACAATCATTTAAATAATGAGTTCAAACATATGACGGAGTTTTAGACTCAAACTCCAACTAAAACTCCCTCAAAATGTGACTTACTATAAATAGTAAACATACTATTAATAGTAACCCTACTATTTATAGATGGTCATCATTCCTACTAGATGTCAAAGCTTTCGGCCTAAAATAGTAAGCACCCAATTTCGGCTAACCATGTTATTCTCCTAATTTTTCCAAGGCCTTTTCATGTTGGATACGGCTGCAACTTAAAGGATCAAAATTTATGATCAAATTAAAACTTACTATTTATAATAAAAATGAAAATGAAATGGACTTTTGACCGTCGATATGATGGAATCCTGCAAATCCCGTATGGGCAATCCGGGGTAGCGGTGTTGGTTGGCTAAAGTAGCTTCTCTTACCCCAAAATCAAATATGATATGTATAAAAACTTATTCCGGATCTGTGAGATACTATCATTTTAAGGTTATGAAAGTCCTGGTCATTTTTTCCTCAGATTTAGCATTCTTTAGACCATCTTTGCCATGAAAGTGTCCAATACCCACTCTACATTAGTTCAGAGCCAAAAAATGAAGGCGAGTCGTGGAAAAAGATAGGAGTAATATTAGATTGGTCAATCCAACCGTTAGGGGGAGAACTCTGTCGTGCCATTAAAATAGTGGGAACATAAACGTCCATCGTTGAAACCTTCCTGAAGCTGGCCATGATCCTTATATGCATCCAAACCATTCTTAAGGTCATCACCGCTCAGACAAACGGTAGGAATAAATATCTTCCTAAAACGAAACTTCTGTCACCCTCATCACTACACCAAAATCGTCATTTAGGAACGGTTTAAAACCGTTCCTAAATGCTTCAGGAACGGTTTCAAACCGTTCCTAAATGAGGCGTCGTAGAAAAATAGGAACGGTTCAGAACTGTTTTGGTTACTGTTTCAATTTTTAGAAACTGAATTTTAGGAACGGTTCAGAACTGTTTTGGTTACTGTTTCAATTTTTAGAAACTGAATTTTAGGAACGGTTTTAAATTGTTCTGGTGCCAACGGTCACATTTTAGGTAGTGTTTTAGAAATGTTTTTGAACGCCTATTAATGTTGCCAATGGTCAGATTTTAGGACGGAATTTTAAGAATGATTTAAAACCCCTTTCTTCATTGTATGAGAGAGTGTGGGGTATGTAATCTACTTGTATTATATGCCAGATAATTACACAAATAAAAGAAGGACAATAGAATGATTCACACACGATCTTTTCCTTCTTTTCTAGTATACATTTCAATTTCAATTTCAATTTCCAATTTCAATACAACATTTCATTTCCAGGCTTCTATAATCCAACGATTCCTTGCTCTTTTCTAGAATGATCACTGCCTTCAGATATGACATCCACTGCAAATCCTCCTCTTCAATGTCTTCTCGTCCATCCCCCACAACCCGATCGATCTCTTCCACCAGCTTAGCCTGCACATCCTGATGCTTCACCAGGTTCGTCATGATCCACTGCAGTGATGTGGACGTTGTGTCCGTATGAGAGGAACTCTCAATTTATTTTTTTTAAGGCAAAAAATAAATAAATAAAAGAAAGAAACCAAGAGACTAAAAGCCCCAAAAATAGTTACAATGACAAACCACCATATATGAAGTAAAATAACCAAAAAACAAAAATGATAAACAAGATGAGAGAAAGAGGGCTCCTACTGAACTTGTAACACCTCTATAATGTGATGTTCTCTGCCCAAATGTATCAATGGACTGTATATAGGATAATATTAAAATTATATTTAACCTGTATAGCCTCTGTAGCCTTGGTGCCAAAGGAAAATATCTCAAAACCTTCGATGGAACTCTAACGCCTTTTTTCTTTGCCAAGTAATCTGAGCTCCATCTCGATGTTTTGTCCAGCACGTGCATTAGGTGGGCCCTGCCATGTAGATGACCTGGTGGAATTTAGGACATTCAATTTATTAGATTGGCCACACAAGTTCTTGGACAATGGACGACTATAAATAATCCAAACAATGGATTTTATCAACACGATTTTTTGCCTGACCGGTGAATCCCACAAGCTGCAGAATGATGGATCACGACATAAAATCTATCGAGGGACAGGATCAACGGTTTTGATAATTTGCAAATGGATGACCCGAACAATGTCTAGATCACTCTGAGGGCCCCCCCACATGCGGTCTCATATGCTTGGCAACAAGGATACATTTCACAAGCTCCTTACAGCTAATGTTCGAAATATCAGTGCACCTTTTAAAAACTCATATAGGCCTCAATAAATAAATAAATTAATTAATTAAATGCATAGATTCTTGTTATGTCACTAGCATTGGTGTGTCAAATCTCTCTTCTGCATCTTTCACATTTCTAAAGGTCTTATCTTTTTGAATGGTATTTCGAAATGTATCATCAGAAATAAAAGGAATTAAACAAAGCAAATATACCTTAAAAGCAGAGCCATTTCCTTGAGTCTCAGGGTTTTGGCTTTCTTTTTCATCTCAGCAAGCTCAAGAATGTCATGCATGTGCTTCTTTGAGTATACACAGACAAGATTTCTGGCACAAAACAGTGTGCAGTAATAAACATTGTGAGAGTTCAATAAATATAGTATAATCACTAAGCTTCATGAGCACCTTCCTATGCTGAAGTGCTTGCAAACAGGATCTGTCACAACCCTATCTCTAGCAACATAGGTCTGTGGTACAAAGCACAATTAATATTTAGTCAATAAGAACAATCATGATTGTCTTTTCATTCAGTGGCCTAGAATAAAACAAACAACAAAGTAGCATACCATCTTCTCAAAGAACATGAGGGTGTGATGTCTCAAGCAATAAGGCAATTATCATTGGTTTAGTTTCATCGATGGTTGGAGATCAACACAACATTATGACCCTATGAATCAAAGTGCAGAAGTATTGATCATATCTGTTAGAGCGGGAAAAAAATGGTGGAAAAACTGAAATATATTTGTACTTCATTTCAATTGAGAATCCAAACGTAAACCCCCAAAGTACTTTTGACTCTTGGTCATTCCCACATTTATTGATTAAAGAAATAGAGAATAAAAGTAAACCCCCAAAGTTCCTCTATTCTCAATTTCTTTCATTGGATTAGCGTATTCTGATTTTACAATGGCATAAAAGATCTATTTCCTACAAAGGAGAACAAAGTAACCCACCAGTGCAAAGTCTTTAATTCATGTTGAAGAACCATTTAAGAATAGGGATGAGAAACCTTTGACAAGGAAGTGATCAAAGATTCAACAAAGGCAACTAATTTTAGCTGGAATTGAAAATTTAGCCAAACCTTAGAGCACAATTGCTGAAAAACCAAACAACAAAGCCTGAAAGCAGTAGAGCAAGGAACAATTTCTCAAATGTTTGAATTTGAGTCACGAGTTTTATTAAACTCATAAGTCGGGCCTGAAACTAGAAGACAGATTTCCAACTCAGCTAATGAATTGAATTATGAATGTTCTGTTTATCCATGAAAAACAATGAACATGATAAGCATTGGAAACAAGGAAGCATCCTCAAACACTGTAATTGCATTCCTATAAACTACTAGAAAGTGACATAATCAAAATTTGAAGACCAATCATTCATATGAGCATCTTTAAATGGTAAAAAGTTTTCATAAAGGTTTTAATGCCAAATACCTGCAATGCAAAATCAGAGAGAAAAACAGTGAAGAGAAACAAAGTGAGGATATTAGCAGTGAAAGCAAACTTTATGTGGTAACCGGATTGCAGAAAATTATAACAATTTTAGAGAATTAGTTGTTACATGCATTATGTGGTAACCAAAATGTCAAGCAAATCACAATTGGAACCTTGGCAACCCAATCTTGAGAGCTTCCACTTCCATACTCAGCTCCAGCCAGGACAATGGTGTCATGGCTATAACCCTTGTACCTCTGAAACACCATATTGATAACATGCTTTTAGTTTATAACATATTAAACTGTAGGGGAATGCCTCTTGATCCTGCTCTACATTCACAGACCATAAGTAATGATAGAGGTCCTAATAGGACTAAATTTTAAAGAGAACCAATCACCTATAGGCGGTTGTATGCTACAACCTTTTCTTGCCTAAAGAATCTATTTCCATTTTTTCCCTTAAAAACAATTTTCAAGGCAAAATATTTGTAAACTACAAATGAGCTTTCAGGAGATCACCATTGTAAAAAGTGAAAGGAAGCAAGAAGAAAAAATGTAGCTAAGGAACCAAACAGATCTAGTTCCAAAGACGTGCGTTGCGAATCACTTTTTTTTCTCAATAACACCCAATCCTTCACCTCGCTTTTAAAAATGCAGAGGACCATTTCAAGATAAACAAAACAGGATGAAAAAAGAAATTTTTGTCTGCAGAACCGCTAACTATCAAATCTCCATCTATGAAATATCCATGCAAAGCACAGGCAACTCGTGGCCATATAGGGAAAGAAAAATTTTAAGCGAGTCCAAAAAGAAGACCTACAAAATGGGTTTATAGACGTGTCAGTATGGATTGGCATAGGCATTGAGTCCTCTTCCTTAATCAATAGCACTAAGTCAAGAAAATAACATGCACAACAATCTTCACAATAACATGTCCCATGTTAGTCAGAGATGCTCATGAAAGAGGGTCTTGTTCTTATTAAATGTAATACAAGAAACAAACACTATTTGGGAATACTAGAAATCATCACCAAGATCAAATAGATTCAGTTTTGCTGAATCTGATTTAGCTAGTCTTGAGTTCAAAACAAATATTCCCTGACCGTTTGTAACTGTTTTAAAATCAGGTACGGCTTATAACCATTTCTAAACCAAAATCTCATCTATTTCAATTCACCGATTTTGGTGTAGTGATTGAGCCACATCAAAGAAAAGCATCCCTTTCTGAAATCAAAATCAAAGAGTAGAAAGACATAGTTAGAAACTTCAAGAACAGATACCCTTCAACTATTTGACACAACTACTTCGTCAACTAGAGATTCTTACCCAAAAGCTATATGTTGGAAAAGTCTTTTTTGCCTTTTTGCATCTTTAGACCATAGAGATTCTCATATCATTTTTATTAACTGAAACATGGAGAAAAGGAAAAAGGAAAGTACCTTGGGTATATGCTTGAAAGTAGGTTTTGTTGAAACACCTGCCATGAATACCCAGAACATAAAATACTAAATAAGACAATCCAAGTGTCTCGCACTGACTGTTTTAAAGTAAACTCGAGAGAATCGAACTCAGTGCAACGAGAAACATCAATGTTTTCTCTGTAGAAATCATAGCAACATTATGATGGTTAAATACCATTTATTTATAGATGTCAAACACATACCGACGGTTAGATGGTTGTCCTAGTATATAAGCATTAGTCAGTAACAAAAGAAAAAAGATAAAAAAAAAAAAAAAGAAAGCATAGGCATTTATTTACAGCACTAGAAGCTTTAAAAAAAAAAAAAAAATTACACGCACACACACTGCACACACTCACGCCGTAGTGGGCTTTCACCACCTATGGATACTCGAACCCTCAACCGAGTGTTGAAACTCCCGAGAGTCTACCACCCAAGCACTAGAAGTTTATAAAGATACATACCATATCAACTTCCATGTCAAAATCTTGCAAAATATGAATGCTTACCAAGAAAAAACAATGTCCACCTGAAAATTTTTCAAGAGATTTTATCATTGCTTTGGAGTTTGTGGAAACAACTTCAGTCATTCCAAGTATTTCAGTTAACACATTAACAAAATCAAGAACAACGACTTTTCAAGCACTATAGTAGCATTGAAAAAGACCTTATATAGAAACTTTCATTTTAGATGTATTCAAACATTCCATAAGAATTACCAAGATCATTGAGTACAAATGCAACAACAACAGTGCCTTTGCTCGGACCTGTGATATTCTCTCGTAATTTGGTCATCATATTCATTAGTTCCAATAAAAGAAAATTTCAAAATTTAGATGACTGCATCATCATTAAATCCACAAGCAAAACAGAATTATTGCAGAATGGAGCAAGGCTCATGTTCTTAACTTAATGCTAGGTGGGCAGTTATCGAGTTTTTGACAAGATACCATGAAAATAAACCAAACCGAAATAGAAGAAACGGGGATGATGTTGCTGATGACAATGACGATAATGATGGTGTCCTTGACCAACATCCAAGCATGCTTGACACACATCTAGCCCATGTGCCCAACATTGCAATTCTCTTTGGAGTATGTTTCTTAAATAGTAGCTGACTAGAACCAAGATGACTATGGAACCAAGGGAATTCACCACCATTATATGATGTAAATTGCAAGGTTTCAGTTCCATCTCAAGGGGTATTTTAGAAGTTAAACTTACCAGCAGCTTTAAAGATGTTGCTAAAATATAATGCCATTGATTCCACTCGATTCTTTGAAGTATGAGCAATCCAATTCCCACCTGTAAAATAGCAAAGTAAGAATTGAAATTCTACAAAAGCCATTCTCATATATTCCCATTCACGTATTTATATCCCATAAACTGTGGTGAAAAATAAGGCATAATAAGCAACAATACCAACAGAGGAAACAAATATCTTCTCTTCTTGATGTCAGAAAATTTAGTTGTTCTTGTGCACGTCATAGCTACAAAATCCTGCAAAATGAAAATTGATTCAAATATGAGAAATCTACAAAGAATACACCATCATCATTGTAACCTTGGCCCAGATATTTGGGGTTAGCTTTACAAGTTCAGTTTCAATCTTCAATCCTATCTAAGACCCTACCTTTACTATGTGAACAAGCCTTCATATCACTTGTAAACAGGAGACTTTTTGATCATATGTAATAGATGCTTTAGCAACAGAACAACACTTTATAGGATGAGACTTTCCTGATCAAGCAGTGTCAAGGCCTTGACTTTCTTGAATCTTAACATGTGCATATGCCTATGGTAATTGATGACCCCGATTGCCCTCTGCAGACCCCCAACCCAATGTAGTGACTGTGACATCTTAAATAGATATAATCCACAAATAGAGCAACACAAGGAATTCTTGAGAAAAATAAAGCAGAAGTGGATTCTTCAATCTTCAATTCTTAAGAAGATGGTAGAATAGGATTATCTCTATCACAATTTAAGTAACAAAACATACCAAGGGTTGTGAATGGGCTGGTCCTGACGACACAAAGTGGATCAGGGTCTGGACCCACATCTATATCTTATTGTTAAACTGGTCGGCTTCAGGTCCAATCTGATCCATCTATATACAACCCATTACACCTCTATTACAACTGATCTGATGCACTAATAGCCTCAACCAACAAGGCGGGAAGATTTGACTCCAACGTTAGTTAAACCAACACAATTAGGCCTCCCACACAAAAATTAGGGACATGAAAATCAACCTCCTAAAACTTGAAATCTCTCTTCTTAGATTTCCCTTCCTTTTCCTGCATCTTACGCTTCCTCTTCTTCTCAACCTGCAATGATCCTGTCTCATTAATGACTTGTCTGAACAAATCAACAAGCAAATAAAATGAGCTATATGATTATTAGAAATTCCTATCGTGCGTCCTGTTCCATCTCATTGTAAGGAATCACCTACGTTCAAAGGGAAATCTTTTGATAAATCACTCTTGACAAATAACAGAAAATGTTAAAAATAGAGTGAAGTCATCTACTTACCTGACATAATTCATTAGTGACACAGTCTTTTGTAACATAAGGCTACAACCTAAAGCAGAAAACAATGCATTAGCAAACTCAATTTACTCACCAAGACGACTAATTGTGACACTTGAGGTCTTGGTATCGATCCCTAGTGGGGGTGGCTAACATCGAGTGTATACTGACATGGGTGTGTACTAACAAGCTAACCCAAAAAAAAAAAATGACTAATTGTGACACTGTAAGAACATCATTGCATACTCAAAGAACATGAAGTAGAGATGTATGGACATACCTGAGGCTTGACTTCTACAATGAACTGACCACTCTTCACGGCAACTAGTATGAAGCACAATTCAAAGCAGGTGCTTCACCTAGTTAGAAGGATCGTGCAGCTAAGGAAACAGATCAAGGGTGACAAAATGCTTGTATGTTCATTACTCATAAATAAGACTTACAACTACATCTGGTATCCGATTAATTACCTTTCTATTGAAATAATCAAAATCATTCACAATATAAGTACTGGAAAGCGCACCTATCCTCGCCCCATTTCTTGAATTGCCTTGTGGAAGATTTGCTCGCTGTTTCCAGTCTCTATCAAGAGATCAATCATCTAAACAGGATGCGACAATCATCAACAAGATGGAAGGAAATCACAACACACTCATTTCAGTACAATTTACAATTTTCAAAATTAACACTTCAACCTACCTTTTTATTTGGTTTGGTCCCTGTAATTGCTCGAACCAAACATTTAAAATCATCAACAGGAAAGGAAAGAATAGAAAAAAATAATAATGAAAAAAAAAACTATCCGTTTTCTAATAGTTCGCTGAAGTAATAGAACTTGTAAACACCCATCTCTCAACGACCTCATGATATTCATCTTGGAAATTTTTCCTGAGTCTAAAGAAATGGATCCACGGACAAGAAGAGGAAAAAAACAATTACTACTAGGAAATACAGTACAATGATGCATGCCTAATTAGAATTTGTGTCACGCGGGCCCAGTTTGTAGAAGCCTGTACAATAAAAGTCTAAATAAACTTTTTAGAAAGAACAACAGAGAAATAGAACGTCACAACTTCAGGAAATCCTATACTGAAGTTAGTTAATGTGTAATTTTTGTTTTTATGGTTTAGAATATCATATATATAGCAAGAAATTCCTATTATTCAACTTGAAATGGAGCTAGGCAATAGACACAAATAGCAACATGCATAAGGGGAGCCATATGATACAAGTGGGTGAGTTCTGGCTTTTCCATTAGGTGGATCACATTGTTAAGTTCTTATCTAAATATTCAGGCTGCTTAACCCTCTCCCTTTATTGTACATTGGGGTTAGTTAGAGGAGTTAAAAAGGGAGTGAAAGGCCTGATTTTTTAGGCAGAAGATCCATTAATGTGCATTAATGGAAAGCACTAATCTTACATAGGGAGTTATTCGATATTCTAGATTTGTACGATGCTTGAAATGGTATATGCGACATGTATTAATTCAAACACTAGCTGCAGCATTTGGTTTTGTAAAAAAAAAAAGTATCAGGTTTTCTTGAAATGCAACTGAATAAAAAATATTTGAAAAAACTAAATTTAATATTAATTAACTTAAAGATTTCCATTTAGGTATCAGCAAGTATCTAGAAATCAAATATTTAAATCATCTTATCAACCTGGTCTATGTAAATCTCCTCATCATCTCCAAACCAGTGTGATTCTAATTCAAGGGCATCCTGTCAAAACTGACTAGTTTCATTTTCCACATTTGAATCTATAGTCTATTGTACATTGGAAAACAATGAACATTTCCAGCCATTCAAAACCTTAGAAAGTGGATCCTTTTCTCAGAAGTGTCTTTTAGTAATCGTTTTAGATCCGTAATTTCCATTCATTCATCCAACAATAAATGAAATAAATGCAATAATAAAAAAATAAAAGACAAAAATCTCAAACACTGACTATTTCGTTAGTCGAGTGACAAAACTAATATAAGTAAATGTCTGTAATATATATAGGATTTAATATCCAGTAGGTAAAAGACTTGCTATGAAACATTGTGAAGATCAAGATAGAGTTTTCATAACCAATCTTTCAAGAAAAGTTGAATAATCAAATCACAAAATCAGATCATAGATCACGGGGCACGATTCTTTTTTTTCTTTTTCTTTTTTTTTTTAAAATTTTTTACAATCAGTGATGATAGCTGGTCCTGATTTGTGACCGTTCATCATCCAACAAACTGAAAGGAACAATGAACAGTCTGGATATGATATCTTGTGGGCAAAAGACTATTGCAATTGAGATAGGTATGGCATAGAGCTATTGTCAAACTCAAAACAGAGTTTATATGACCAATGTTCCAAAAAAATATTTAATAGTCAAATCGAAAATCAGATCGTAAATCATAAGAAACTATTGTTGTTTGATAATAAGGGATGATGACTACTCCTGATTTGTCCCACGTGGCTCTTAGTGCACAAGGTACCTATCACAAGTTAAGCTAGATTGGCTCAAAATAACCAGCACCAAAAGCCACAAGGAAATAAGAAATGCATACACAGTAATAGAAATTTAATACAAATACCTAGAGATCTAAATGAAGCAGATTCAATTGAATTTTGGGTTCAAGTGAGTGGAATTTCAAAGATGATTTTGAACAGACTTGGATCGGTTTTGGATCAAATGAAAGAACAACTCCAACAATCTCTGCAGAAATTCATCACTGGCAGATACCTCAAGGATGTAGCAGGCCACCCACAACTCATCACTGGAAAAAATTCCGACAGAAGGGCCAACCTGGAATTCCTACTATTCAAACCATATGTCACAATCATGTAGAAATTTTGTGGAAAAATACAAAACGTTGGAAATTTAAGGAAAACATGATCTTTATTTATTTTAGCATATCACATCTGCCCCTTGGTAGAGTGGGGTGGCAGAAAAGGCTTCAAATGAAAATGATGACATTAGCCCCTTGGGCAATACAATACATTGATACTACCATTGCATCCCTCATGTTGCTTCAAATATGGTTAGAAAACTTGAAAACATGGACTCAAATCAGTTGGATAAAAAATCTAACTTGTGAGAGATTGGACGATTGGACATCTAGATAGTTGTTTCTGGGTTGCCATGTGCCTATTAGTTGTTGTACTTTTAGTTTCTTCTTGAAAACATGAACACGAATTCCAACATTCAACCTGATCTACCAAGATACAAACAACCATAGAACAAACCTTACCTGGCCTACTGAAACGGGTGAAACTGAATAGAACTGATCCACCATTGATGCTGCTAGCATTCCGCACTCCACTAGTTTGTAGATTCCCATGCCAATAACAGGACATCTGTGAATACACATAAAAACATATGGTTTGTAGATAAACACATGATTAATTCATTGTTATTGCAAAATACCCACATTCCACTAGTTTTTCACAACTTCCATTACCAGTTGCTAGAAAATTACAAAAATGCTGATAGTTTTTCACAACTAATAAGAGATGATGGTGACCATCCGATTAATGGCTTTCAAACAAAAAATTAAAAAGTTCTACAGTCCACATTTAACAAGGAAAAGTCACTGATCAAACGATTAAAGTTGTCAATTCCATGTGAATTTATACAATGGTCCATCAAAGAAGGATCAACTGGATAGTTGTACAGTGGTTTTCATCCAACCATACAACGACTTGTGTGGGTCAAACTGGACCACTTGCTAGCATGGTTTGTCCAAAAAAGGGTCTTGGTTAAGCATTTCTTCAAACGATTGGCGTGCAGAGTACTAAATAAAATACTATCTTCCTTTACATATACAAACCACAAAAGGAATGGAGTAGCTAGCAGTAAATTTTCATAGCAAGAATTTAAAGCATTTAAAAAAATAAGTGACAAATAATTTCAGATTTTATGAGAAAAACATGGAAGAAAAAGAGCTGAACAAGTTGTAAAGTAGCAATCATTGCCAATAAGGATATGCTGCTAAACTTTCAGCTGATCCTTTACCAAGCTATCACTTTTTATCGGGTAGGTAGACAACTGAAGTTACCTTCTAAACAATCTAGAATGAGTAGTATTGATGGGAATCCTACCAGTGCTAAATGCATACTGAGGATATATGGGCTTACATACAGGAAGAACGAATTGGTCAACACTTCATAAAGAGCCTGTGTAATGCACGAATGGGACCAAATGACAGATTCAGATAAACCTATTAAGAAACGAAATGCTAGAATACTAGAATATGCAGTATGAAAGATCACGTTAGAAATCCATCCATTGACTCAACAAAGGGCTCCCAAGAATCATATTTATCATTGAATGATCTAATCCATTCAATAAGTGAGCCCACCAATGTGAAAATATAAATTGAAAATTGTTAAAACAGAGCCATTTCATCAAACACATGTTGTGCACACCTTAAACATTCACAACAAATGATGAATGGCAAGACTATTCTATATCTGCATCCGTTGTATAAATGACATACATCTATAAAAACCCAGACCATCTAGATCATTGGTCCCATTGTTTACCGAAATGGCCGAGGAAGAGGTGAAGGGCGGGAGTCAGCCGGCCGCACTTAGAGTGGTGAAGACGATCTTTGCCGAGATGATGTTGGAGAGGATGTGCGGTTGCTTTGAGACGATGCGTTGTTCTTTGTAGAGGGAGAGGTAGATCGAGAGAGAGATAGAGAGGGAGAGGGAGATCGAAAGAGAGGGTTGAGATCGGGAGATGGAGATCGAGGGAGAGGGAGGGAGAGTGAGAGGGAGATCGAGAGAGAGAGGATTGAGATCGGAAGATCGAAAGAGAGGGAGCTTGAGAGAGGGAGAGGGAGAGGGAGATTGAGAGAGGGAGACGGAGACGGAGACGGCGATGGATGCGAAATGAGGGATTTTAGGGCTTTTGGCGTTAGAAAGGGCTAAAACCCATTGGTAGTCTGCGGCGGATATATAACAATGTGCCTCTTGGGCCTTGTGGGGTCCACTCAAAAGTTACTGATCGAATCCATTCCGTCCATCTGTTTCAAAATAAAACAATAAAACAAAATAATAAGAAATAAGAAGATCCAACACTCAATTGGGACACACCAACAAACCAGTGAAAGGAACAACGTATAACACAAGGAATTGAGTACAGTTGGTTACCGTCTCAAATCAGGATCGGCTTAAAACCGTTTCTGAACCAAAATCCCAACCGAACCATTTTGATGATTTTGGTGTAGTGCATGCGCCTTAAGTCCCACTGTTTTCTATAGTATGGCCAGCCACTACACCAAAATCATCATTTAGAAACTGTTTAAAACCATTCCTAAATTCTTCAGGAGCGGTTTCAAACCATTCCTAAATGAGGCGTCGCAAAAAAACAAGAACGGTTCAGAACCGTTTTGGGTACCATTTCAATTTTTAGAAACGGAACTTTAGGAACGGTTTTAAACCGTTCTGGTGCCAACGGTCAGATTTTAAGAACAAAACTTTAGGAACAATTTAAAACCCTGTTTAAAAAAAAAAAAAAAAACCAAGAGAAACTTCATTGATGGAGATCCAATGATAACATCTATTGCATCCTTTTGTTGAAGCACATGCATCTAAACCTCAATAGTAAGATTACTCTATTTACAAAATATAGAAAAAGAAAAGAAAGCAGCAAAGACCATCCCAACACCAAAACCAAAATTACAAATTTAAAGAAATTTCCAAAAAATCCATTAGATAAGAATTACAAAGTGGGGCCCAAGCATTCATCCCAACCCAATCAATCCTTTTTTGGAGATTTTGAAGCTTCCTCAGACTTCTTAGGCAAGAGAACGAGTTTATGTTTGGCAAAACACCACCACTTGAAATTGTCACACCAGCTAGCAATTTCCCATGCTCCTCATCATTTCTAACAGCCAAAAGAACATACCTTGGAATGATGTGGGACTTCTTATTATCTCTAGCAGCATTCCTAGCCAGCTCCAAAACCTCAGCTGCCAAGTACTCAAGAACAATAGCCAAATAGATAGGAGATTCATGCAAGCTTTTGTCATCAGCCTGTAGTAGTTGAAAGATCATTAGATAAAATACAAAATCGCAGTTGTCAAAAAGTATTATTCTCATAATACAAAAGGATTTATGCATACCGGGGTAGGTACGATGTTTCTGTCAGCAATCTTCTAAGCATTGTAAGCATAAGATTTGGACATCCAAGTAACATTAATCAGTGCATGCTAGAGATGCAAAGACATGACTCTTTCAGGTACGCCATAAGTTATGTACAGGAACGCTTACAACCAGCTTGAAGATGCAACTAACAGGACATTTTCATTTTTCAGCTGATGGCAAGAGACACAATGATGCAATGCACCTCTAATCGAAGGGGTCAATTCAAGGATCATGCTCACTTGCCATTGCCATCCCCGTGCAAAGGCATGTAGGACACATGACTTGCAACAAATGAAAACCAACAACACCATGAATTATGACAAAGCAATCCCAGCTGTGTAAAACATAATGAAGAAGAAACATGTGGACTAAATGTTAAAGATCAGTTGAATGAAGCAATGACCCAATATAAAACTTGTGCTTGAACAACACTCCATACATCTAAAAATTGTCATGTTGGGTGCACATGTCAAAATCCACATTGACAAACAATAAATGGACATCAGAACAAAAAAAATAATAATAATAAAATAAAAAATTGATGTTTGCGGCATGTTGGATTTTGATGTTTGCCCATTTGGGAACACAGGTTTCTCGGGGTGGGTGGTTGCATTAAAGACCATGGTGGAAATAGCTTGATAGAATTCTCCACAGCAGCTGGCGTATAAGACTCCCAAATTTGCAGAGGCTGCTACACTTCTCCCAGTGACTAGATTAGTGATGTCAAAAGTTTGATGCCTGTGTCAAGTGACTAGATCATGAATTCATATATGATTTGTTATTACTTATTACAGAACAGCCTTGTCCAAATGTTATCATATCCCTGATCCCCAGCAGACCACGTCAGATTAGCGGTCTGCATGGGTCCTACTTTTATGTAATTGGGCAGGGACTAGGGACCTTCAAAAATTTTCATGAACCAAGAGGTCTGCTCCATCAATGCATGTGTGAAAAGCAAGCAGTGAGTAATGGGCAAAGTCAAGGATTACAATAAATCTAAGATGTTTGAAATAATTCTGGGATGCTCTTTAATTTTTGAGAAAGGTAACGTAACTTTATTAAGAAACCCCACCAAATCAAAAGCTAGGCTGGAGAAAGATAATTACTGGCCGAAAAAATATATAAGATGAGGCATTTACTGAAGATATTAGAAAATGCTATAAACAAGATTTCATTAAAAAAAAAAAGTAGATACTCCTACCATGGAAGAATTATCAAACTCAAAGACTTCCCTACCTCTAGCAATATTCACAGCACCGCCCACCTCAGCTAATAGAAAAGGATCTCACTATCATCATCATATCTTACCTAGGATGCAAAATGAGAATTAAAAGAAGTTGTCAAAAAACAACAGCAGATGATTGGTGCAGGCAATGCAAAACAGTCGACAGCCTAGATCACATTGCATCATGGAACGTGTCCAATTTTTCTAATCAAAGAAAGTTCAGCACAATTCAACTCATCAAAATCATTTTTCTTAATGGAAAAAATGTGAATTAGATCAAAGATGCTGACAGAATTTTCCAAAGAGAGAATTTGTAGCACACAACAAGTACAACTGTTAATGAATAATATTATAAGGGAAGCAAACAATACCAGGTGTCCTATTCTCCTAGATTTATTAGATCTGCCTATGACTAGAGTAGTAACAAACCTTTAGCATATTGGGCTGATAAGCAAGATTACTTTGGCATGGCTACAGAACATGAGATTTACAGTGGATAACATCCAACCTATTAAGTGCTTGTGACACCCAATCCTTCCAAGTGTAGCCAGGTGGATATTTAAGAAAATTCATTTAGGTCAAACTTAATGGTGACACCTTTCTAGTTGGTTGACAATTTTAAAGTTATGTAACAAGGAAATCCATTTCCTAAAGGTTTTGTTGTGCAAACATGCATTGACGTGGTGCTCAGAAAACTTGAAAACCTTTGACAAGGTAAATTCATCTTAAAGATTTTGTTGTGCAGACAAGCACCGAAATGGTACTCAGAGAACTTGAAAGCCTTTATTTTAACTTTTATTTTTACATTTACAAAGCTTTGATTTGTCTGCATTGATATTACCAGCCAGGTCAAAGGATTTTATGATCTGTTATGGAAATCATTTTCCTACAAAAGATGTTGATTTGTTACGAGAATTTAGAGTAAAAAATGTCATATGTAATTCCATCTGTTAAAATTGAGTGGAAATAAAGAAGAAAAGCTGGAATAAAGATTAATATATGGTGCAACGATAATCTTAAACCAAACAAGAAGAGTATTGCCTGTTGAAATGTCCTCACACTGTATTGAAATAACCATGACAAAGTAGTGCAAGCAAACATCAATTCACTGAAAACATATGATAGAGAATCCCTCCTGAGTGGGGATTCAAATTGGTAGGTATGACTGATTGATGAGTCCATAGCCTTCCCCAAAAAAATAAAATTGAACAGCTCCATAGTATGATTTCACATGAGTCAAAACCATGTCATATAATATTCTTATAATAAGCAACACCAAAGTCACAAGGGTGGGTATTTGGACTATTAGAACTTACATTAGACCCATTTTTTTGGCAAATGTGATGCTTGATGGTTGCCCCAATTGCTTGTTGTGGAATCTTCACAGAAGAAATAAAGGTAGTATATGAGCAAAGTTTTTTTCAGCATAGCATATCCAACCTGGATGCATAGAAAGATTATTAAATTGAACAACAGTTCATGAAACGACTATAGTATAACCACAATGAAATGATAATCATGAAGCAAGTAACAATGTGTAGTACTTTTTTTTTTATAGAAAACCCATATCAAATTCAACCGGACTTGCCATAGAAATCCTATAAGCCAAAAATCCAGGAGATACTTTGTATTCTCAATATTTCTACAAACATCCAAATGAAACATAACACAATTGAAACAAAAGAGAAATGGTAAAGATGATAGACCTATAAGTTGCTTCCATTGATGTTGCATTGTGAATGCTAGCATGATAGTCCTGAACATTGACTTGAAAAGTATGCAGTATTAAAGTTCAAAGATCAAATTAAAAGAGAGAATCTTGGTACAAAAAATAAAATAAAATGTTCATTTCATGAGGAACTCCTGCAACAAAAATATGAAGCATGAGAAAAACTTCCAAGTAAATCCAATAGATTTTCAGGTGAAAGAGGAAGACAGAAGCATAGCTATTCATAGTTTTACCTCATTTAACTTTTCCCACACCAGACCAGGCTGATTTGCATAACCTTCGTCAGTAATTAAGATGTAGAGTTCACCATTGAACTGCAAAACAGGGTAGGAAACAGTTTGAATACACTGGCTCATTGAATTGCAATATCACAATAAAGAGGAAGTAATCATATTATAGTTTCTTAGCACAAATTGCAATTACATTACTTTCAAATTCGACTTGAAAGGAACAAGACTACAAGTTGAGTTTGAGTAAAACTGAATATTCACAATTCAATACATCCAAACATAGCCTAAATCTTAGAGAAACTGAAAGTGTTTCCATTACCTGATTGCTAACAATTGGAATCCCATTTTCTAGGATTGTCTGTAGCCTTTTGGTATCCATTACGTGTAAAAAGCCCCAATCACAAAATGAGCTAGATTCAGATAGGCATGCTATGGCTACAAACAGATGCATGAAACTCTTTTGATAAACTTGACCTTTTCTCTTCAATTCTTTGGGAATCTTCCCATACTTTCCTGTGAAATTTGATGGAGTAAACCCATTCACTATAACTAGGAATTGCCTAGATGTTTCACTTAAAACTCGATGATGAATATTAAACCTATTTTCTGTGGGAGATTCTGTGGCACGTTTTAATGGATTGAAGGCCACTGGATCTGCATGGCTCAAGAAATAAGGCATCAAACTGATTTTTTCTTTTCTTTTCTTTTCTTTGAAAGGCAATGCAATTTTGTTGAAGGCACAGTGGAGGCAAGGAATCAATGCCAAAAATTATACTACAAAGCCAAAAATAGTATAAAAAAAAAGGGGGCTTAAGCTCCATTTAGTTTTATGTTACTTGGGCGCATTCTGCAGAGTGAAAAGCTACTGTGGTTTTTTTTTAAAATTTTTATTTTTAAAAGAACTTATGAAGAAGGAAACTTGATGACAATGTTACTTCATAGCCCACCTAATGTGCCTGAGTTCCAGTGCAAACATACATTTTTAATACTGCAGGTGTTCATCCATATGTTAAATTGTATGGTGTTTGTTTAGTATCTTCATCATAGATGGTGTTATAACACTATTCTGCCTGGGGAAAATAATGGTTTCTAATACCAAATTGTTACAAGTGTCTGACCTAAGTTTTGAATCTCCCTTATAAAGATGTGAGCTTTTCAAGGTGGGTTGGGTTGCATTGTGAAGAAAAGCTTTTCAAACAGTCAAGCTAGCATGCTCGCTACACAAGTGCAGTCAAACACCAACATGCTAAATGTGCCACTTCAGCATGACAGAGAGATGGGATGTGTGCAGGTAGAGAGCAGATGGTTTATACACTTGATTTTTGGTGGTAGTCGATACACATGATCATGGTTCTGTGTCCACCTAAATCAGAAAATCATGGGTAGGAAGCTTAACAGAAACATCAATATGATCAAATACATGAACTTAGCGACAGTGCAACTAAAATAGAATCGACTGAATAAGATGTCAAAGCCAAACCATGAAAAATAGTTACATCATGTTTAGGCATGTACCCACATCGCTTGGTCCCCTTGATTCGTAGGAACCATTCCTAGATTCTGAGAACCACAACAGTTTTAGGTAATTGATATGGGCCAGAGAAAGGTCAGCAAAATGAAAAGTATCCGGCCGTAGCACCATCAATACTCACCTTCTTCCAGGCTCAGACGCCCCCAATCGGCTCTCAAGAACGGTGACAGCTAGAAGATCGCCGACAACAAGATGGAGACACCAAGGATGAGTGCGGCCACACATCGGAACTCGACGAATCTCCCGATCCGGCACCGTGACGGACCAGCATTTCCTTCGGAGAGTGAGAGGGAGCTCGAGGGAGAGGGAGATCGAGAGAGAGAGAGAGAGAGAGAGAGAGGGTCGAGATCGGAAGAGGGAGAGGGAAATCGAGGGAGATCGAAAGAGAGGGAGATCGAGAGAGAGAGAGAGAGAGGGTCGAGATCGGAAAAGGGAGAGGGAAATTGAGGGAGAGGGAGAGTGAGATGGAGATGGAGATCGAGAGAGAGGATTGAGGTCGGGAGGGAGAGACGAGATTGAGAGAGGGAAACAGCGGTCTGCGAAATGAAGTTTTAGGGCTTCTGGCGTAAGAAAATAGGTTAAATTAATCGGTAGTCTGTGGTACATATAGATCATCGTACCTCTTGGGCCTTGTGAGGTCCACTGAGTGGTACCTAACTGAATCCATTCCATCCATATGTTTTAAAATAAAATAATAAAACAACATAATAAAAACTAATAAGATCCAATACTCAATTGGGACACACCAATAAAATAGTGGAAATAACAAAATAAGTAACCTTGAATTGAGTACGGTAGAGAACCGTTTCCAACCAAAAACGGCTCAGAGCCGTTTCTGAACCAAAGTTTCAGCCATACCAGAACACGGATTTTGGTGTAGTGCGCACTGAGTTTGTATCTGCTTAATTTCTAGAATCCTTTTTTACCGTGGTCTTTCAAAGTAGATGGACAGATTGGATTTGTCAGGCATTCCACAGCCCAGGAACAAGAATACCTTTGTGCTCGTGTCACGGTCAATCCACTTCCCCGAAATAAGATGCAAGAGTACGACTCAGATCCATACTTCCATCAGTAGGGCTCACCTACATTTTTCTTTACTGTGTACAAGGAAGCATCGTCAGGATTCCTACTCAAAGCATCATATTCGTATTTACGAGTTCTAACAATTTTGTGCGGAGATCGAAGATCGAGTCTCTAATGACTCTTTTTGGCCTTTGGTTGTGAGGGTGAGCACGAAACCTATAAAAATAGAAGAAGAATGCAAGCACGTACCTATGTTAAATTCTGTCTAACTATTAGCGCATAATTACCTATGCGAGCCCTGCGGTCACTACAAGTCACTGAAATAGGTAAAATCTTCAACTCCTTGGTTTGGGGTCTAAAAATAGCAGTAGTGTTAGATTGGTCAATCCAACCGTGTGGGGGACAACTCCATTAAACAATATAGACCACCCATGGTTAAAAAACCCAAAAACTCCACCAGTCCGGATGACCATTTGCGTCAGGTCGACTTCAAGACTTACCTGACTTGGTTGACCCGACCCAATTCAAAGAATCGATAAATATAAATAAAACTTAAAGAGTTTTTACGGTCAAATTCTCTTGGAATGGATGTTTAACCAAATAATGTGCCAATGACTTGAATTACTAAGAGGTGCTTCTAGAGAGGAAATACAAAAATGACATCATCTAATTTTTTTTTTCTCCCTAAAAAGTAGTGAAAATTGAAATTCATGGGGCCACATGGTATGTGTGAAAGATTTAACGCGTCAAACATATGGACCGGCCGTGGTGGTCACGTGAACAAATAACAAATTATGGATCCTCCATAATTTTGATTCATACAATTCGATGGGTTGTATATTAGACACATCACTGGGGGGCCACAATTCTCAATCCTTGTTTTGCAAAGAAAATATAAACAAGAATAGTAGCATAAATTCACTTCTAAAAAGAACTCTCTGGTAATGTAAGTTCCTAAATGCAATATTTTGTAAAATCCCATTTTAAGAGGATTTTTGTGGTAAAAATCCCCAAAACTTTTACAATTAGCAAAAAAATATTTAAAATAATTATATATCCCATTTTGAGAGGATTTTTATGGTAAAAATCCCCAAAACTTTTAGAATTAGGAAAAGAATTGTAACACCCCACTACACCAAAATCGTCATTTAGGAACGGTTTTTAACCGTTCCTAAATGCTTCAGGAACGGTTTTTAACCGTTCCTAAATGCTTCAGGAACGGTTTAAAACCATTCTTAAATGAGGCGTCGCAGAAAAACAGAAACGGTTCAGAACCGTTTTGGGTACCGTTTCCAATTTCCGAGACGAAATTTTAGGAACGGTTTTGGAGCCGTTCTGGTGCCAACGGTCATTTTAGGAACAAAATTTAAAAAACGGTTTTAAACCTTCTTTACGTTGCCAACGGTCAGATTTTAAGATAGAATTTTAGGAACAATTTTAAACCCAGATAAACACATGAAATTTAAGATCAAGGGAAATAAATTATCAGAAGTTTATTACATTCCATCAAAATAAAGATTAATCCAAATAAAAACATAATAATGTGCTTAAAGATGTTTCATTGCAAAATCAAATTTACAAAATAAGCTACAATAAAGGCTAGCACTTTAAATTATAGCTTTGTGGAGATGGCGTGTGAAGTTCCCTCCTCAATGCATTGATCATCATCTCCTAGACCCACAGGAACAAGACGCTTCCCACCTAAGAATATAAATAACTATAGAAATTGAAGTTAATTGGTAACCAAGTGAAAAAGAAAAGTCTCCCACTAATGATCAAGATTGAAGAATGGGAGCATGTTACAAAGGACTAGAAACACAAAAATCTGGAACCCTTCAGTGCCCAGGCCAATTAACCCTGCTTGATATGACTTATGACATACAGGATTATGATGCAAAATGCACATCAGGCATAGTAAGCTTGAAATGTTTCCCAAGGCATTGTTGTTGGTCTGTTAAAGGAAAAAAGAGAAAAAAAAAAAAAAAAAAAACTCACCATTATGGATGATAAAAGCAATTTGGGAGCTCAAACCATCTGATTTGAAGCTCATCTTTTGCATATCGTGGGAGTACACCAAAGCGAGCTTTCTTTGTTGCATCAAATGAGAAGATTAGCTTCCCACCCTTCACCATTTCCTGAAATAGGAGTAAAGCAAGCAAAGAATTCTAGTTAATGTAATGGAACTAGCTTCACAACTATTGATTGCTCCAAACATTAACAAAAGGCATATACTGCACCTATGCATCATGTTTCTCAAAATATCCCAAATATCACAAATCATATAATTCCAAACAATTTAGAATCAATCAATCACTGTGAAATGCCAAGTTATTTATCCAAGGCACACACGATCCATATAGAGCAAATGTCTTGAATGTCTGTTTATATTCAATATTTGATAGTGGTGGTGCAACTAAAGTGAATTCAGTATCATTTCATATTTTTAATTCATGTCCATTTAGTTTGCTTTGGGTACTAGTTCAGGTACCACCAATGGTTACAAAAGCAGATGCAACAGAGTCTAAAGTACTTGAATCTGAGGCCACCACCTAATCGATTTCCATACAATGGATCAATCATCTATGAATCTCATTTTATAGATGGACCTGGAAGTTAAAAGAATGTAAGTGCCTATTGTAGTTCTCCACTCCAAGGGTTGAGAAACCTTTGACAAGGAAGTGATCAGAGATTCAACAAAGGCAGCTAATTTTAGCTTGAATTGAAAATTTAGCCAAACCTGAGAGCACAGTTGCTGAAAAACCAAACGGCAAAGCCTAAAAGCAGCAGAGCAAGGAAACAATTAGCAGCAAAGCATGTGATTGCCAAGAAATCCTGCCTAACCTGCAAAAATAATAGAGGAAAGGCATAATGATAATCACGTTTGCATATACCCACTTAACACATGTATTTAATCATTAAATTGAAGCTACATGTCCCTAGAATCTTTTTTCACTATTTTCCTCAATTTTTTTCATGGTTTTCTTGCATCTCTTTACAATCAGATTGGTGCTTTTAACCAATTTCTCAAACATTGGGCTAAGTCACGGAGTTCTATGAAACTCAGCTAAGTCGGGCTTGGAAACCAACAACTTATACTAAATGCTACCATGCATTTTATTGTAACCTGCAATTCATGAGACCTTAAGAACCTTCTGTAAGACCATCAGGAAAATGAAAGCACCTGTAAAATTCAATCAGATGTACTGACATTTTCTAAATGATCCTCGCAGTATGATAATTCAATCAGATGTATTGACATTTTCTGAATGATCCTCGCAGTATGATAATTCAATCAGATGTACTGACATTTTCTGAATGATCCTCACAGTATGATAATTCAAAGCGCTATGTGAATAGTTGCAGGAAGATAAAATTAATTCGAAGGTACAATGGGAAAACTCTACCTTTGCAATATACTTACAAAGGCTTCCATAATCCATTGCATCAAGCTGAACTGCCACTGCATTTGGAATACCTTCAATAGTCCGCATTAGAAGCACTACGTACTACAAAGAAAACCAACAGATACATAGGAATAAGACATCCAAATATGCATCATGTCCAGCCAAATGTAGATGATCTGGGTGAACAAAGCAAAAGGCAATTAGATCAAGTTCACATATCAAACTTCTCCAACCTACACACAAAATAAAAAGATAACTAAAAGGCTTTTTTTCAGCTGAAGCGCAAACAGAGTTCTAAGAAGAGCGTAGAAAATCACAATAGTTTTTTAAAAAAAAGGGCTTTTTTTCATCTTTTCATCTTTTATTATTTTTTATTTTTTGATTTTTTTCCTGTAAAAAGAAAAAAGATTATTTTTTAATGGGTCATTAAATTCTTACCCATTTTGTTCGCGTTTTGTGATTTATTTTTCATTTTGTGTCTATTAATATTTATTTAATTTTCTTCATCTTCTGAGAATGGCTCAAATTAAATGGCCTTTGTTTAACATCAAAAACCGAGTAGCATTGAAAAGTTTGTGAATTAGAACCCTCACATTCATTTCAAAAATGAAAGAGACTGGAATTTGCCTTAGGGATTGTCTACATAATAGAAAAATGAGCCATGAAGAGTTTCATTAGATTACATTGAAAATGATTCGGATGGTTGAGCTGAATGTTTTAAACACCTACCATTAAAAACTTCCCAAGGCCCACTGTAATGTTTATTTGCCATCCAACCTGTTGATTAAATCACACGGACCTGGATGAACTGAAAACAAAAATATCAGATTTTGGGCCATGCATGACCAAAATCACTGCCAAATCAAATTTCTGGACAAAAGAAAGATGAATACCAGTTTTTGGGCCATAGCTTGTAGATCGATCCTTGGAATCAGCTTCATGGTGAGGTCGCAGCAGTGTAATTCAGCTCTGTTAGTTTCTACAAGCAATGTGGTGGATCCCAGTAAGACTATTTAAATTTGAACATACAAAATATTCTCTCCGTAATTAAAGAAGATTGAAATGGAGATATTGGCGTTGGAATCGATGGTGTTTTTGGTGGTGGTGGTGGTGGTGTTGTTGTTGGCAGTGGCATTACCTTCCAAAGGCTTTCTTGAACGTTGACGGCCTCTATGCATGTGGCGCTCACAGTACTTTTGATCCGGCACCACATCCTTAGAGCATCACCATTTATTTCCATCTGTTCTTCTACACCTTCCCGGCTCTGGTTCCATGCTATTTCTATAGTCAAAGCACATATTTCTGCAACCAAGCCCTGAAATAGCAATGACACCCATTTTCTCCTTGAAAAAGCATTCCATGTTATCCATCTACAAAAAGAAAATCATTCCAACAGCATAAGAGCACAAATTTCAACAACACATTCTTCAAGAATGATAAAAGGAAACACGCCCTACTTTATGTTAAACAACATGGATGATAAACTGTGGGCTAAATTGTAACAGTTTCGTATAGTTTCACTCTAAAAGAAAAACAAGCACAACACAACATCAATTGAAAGAAAAACCTATTTTTCATAATAGAATTATAATACCCTGAACTACAAACAGATGCAGAAATAGTTCCTGAGCAGAGTCGCACAGATGAATGATTTTGCTCAGGAAAAAAGGGCATCACATAAATAATTTAAAGAAAAGCTGATTTTGAGTTATAGGACTTATATTGCCCCAGATCAACTAATGATTTTGCTCGGAAAACAAGGGCATCACACCAAAGTTCCTTGCAACATGGCTTATGGCCCCATGATGCATCAGCCAAGCAGAGTCCATGATTTTCTGTGTAACGTCCACTATTAGAAATTTCTGTCCATTTGATCGATGGCCACTAAAGCAACCATATGAAAAAAGAAAAATAGTTAAATTTCTTAAAGAAAAGTGATGAATAAGAAGACTGTTCAACAAGTTTGATTTTTGAAAACGAAGCAGTCGTTATTAAGGTCTAATAGATAGACAGATCTAATTGATAATGCAATGGGTCTTAATTTTTTAATCTTGAATGTTTTGAAGTGTATACAGGATAAAATTGATTGTAGAACTAAGGATGTAAAGTGAATGGTTCTTGCTGAATATTGGACCTGCCTATTGTGACTTACAAGAGCTATCCTGATTTATAAATAATTAATAGAAAGAAAAAGAAAAAAGATTCCATGGCCCCAATGCTCTTAACTTTCCTTGTTGTTTATCAATGAACACAATTGGTCACCTTAATAGAAGGCCTGCAAAAACAAAAGGGTATTTTCCTCTCCCAAGATATTAATTGTTGATTGAGAACACTTTTTCTCAAACTAACCTATGAAACCAAAATATAGCGCTACATTATAAATGAGCAAGCCAAAGGCTATGCAGAGCAGGGAATAGGTAAATCTACAGAGCTGACAACACACCTGCTGCCGTGCAACTTAATAATCAATTGCTACAAAACAAAGAAAGTTTTTACTACTAACTTAGCAATAATTATGATGTAAAAGATGCTTCTTCTCCCTCACGAACCAAATCCTAAAAAACACCGAGTGCACCTTTGTTAACTCTTTCGTCAATAAGAATACAAAGGTAATGCACAACAAGCATTAAGATGGCATGCAAGGCCTGCACTCATCAGAACAAATAGATCCCCATGGACTACTTTTAAGATGCAACAGAGGAGTCAGTACTACGAACTGCTACCACACTATCACAAGAGCTGCACCAATACTCGATGCCAATTGCTGCTAAATACTATCAAATATTACGTGTAGTACAACTGCAAACAGAGAAACAACTGTAAATTGCAAAAGATACAACTCCAATTCTAGTAGATGCTAAAATTAAACTACCCATCCTTAGCAGTCTGCCCAAGTACGAATTTTAATGCTTTGCTCATGTGATGGTTCCTTGCAACATGGCTTATGTGCTCCTATATCAAATTCAGAGGAAGATGGCTCATCTTTTCCCTTGCTTTTATGGGTAGAGGAAAGAATGAACAAAACTGTTCAGAAAACAAAATCTAAAAGGCATTCCAAAAAATAATACAGGAACTACAATGCACATCACAAGCAAAAGAAGACTCGACAATTTCAAGAAACACTAACCTTATGAGACAACTTCTCATCCACATCTTACGTAACGAGCAAAGCAATCAGGGAACTTTGAAGACCATTACATGTTTCTTTCCACATCAGGTTCAGAGAATACTAGCTCATCATTTTGCTATCCATTCATAAAAATAGATGATCTTAGGGTAAAGAATGAACAAATTATGCAGAAACAAAAGCTAAGACTATGTTAAGAATTATGCAGAAATAAAAGCTTAGGTTACATTAGGAAGTTGCCCATTTTCCATGGAATCACAAGTGTGATATGTTCACAACGTTCCTGAAGCTTTGCTTTCTTGTGATCTGGGAAAACATGGAAGCCGAGTTCAATTTTTTGTGGTCTCAAATACCAAGCTTATCCTGTTGGCTTCAAAGTCCCCAAACCACAACTTGGAAATACTTCATAGTATTGCAGGGGGGAATTTTTAGCCTCAAATTCAATCTACGGATTTGGTTGGTAGATTTCAAATTCAAACCTATCTTTTAAAGCTAGACATTTGGATGTTAGATGTTAAATTTTCAAACAATGATTCGTTTCCAAAAAAATTAATTAAAACAACGATCCTTTTTATATTGCCGTTGATGTTTTTATTTCACTAATGTTTTCATTCCCAATCAAACTGAAAATAAGTAATTTGATTGGTATGATCCACGCTTTAATCATATATTCATCATAAAGTAGCACAAATTCTAAGAACCACCAGGGTTCTAGATTCGATATGGGATGAACATTGGAACTACAAGGCACATTATAAGCAAAAGAAGACTAACAATACCAAGAAACACAAACCTTATGTGACTACTTCTCACCCACATCTTACACAATGAGCAAAGCAATCATAGAATGAACAAAATCAGGGCATATTAGCTAATCATTTTGCTTTGCTTTCACAAAAACACAGGATCCAAACTGACCAGAGTTTCAACATGAGAAGTAGGTAGATAACATTTCATAATTTAAAACCAAACTAGCCAAAAAGCATTACCAATCAACTTGGATAAAAAGATAGTTAAAGATCCAAACTGACTTTATTGAACTCCAACCCACTCCCGTACCAATCAGCATGAAAGAAAAAAAAAAATACACTTCAAGATAATACTCTCAGCAAACAGAGCTTCTACTAGGGTTCTATTACAACCGTTTTCATCATCCAAACAGATATTCAAAACAGAGATTCAAAACCAAAATGAACACAAAAATCAAAAGGCAACATTACCTCTTTAGATTGGCAACAGGAGGGAGCTCAAAAACGTTCTATTGATGACCAAAGATGCGGCAGAGTTTCAGCGGTTGGTGGATGCGGAGTAAGGATTGCAGATCGAGAGTGAGGGAGATCAAGAGAGAGGGAACGATCGAGAGGGAGGGATCGAGAGGGAGAGGGAGATCACGTGAGAGAGAGGGAGGGATCGAGAGGGAGGGGGAGATCGCGTGAGAGAGAGAGAGGGAGGGATCAAGAGGGAGAGGGAGAGATCGCGTGAGAGAGAGGGATCGAGAGAGAGGGATAGAGAGAGAGAGAGAGAGATTGCGAAAGGGAGAGAGGGTGATAGATTAGGGTTTTATCAGATTTGGGAAACAACGCAAGGATCAAATGGGCTGTGACCCTAGGCGAAGATATTTCTTAGTGCCGACTGGGGTTATGTGGGGTCCACGGAGATGATCTTAATCAAATCCACTCTATCCATATCTTTTAAAATATAATAATTAAACAGGATCTTAAAAATCAGGAAGATCCAAAACCCAAGTGGGACACACCAAAAAAGCAGTTCGAACAGCAACCTCAACCATTAAAAAGTTGAATGGAGTTGGAAATTCGAAAACGGTTCAAAACTGTGGCAAATTATATACAGTTTAAAACCGTTTTTAAACCAAATCCTTAGCCGTTCCATATCCATGATTTTGGTGTAGTGCCCCATACTTCCGCGTACTTGGGTATTACCATGACATCGTAGCTTATTAAACCATTCACATAACTCTAGTCAAAATCTAACCCTAAGAATGATCTTGGTCTTGAGATTGAGCTATCTCACCCTTGAATTTAAAGATAAACCATCACATCATCTGAAAAATTCATTTCTAGGACCCTGATTTCCTCGATAAGTAGAATGAACCATCCATCGTCAATAACAAACCCCTAATCATCAAACCCACCGTTCATCAGGCCTCAATAACTAAGATTTTATAATCCACACTAAACATTCTAAGTAAACCAGATGATCAGCTACAAATTCTAACTCAGATTAAACTAGAAAACTCTACGGGGTCGTTTGGATGCCTGTAACTTCTCTAAAATGTAAGTAAGTTACAACTTAGTTACGAACTTGGGGAGGAAAGTCACGGTGACTTTCTCTAAGTTACGGGAGAAAGGGCCGAAAATCTTACAGAGAAAGAGTCGTTTTTTACCCAGTAACTAAGTTACCAACTGCTGAAAATTTTGAAATGCAAAACGTTGGAGAAGAATCGCACCATTGAAGAAGCATACCTACCTTCGAGGGTCGGATTTTTAAAACGAGGGAAGAGGAGAAACGCACCCACGGTCGGATTTTTTAAGCTCGCAACTCTCTCTTTCTTCCCTCTCTCGCAATCTCTCTCTCTCTCTCTCTCTCTCTCTCTCTCTCTCTCTCTCTCTCTCCTATCCCTATCGCGATCTCTCTCGCGATCTCTCTCTCGCAACTACCGTCCTCCCAAAACGGTAGGGTTTTCATCGCAACCCCTTTTTTTTTTTTTTTTTTTTTTCTTTTTTTGTGCTTAAAAAACGGGAGTGGTTTAGGTGTTGCTAATGTGTAGGCATGCTCTCTCGCGCACTGCGCATGTGTGTAACTTTATACACATGTCATGTCATGGGACTCTAATCCGAACTATGTGATGCAAAGATACATGAAACCCAGTGGGACCGATTTTCAACTAACCTAAAACTCACTTATGCAAATCAAGGAGGAAACTATAAGTTTTTTCATGGCCCACCAAAGTTTTGGATCAAATTAAAAGTTGGGCCCTGGTTGTTTCATGGGGTTTTACATCACATGGATGGATTGATAAGCCTACACATTTATAGTGGGCCTAAATGAGTTTAATTGAGTTTACTCAAAGACAATAAAAGTATACCATAGGGCCCACCTTGATGATGTGTTATACATCCACTCTGTACAATAAATTTTGTTCACATTACTAGCATTTTGAAAACATGGGCCCACTAATGGTCCAATTGTTGATTAGTTTAGCTTAAGAATCTAAACTATTCATTTATATGAGCTTAATAAAATGGAATAATTTTATCCCATCAACAACGATTCTTTATTTCAAACTCTATCTAATGCGTGAATATCCAACTTATTACTTATAACAAAGTTACAAAGTTATCCAAACACAAAAACAAAATTACTTGTAACTAAGTTACAACTTACATCCAAACAGGATTACCCAGTAACTTACTACACCAGAAGTAGTTACATGTAACTTACTCAACTTAAAAAAGTCATCCAAACAGCCCTACACCGATATCAAAGCCATCCAACTACTAGACCACCTAACATCACTGTTTTAAATCCCTAATTTTGTACTACAGGTACTTTTGAGTGAATGCAATCATCATGGAATTGGTGGTAGAGATCACTAAATACATCTATGGTTAGGCTACCATCACTCTATGTAAAAAAATCCAACACTAACTACCTAAATTAAATGACCTAACCACAAAATCTTCCACTAACTAAACCTTCGTACGAAAAGATCTAACCATCTAACTAAAATAATCAACACTAAACTCCTAGTGTGACCCTTTGCAAGAATAGAACTGGACTCATCATCAGTCCAGGGCGATTCATAAGCCCCGTACAAGAAACGTGTGGCTCCGATTGACCACGGATCAAAACCCACGATAACCTATCACTTACCAGTTATAAACCTTTGAAAGACAAAGACCCAACCATTTGTATGTGCCAACCTTTAAGCTGTAGTCACAGGGGGGCTTCCAAGACTTACAGTCAGAATTGATCGAACTAGATCATGATGTGGACCATACTCTTGAGATGAGTGTGTATGCAGTGCAAGAGCAACTGCTGTGCACGAGATCACATAGCCTGGTCAAAGCTATTGACCCAATGAAATTTCAAAACAGCAGAGGATTTCATCTCATTTTTTCTTTTCCCGCCTATGATGAACAGGGTTCGTCAGATTTGAATTTGGGCCCACCATCATCATCAACCTCAACGATCTGAACCGTCCATTAGGTGCGGCCCTCAAAACCATCAAAAAACCCTATAGACTCCATGTGTGCGAACACGTGTGTGGATGCACGATGTCCAGCCCAAGAGGGTGCGTTCGTGTGTCATTTCTGAAACAGAAATTGTTTCAACTGCCAGGCTGGCGATCCTAGGGAGAATGCTCCCAACAATCTCAACTGTTCAGGGTGTTTTGTCTCAACCGTTCAATGCAGCTCTATGAGGATTAGGGCTTTCTTCCCAAAGAAGAGCACGTGTGGAGGAAATCTCTTTATTATGGTGAGTTGTTTGAACGGACTCATCAAAATCGTCCATCTAAGAGCATCTCGACCATTGAGAGCTTGTATTTTAGGAATAGAAACCCTAATCAATAGGGTGAATAGTTGCCCTTCTCCATTTTTCTTGCAGTGCCAAGAGAAATGTTCGAAACCTTTAAGCTTTGAAACCACCACCCATATATATCTAGAGCTTCGAAATCGATGGTCCGGAAGCATTATGGGATCAATAGAAGTCATCCACACGAAGCAGAACGAAGAAACGAAGCTTCATCTTGAATCTGCCATCGGGGCTTGGCCGTCTTCCTCATCGAAGTATGGTCAAGAGAGCCGCGGGTTCCAGCTCTGTTTCGCCCACCATGAAAGCCATCTCTACAACAACTTGCAATAAATGAAAGAAAAGAAGATATGAAAAAGAAGGAAGAGAGAGGGAGAGATATCAGGCCCGAGCAACCCATCTAGCCGCCTTCTCTTTGTCACACCAGCTCAACTCGTCTGAGTCCGGCCGAGTTGAAGGGAGACTGATCGAGCCTGGATCCACGTGGTCACTGCAGAAGAAGGAGATCTGTTGGGGGAGAAAGGAGATGAAGAAGAAAACGTGAGAAGAGGGGGTGCGGGTGCGCCTTTGCTGCTATGTGTGTGCGGACTCGCTGTCGAGTCGAACCGAGTTCGATTGAGTCCTACTGCTGGACTCCCAACAGAAGAAATGAAGAAAGGTAATCAGAAGAATGAAGAAAGAAGGGAAATGGAGAAAAGAAAGAAGAAGAAGAAAAGGGAGTGTGGAGAAGAGCACGAGGAAGAGGGAGTTGGGTTGTGGATGCTGTCGAGTCGACTCGGGTGAAATAGAGTTCAACTGGGTTGAGTTGAGCTGTCGGCCTAGCCTCGGTCTAGCTGGAATTATAGCATGGAGAGAGAGAAAGAAAGAGAGAGTAGAAGAAAAGAGAAGGAGACGAAGAAGAAGAGGAAGAAGAAGAAGAGGGGTTCTTTTATTCTACTGAGTCGACTCATTGAGTCAACTTGTTGACCGCAGTAAGCCAGGTCAAGCCTAGCTAGGGATTGGTGTTGCGATCTAAAGGCCCAAGTGGTTTAAAGTGCGGTTGGAATTGGAGTTGTGGATGTGTGCACACAATTCTAACAACATAGGAAGCCAATTCGACTTTCTAAGATGAGGGATATCCCACATGGCTTCGTCATGTTGTCGAATTCTAAAGTAGCATAAGGGTATGAAGACCGTAAAATTGTGCAATGTGAATGTTGCTTCATTAAATCTGGAATTGATGTCGATAATCATGTATGATGGTCATGAATCTTAGTGCTTTATTCCATCTTATAAGAACTGTATTATGCTCATTATGCCCCATTTGGAATTGCCTATGTACATGTGTACTTCTATTAGTTGCATTTGGGGGTTAGATATATTGCTTCTATTCTAATGGTAAGTTGCTCCATTAACCCCTTGTATATATTAGATTAGTTAATACATTGAACCTAATATAGTATTAAAATGTTACAAATGGTAATTTAGTACTTTAAATCTCTATGGGGAATTGATGAATGTGGGATATGATATTAACTTCTACTATTCTAGCCCTACAATTCATGATTTTGTAATTTGGTTTAGGTTTGCATTCTCTATGCTATCCTAGAAATTGCCCAATTTTGGACATAGCTTTATTGTAGTTGAAAGGAGTCATATGATGCTTCCATTCCTTTTATCTCACAAGTTGAACAACGAATGCTAGGTGTGGAACATCACCTTTCTTATGAAGTAGAATAAATCTGTCACTAATTTAGTATGCTTGAAATGTCATTTTTATAGGCCCTCATTTGGACCTAGAAAAATGTAAATTAATCTATGATTAAAATCATGCTTTGATGTTTAATATCTTGTAATGTTTGACAACTTCTATGAAAGCAACCTTGTTAATTATATGAAGTGTACATGAGCATCATGGTACATGACATTTACGCATGACATATGAGCTTTTCTGAGTGCTAGATGTAAGCCACACTTTGTTCAATTCACTGAAATTTCAATACTTCACTTTGGGCGCTCTTTCTTACATGAGGCTTTTCGGGATTAGACACTCATCGGGCGTACCCTGTGTATTTTTCTAGGAGATATCCTTAGGCGCACTCACTTACATGGCTTTTTTCAGGTAGATAATCTACCGTGGGCGGTCTGCATGGTCTTTTCTGGGTGTCTAATTCTCCTTGGGCGTACCTATGAATATTTTTTTGGGTGACTAGTTCGCCTTAGGCGACCTCTTTATTTTGACAGTTGGATGTGCATCCCCAGATCTATGACTTGAACATACATTCATACACTCATACATTCAGTTATAATTTCATGATTTATCTCCTCGTAATTTGAATACGTTGATTTAAACTATTTTGGAATGACATGATATGTATGAATCCATGCGAAAAATTTTCACTGAGTTTTCACTCACCCAATCGTGTGGTTGCACCAAATAGATGCAGGAATGTGGACAGGTGAAGACCTCTACGATGCGTTTCCAGGGATGGCTGAGTTGGAGTTCGGCAAGGAGGGCCTCTATGCTGATACAGTTGAGATGTTGGAGCTCAACTAATATTTTAGGATTACTCGCTTTCATATTTAAGACTATGTGTTTTGTTTGAGTTGTAAAAATATTTTCCCTGTTATGGGATTTCATTTTGTCTATAATTACTTGTATTAAATTGCCTAGTCATTACTCTCAATATTCTTGGTTTATGCAATAGTTACCGTACTTAATGATTTTGAGATTGACCATTAATTTGATGCATGATGGCCCATTTTATAACGTAATACTCGGGTTCTCTATGAGGAGCGACTATCCTCGGGTTTTGAAACCCAGGGTGTTACAAGATGGTATCAGAGAGAGAGTTTAGACAAACGTTGCCTATGGGAATGACTTTGTACAAACTTTCGATATGTTAGATGTAAAAATTCAAGTAATTATTCTAGTAATTTACATGATATATGTGAGGTCAAGAGGAATATTTCTTGAAACTGATTTTCATTGAACTTCTTAGAAATCTAGGATTTGAATTCTTCCCATAACATTCCGTAGATGAAATGACATTGTCAAAATACTTAGTGAGTGAAGTGAATTTAGGCATTGTAGGAAATTCCCTACCCACCATATCGAACATTAAGTACAATATAGGTACTCCCTAAAATTTATGAATCATATCAGGAATTATAATCACAGATTCCCTTGTACATCTCTCTAATTAGAGGTAGCATTTCTTACAAATTCTAACGCTTAAAGAATTATGAAATGTTAGGTATACCTTCAACCTTATGCTAGGTATATTGGGATTGGATTTAAGAATCTTAATAAGTGTGACAAATTTCAAATTTAAAGTTCACGCAGAAATTCTAGTTCTGAAGTTTTTCAGGTAATGTGTTACGTAGGTAGAATGCCCAATGAAAGTGCGAAGGTCATCTAGGCCTATTTCACGTAGATCTCGTGTACTCTTATTATGAAAATAAAAAAGTACATGATAGTTCCCAATATTTAGAATAATCAGAAACACGGACTGATGAAACCATATTTAAGCGAAGTTGCACAGTTTGATCCAAATTCTATATCCTAGAAAATTCTAATGATCTCAATGCCTTTATCAGGCAGAAGATCAAGAGTTTTCAGGATTAGGAAATGATAGAGTAAGTCCTATATTCTGTACAAGCAAAGGATTGATGTATCGGCTCAAACCCACTACGACCATCCGCTCGTGTTAAACGCGAACGGGAAAATAGAAAATTTAAAATTGTGTGAGAAAACGAGGAACTATCATATTATGGTTAGTTGTCACCTAATTGAACTTGAAATCCAAATAAATACGATAGGAAATTGTGAGGTCATTAGATATTTAAATAAATCTCTACTATCTGTAGATAGTATAAGACTCGTATCCTTGACAGTACTGTTCCGTATGCTTCCGCGGTCCTCCCGATTGAATTCCGGCAACCCTCGACCCGTATCCGATGTTTGTGCGCGATCCTAAACTGAGTCCTGCATATTAGAGTCGACTCATCCCGAAACTTGTATCTTAGCGACTGCACCGTTGCCGCGGTTCCAACGCTATGACTCGCGCACCAATCCAATACCCGGGCCAGGTGATGTGGGCCCACACTCATTCTGAAGAAATGCCGAACGTTGCGAATTCTTAGAGAATCTCTACAACATGTCCCATCAATCAATCAATCAATCAAGTACACCACCATACCTCAATGTCACCTCACCCTATCCCAAGTACAAACAACCTATCTCTCTTTTTCTACAAAGTCAACTCTCTCTCTCCCTACCCATGCCTCTTTTTCCAAATTTCAAACTAAACCTTACCTCTCCATCTCCTTCCTTACAACACCCATCCCATATCATCCCATCACTCCTTTCTCTCTCTCATTCCCTAGCAACTTCACAAATCCCATGAAAACTCTAACATTCAAGCTCTCTCCCAAATACTAGGTGTGGCCCACTTTCTCATCTCCCATCTCAACCTTCCAATCACTATCAACCTCCATCAAAGTTGAAGGCAAGAAGCATACAAGTCCAATGAGCTAAAGAAAGTAGCCGATAGGTGGGTGATCTACCGACAATTTGCATTTGAGGGCCCACTTATAGGTGAGACCTATTTTGATGTATGAGTTGTAATAATGAGGGGCCCATAGTGGCGGGGTCCCTCCATCATCGTCTCTTTCTCTCTCTCTCTATCCATTTTGATGATGTGGGCCCCACTAAATTGTGTTTCATCTACACTATCCATCATAAATGGTGAGACTCCACCGTGGAGTGCATCTTCATCCGGGCTGTCCAGACCCTGGACACACCTAGCTCCATAGCTCAATTGGCAGATTGAGTGGAGATGCCTCGTTTCAACACTTGAGGGCTTGGTGTCGATCCCTAGCAAGGATGGCTAGCATGGAGTGTGTGTACTGACGTCACCAAGCTGGTGAATGTGGGCCCCACCACATGATGCATGTGTTGCATCAAAACCGTTCATACATGTGAGGCCCACCATCAGCCGTCCGTCCAGCGTCTCTGGACGCTGGGCGTTGATAGCGCTAACCCTCCCACTCCCTCTCACACACGCACACACGTTTACACATACATGTGTGTGTCTATATATATATATATATATATATATATATTAATATTTTTTAAAAAATAACAAATGTTATGGTGGGCCACTCCCACGTGAGACCCAACACACCTACAGCAGCTACAATAGTAGCTGTATTACGTCAGCTACCTCTGACGTGAGGAAGAATCCTCACCGTCCAAGGAGCATTGACGTCACCTAGTTCTGTGATCCCCATGATGTATGTGCCTCATCCAGGCCATCCAGACCGTCTATCTATGGCCCCACCATATACGTTGCAGCAGGCATGTGATCCAAACCGTCCCTCCATCTGACATGCCTCTTGGCCCCACGTTAATGGATGTTTTTCCTCCCAAACCGTCCATCCATTTCTACGGTGGGCCACCTAGACGTATGTATGGTGGCCCATGTGTGACCCGCTTGCTGATGGACTGGCCGGGGTACGTCACCAGCCATGTGAGCCCCATCATACGGTATGTGTTATACTCCAACCGTCCACCCATTGCTGGACGGTGGGACCCATCAGCACGTGTGGGGTCTCCACCGCCTAGCTGTGGCTCGTATACCCCACCCATGATGCGTGTCACATCTAACCGTCCATTCATTGTCAGCTCATCTTAAGGCTGAGATAAAAGAAATAATAATAATAAAATAAAATAAGACAGATCCATCATCAAGAGGACCACCACACAGAAAACAGTGGTGTTGAACGTCTACCATTGAAATCCCATTTTGGGTTACAAAAGTTTTGAATTAGTATGATATTTGTTCCTTCCCCCTGTCCAGGTCTAGTGACCTTGGGAACAGACTGGATGAAAAATAAACACTAAGGTGGGCCCACTGGAAATTCAACCATGGAAATTATTAACACCACTGCCATTTATGGTATGGTCCAGATGATCTTTTGATTTGATTCATTGTTTGGATAATGCTTAAAATGATATCTAAAGATGGATAAATGGCGCAGCCTAAGTTGTGCGGCCTACTTATTACAATTGGGAGGCCTAATACCATGTATTCGGGCTTATGGGTTGAGGCCCACTGGGATGTATTTGGAGCCCATGGGTAGAGGTCCATAGTGTTGTATATTAGGCTCATTTAATTGGCTCAATTGATTTAGCCCCTTTAATCGGCCCATTTGATTCGGCCCATGTGAACCGGCCCTTTTGATTCTACCCATTTGATTCGACCTATTTGAATCGGTCCATTTGATTCAGCTCATTTGATTCGGCTCATTTGAATCGGTCCCTTTGATTCAACCCATTTGATTCGGCCCATTTAAATTAGCCCTTTTGATTCGACCCATTTGATCGGTCCATTTGAATCGGCCCATTTGATGCAATTGAGGCCCATGATGATGTATATTAGGCCCTGGTGAGAGGCGTGGGCCCACTGTATGTTTGGCCCTATGTGGGCCACTCATTGGGAGCAATGTTGCTTAAAGGTTCACATTCATGGGCAATGATGGTTGGACGTCCACATTGTGACCTTCCCTTAGGCCTTGTTGGGCCCATCCTCATTATTCTCTAGTGGGTTAACCCAAACGCTTGGGGCCCATTGATTTTAATAGATCCATAATCGACTGTCCATCTATAGATCCCGCATTGCATCGAGGTCGATTATCGATGCCGATTATCGGTGCCGATTGCCGATACTGGCCACCGTTGCCGATTATGAGTTTGTGACGGCATAACATTATGATACATGCCCATACACATCATCTGTATATTTGTTATGAGATATGACTAGCCATTGCATATGCCATAGTGTTGGTGGTTTATGGGACTCCCTGATAGGCGGAGTTATCCCACATGAATGTACGGTATGCGCAAAATTGATGGATGATTGGACTGCGTGACTCATGCACTTTGCATTTGTGTGATTGTGATTACTATATGCCATACCGACATCAGGGCCATAGCCTCCATAGACACATCGTGGATGGCCGGATTAGATACTAAAAATACTGTTTCTAGCATTGGGGCGCCATAGATGTCCAAGGGTGAAAATTCCTAAATCCGATAGAACCAGAGGATGACTCCAACGCCGAGATCGAGTGGATACATGAGCGCATGAGAGCCGTATACCAGTAGGCCGCATCTTCTACTGTATCGTGGTCGGTTGGAAAAGGGTGTGACCTTACTCACCTGAGTGAGGGGGCAATTTATAGGTTGAGTTTGACCAGCTTGAGGAATAGGTCCGCTATCGACGAGCCGGGCCCGATATTGGCAAGCGGATAGTGGGGTCTCTTCCACTCATCCAATTCTGCGTTCGGATCGGTGCGGCAAACTGCCGTGGAGTATACCAGACCCCTGTGATTATCCAGAATGAGAACTGTACTGATATCGGATGAGTTGTATGAGGATTTGGAGGAGGATTGGCATACTTAAGTTGCATCTCGCATCGCATGGTCTTGATATGGCCGATAACATTCATATCTTACACCGCATAGCCTTGGTACAGCTGATTGCATTCATGTACCTATCAGCATGATTTCGCATTACTTTGGCATTGCATTCTGAGCAAGTTCATACTACGCACACGCTTACACCGCCCTCTAAGCTTTCTATAAGCTTATGCATGATTGATGCGTGCAGGTAGAGCTGTACACGAGCAGACTAAGGCTCGAGTACTCGCTCGACTCGACTCGGAATACTCGACTCGTACTTGACTCGTCTGAGTTAGAGCCGAGTACGAGCGGGTTTCCACGACTCGTTTACATAACGAGTAGAGTTCGAGTCTAGAGGTACTCGACTCGGTACTCGACTCATAACGCGACTCGTACTCGACTCGTTCCTCTGTATATAAGCCCACCCCAAAAAACCCTACCCACTCACCCGTTTTTCAACCAGCGAGTAGCCGAGCGCCCAAAAAACCGTACCCACCCACCCGTTATTTTCAACCAGCGAGTAGCCGAGCGCCCAAACCCTTTTTCCCGCCCGTTTGAAAAAAAAAAACCCTCTCTCCCCTCCAGCGCTCGTCCGGACTCCGGCCGTCCCTCTTCTTCCCTCTCTCTCTCTCTCTCTCACTCGCCGTCGCCCCTGTCCCAAAAAACCCTACCCCACCCACCCGTCATTTTCAACCAGCGGGCACCCAAACCCTTCTTCCCGCCCGTTTGAAAAAAAAACCCTCTCTCTCTCCCCTCCCTCTTCCAAAGACTCGTCGGACTCCCGTAGTCCCTCTTCTTCCGTCTCTCTCTCACACTCGCCCCTCGTCCCCAATCCCGGCGTGCTAGACCCTCGCCGCTCGTCTCTGCGGCTTGTCCGTGATCGAGCTCGTCCCTGTCGCCTTGTCCGGTTTAAAATCGTCCCGCTGCTGTGCCGCCACTCGTCATCGCCCGCTGTTCTCTTGCCAAATTTCGCTTGGTAATGTGTGGATTTTTTATTTTTTATTTTTTATTTTTAGAAATTGTTTAATATATATTAATATAGAATTTGTTTAACATAATTTTGAGATTAACCTCAGGTTTGTGTTTTCCCTAAATATTCGGTGGATAATTAGTTGTTAATATAAAATTTGTTTACTATAATTTTGTTAATCAATTGTTAATATATTTCATATTTGTGTTAATAGAGAATTTGTTAATCAGTTGTTAATATATTTGTGTTAACTTGATATTTGTTAATACATTTGTATTAATATATTTGTGTTAACCTGATATTTGTTAATATAGTTGTTAATATATTTGTGTTAACTTGATATTTGTTAATATATTTGTGTTAACCTAATATTTGTGTTAATATATTTGTGTTAACCTGATATCAGTTGTTAATATAGAATTTATTTAATATAATTTTGGAATTAACCTGATATTTGTGTTTTCCCTAAATATTTGGCATAGATATGAATTATTTGTATTATTCTACTTATAGACTTGTAGTATAGGATAATCAGTTGCCCATTTGAGGATTTCTATGTTGTCAGACATAGATTCAGTGTGTTCTTGGATGCATAGAAATTGCTCAAATTGTCCATTTTTGGACAGTTCAGGGTTAGATAGATTGTAATGTCTTCATTTATTCCAATTTAAATGCATATGTCTGTTCTGGTTTCGTCTCTCCTTTTTCTCTCTGGATATATTTCATGTATTTATTTCCGTCGTCAAATGTCCACACTTTGTGTTGATGATTGACATGGGAATCAAATACAAGATTAATATATTATGGAGAGATAAGGGGAGATGTTGCCGGAATTTCGGCGTAGCATTTAAATTGGAAAATGAAGCATTACAATCCATCTAACTTTGAATGGGTGACTGATTTAGACAGTTAAGTAATTACGCCCGTCTAGCGGTCTAGCCATCTAGGATCCTATCCCCTAGGTATAGCTGTATTAACATATCGAGAACTTTATTTTATAAATGGCTAGTCAAGACGAAAGCCCAAATACCCCTGGAATGGGTGCATCGGCCACATCTCCTCTAATAGTAGAGGGAGACACAGACACGTCAACCGCATGCAAAGGGAAGAAGAAGAGATCAACAGTGTGGGATGATTTCGAAGATGTGACAGTTAACGGTGTACAGAAGATAAAGTGTAATCACTGCAAAGGTTATTCAGCAAGATTCTAGGAGGATCTACGACACATTTAATTAGACATTTGAAGACGTGTCCTAAGAAAGCAAGACTCCCTCCTCCCGCCAACAGACGTATTGTCATTTACGAAGTCAGAAGGGGACGACTCCCAAGGCGTAGTGTCCACTCATAAGTTTGACAAGGAGAAGCTGAATGAGTGGTTTGCTAGATTAGTGATTTTGAAAGAAAAACCTTTCAGAATGATTGAAAGTAAAGGGTTTAGGGCTTTCTGTCAATTCCTTAACCCTCGGGCCGAGAATGTCTCCCGCGTCACAGTGCAGAGAGAAAGCATGAAGATGTACGCAAAGGAGAAGATGAAACTGAAAGAAGTTTTAGCTTCAGTGACCAGAATAGCTTTGACCTCTGATTTATGGACGGCGTCCAATCAAAGAAAATGATACATTTCATTAACCGCTCACTATGTCGATAAGGATTGGAAACTATGCAAGAGAATTTTGAACTTCAAACACCTTCCTCCTCCACATACTGGTTTACTTATTTCAGATTGCATCTACGATTGTCTAAAAAATTGGGGCATTGAGAAGAAAATTTCAGCAATAACTTTAGACAATGCTTCAGCAAATGACAGTGTCATTTCATGCTTACGTAACCAGTTCAGGGCTACAGGAAATTTATTTTTTGAAGGAAAAATATTCCAGGTTAGATGTTGTGCCCATATTGTAAATTTGATTGTACAAGAAGGGCTGAAAGCAATCAACGACACTATAGAGAACATAAGAGAAAGTGTGAAATATATAAGGGGGTCGCCATCGAGACTGAATATGTGGAATGACATCATCCAACGTTTGAATGTGCCATCTAAAAAAATGTTGAAGTTGGATGTTTGTACACGTTGGAACTCGACCTATGAAATGTTAGATGCGGCAATGGAATTACAGCTTGCATTTCCTGAATACGCGGCGCGTGACAGAACATATTCTTGGTTGCCGAGCACAGATGATTGGGCCAAAGCACAACAAGTTCACACATTTCTCCAAGTTTTCTACGAGTGCATGAAGATTTTTTCTGGGAATCAATATCCAACCGCGAATCTGTTTTTTCCATCTCTTTAGAAGATTAAGGATGCTCTGCAGAAAAATGCCAGTGCGGGTCCAGATTTCATACGCGATGAAAGTTGGTATGAAGACGAATTTCGATAAATCTTGGGACGAATGTCATCTGTTGATGTCCTTAGCGATGCGCTTGTTCTTGATCCCCGTTTGTAATATGGGATTGGTTAGCTTTATTTTCATGAAGCTTTATTCTCTTGAAAGAGCGGCGAGAGACGTCTAAGGTTCGTGAAGCCCTTGAAGATCTGTATAAATCGTATGTTAATACTTTAACCGCAATGGTGTTGAAGAAAGTAGAGATGCGGATATTTCGTACTGTAATCGGGATGTGCTAAATGAATACATATCATATTTGGCACAAGCACAAATAGGAGTTGATACTAAGGAATCAGAGTTAGAAATGTACCTCAAGGAGCCAATCGTAGTGCGAGCTGAATTTGATGTGTTGGAATGGTGGAAGATGAGGGTTAGTGAATCAAAATACCCTACATTATCTGTGATGGCACGAGACATATTATTAATACCAATTTCAACAGTGGCATCAGAATCCGCATTCAGCACAGGGAGTAGGGTTGTGAGCAAGTATCGAAGCTCACTTTCCCTAAACACAGTTGAAGCGTTGATTTGTACGCAAGATTGGTTGCGCCCGATATGGGGAGGAGATATGAATGATGATGATGAAGAAGAGGAGATTGAGATTCATGACGAGTCTCTACCTACAGATCAGTAATTATTTTCGATTTTTCAATTTTTTTTGGCTGAATGTTGAATGATCTGTAATATTATTTCACTGCAACTGCACACACAAAAGTATTGGTTCTTTTGGAATGTGGTTTGGAAGACTTTGAATCATTGATATTTATTTACATATGTCTGTTCATTTGCTTTTATTTTTGAATTTTGATACATTTATATTACTTTCTTTTGTTGCTATATCAAGTTCAATTTATTTATCAATATTCTGATTTTTTTATTTAAAAATTGAATGTAGAAATGTCGTCATCTGAGCCATCGACAAACATTTGGGACTATGCTTCCCTAGTTGAATCACCGCCACGGTCTGGAAAAACAAAGATTAAGTGTAGTTTGTGTGGCATAAAATTTGTAAACAAGACTAATCGCTTTCGCCTACACTTGTCATGTCGAGGTGGTGATGCAAAATAATGCCCCAATGCGCCTAAGGATGTCCAAATTCTTTTTCAAGCCCTGTTAGATTCGAATAGAAAGTCTTCCACTCCATCCAAACCTTCTGCTTCTGGATCTGGTACACAAATGACATCCACAAAAGACGTAGAGGAGGAAGCCAGATTAAAAGCTTTGGAGGAAGAACAATTCCAAATCGCCATAAAACGCAGTATGGAAGATGCTTCTAGACTTCAGCGATATTCGAGTCAAAGACAACACGATGTTGAAGCAGGATCAAGTTACTCGTCGAGTACGACAAATAAGAACAAGAAAAAGAGTAACAAATTGAAATTCCTGACTCGTCTCGGTGAATTTTATAGGGCATTGGGTACTACATACAATTCTTCACATAAAGCAAGTTTGAAAAATCTAGTTGAAAGTGTAGAAGAGCACGAAGGAAAAATCTCTTCGCCTTCTGACTCAGAGGAAGTGAATCAATTTGTATATGAAAAAATAGATAGCAGTTCCGATGAATCAGATGACAATACAGGAATAAGAAGGCACTCATCTTATAGAGGTTATTAGTTATAAATTGTCATTTTGAATAATGTAATGTAATTATGTAAAGACGTTAATGTAATTATGTAAAGACGTTAATGTAATTATGTGCAATTTATATATTTTATTGGCCTCAAATTCAGACTCGGACTCGAACTCGCCTCGAAAACTCGCACTCGGTACTCAACTCGTGTGCTCGTACTCGAACTCGACTCGAAAACTTGGACTCGACTCGACTCGTTTACTACTCGTACTCGGATCGTACTCAGGCGAGTAGAGTACGAGCAGGAGGTCATGCTACTCGGCCGAGTAGAGCCCGAGTACGAGCAGCGGTCGGTCGTTAAGAGTCGAGTACGAGTAGGGCAATACTCGACTCGTGTACAGCTCTACGTGCAGGTGACGCCCGGACGCAGCCGTAACCTCATCATAGTTGGAGCGTGCAGTCGAACTTTTGAAGTTTTCGTTATTATCATTATCTTGTATTTCCCTTCATACTCATTGTACTCAAAGTTTTTTATCATAGTGAATTTTATGGTAGTGTTCTTGTGACTATTGTTCGTAGGTTATGCATATGGTTATGCTTATACTAAGTCAAAATCATGTTTAAAATCCTCCTTATAGGATCCCAGGATCGAAACCTGGTATATAGGTGCCGGGAGCCAAGAATGGGGTACTACGGAGGCTGTCGGTGCCGGATTCGGCGATCGAAAATTTTGTGAGCTCGATTTTCGAGTTCGGGGGATGACAAAAGTTGTTATAAGAGCATAACTTGGGAATAACCGAGAACAACATCACATGTTTTCTATGAGTTTAGGACAATTAGGTTCCAAGTGCGTAACCTTCCGATGAGTTGATTAACGTCATTATTCTTCCTATAGCTGCCCAAGAGGGCAACCCGAGCGAACCCTTCTCCATCACGTGAGGCTCCAGCTTTACCACTTGCGACTCCCGTTCCACACCCTAAGATCCTGCTCTCCAGCCTGAGGATGTCATTCCTCCACCTGAGACCGGTGCGGATCCGACTGTGCCTGTGAGTGCCGCCCAGTTACAGCAGATGTTGCAGGCTGTGAGGCTTAGCTTCAGGGATAGGGCAGGCGCCCAGTTGTTTCACCAGCCTAGGCAGAGCAGGAGCGTGCGAGCGCCCTTCTTCGAAAGTTCAGACAGCTCGACCCTCCGCATTTCCAGGGCGAGTCAGATTTGACTGCAGCCTAGAGATGGCGCTCCGATGTGGAGAAGATTTTTTATATTATGGCATGTACGACCCAACAACGAGTCCGATTAGCTGTATTTCTTCTCCAAGGTGAGGTCGAGCACTGGTGGACATCCGTTACCCATATTGTAGGACCTGATTATGTCTGGAGATGGGAGGATTTTATACACCGATTTGACCAGTAGTACTTTCCCGACCACATTCGTCGGCAATGAGTGTTAGAATTCGAGACCTTGGTGCAGGGAGACATGTCTGTGGCATAGTATGCGGCCCGTTTTGTGGCGCTATCGAGGTTCGCACCATATTTAATTGATGATGAGGGGCGGAAGGCTCACCGTTTCGAGAACGACTTACATTACGTTCTTCGAGGCCATGTTATTGGGCATGAGCTCCCGACTTTATAGGCGGTAGTACGAAGGGCTCAGATTTACGAGACTGACTGGGCCAGCACACAGAGTGATCGAGATCAGAGGAGAAGTAGGAAGAGGAAGGCCCCCTCCAGTAGTCCCCAGCAGCATCGACGACCGTAGAGATACAGGAGCCACCAATCCACTAGAGCACCAGCAGCACCATCGGCACCTCCAGCAGCACCACCTCATAGGCAACTTTCTGATACCTACTATGGATGCAATGGGATAGGACACCGTAGGTGGGAGTGTCCCCGACCTCAGCAGTAGCAGCAAAGAGCATTATAGTAGCCTCCGTAGCAGCAGTTGAGAGCACCGTAGCAACCTCCACAGCAGCAGTGACAGTAGATCCCACCACCGAGGCCCCCTCGGTAGTAGCATCAGCACCAGCCTCCGAGACAGTAGCAGTAGAGGCAATGGTAGTAGAGGCAGCAGTTTCGAGCACCTCAGTGATATCAGCAGTAGTAACATCCTCCAAGGAGACAGGCACCTCCCCAGCCAACTCAGGCTAGATTCTATGGGGCTCAGCAGGACCCGCAGTCATCCGGATGAGTCGTTGAGGGTATACTTCTAGTCTCTAAATGCATCGCCCAAGTACTATTTGATTCCGGTGCTTTGCACTCATTCATGTCTGAGGATTTTTATCGATCAACTGGATTGCCGACAGAGTTTACTAGTGAGGGATTGACCGTATCGATACCCTTGGGGAAGACCACAGTATTGGGCCGTTTCTGTTCATCTTGCCTCTCGTTAGTGGGAGAGATTTTCTTGCCCACCGACTTGTACGCGCTGCCGAGGTTAGATTTTGTCATTATCTTGGGTATAGATTGACTTGCTGAGTACTACGCCATCTACTGTTCCGCGAGGACAGTCACATTCTGCATACCAGGATTGCCGCAGTTCCAGTTCGTTGTAGAGTCCCGAGGAGAGTCGTTGTCTTGCTTGATGTCCTACGCCGCTAAGGAGCCTATTACCGCTTGTATTGATCGGTTGCCGATTGTCTGTGACTTCCCCAACGTATTTTAGGAGATTTCGGAATTGCCTCCACGCCGTCATATTGGGTTCCAGATCGATCTTGCGCCTGGTATCATGCATATCTTGAAGGCCCCGTACCGTATGACACCGATGGAGTTGCGTGAGCTGCAGCGACAGTTGTACGAGTTATGTGAGTTGGGATTCATTCGTCCAAGCAGTTTGCCTTGGGGAGTGCCGGTACTCTTCGTCGGGAAGAAGGATGGCTCGTTAAGGCTCTGCGTGGATTACGACGAGCTCAACCGGGTCATGATCAAGAACAAGTATCCACTCCCGAGGATAAATGATTGGTTTGATCAGTTGCAGGGTGCACAGTTCTTTTCGAAGTTTGACCTTCGTTCCAGTTATCATCAGATTTGGGTTTGAGAGGAGGATATTCCAAAGACGGCTTTTAGGACACGTTATAGTCATTTTGAGTTTCAGGTCATGTTCTTTAGACTAACCAATGCACCCACGATCTTCATGCAGTTGATGAACAAGGTCTTTCATCTGTATCTCGATCAGTTTGTTATGGTCTTCAACGATGAATTCTGATATATTCGAGGGCCCGTGAGGACCATATGCAGCATTTGAAGATCGCATTACAGATCCTCCGTGCCCACCAGCTGTATGCGAAGCTGAAGAAGTGCGAGTTTTAACAGGAGGAGGTGAGGTTCTTTGGTCACGTGGTGACGAGGGAGGGTGTCGTAGTGGACCCCTCGAAGGTTGAGGCAGTGCGTCAGTGGGGCCAACCTACGACTGTGTACGAGATCTGCAGTTTCTTTGGTTTAGCGGACTATTATCGGCATTTCGTTGAGGGCTTCTCCCGTATTGTAGCCCCTTTGACCTTGTTGACTCGGAAGGGTGCAGATTTTGTTTGGACTGACGCATGTGAGCAGACATTTATGGAATTGAAGGACCATCTGACGTCTACTCCTATCCTCACTCTTCTCTCTAGGAGTGATGGATTTGTTATATCTACCGATGCCTCATATATTAGTTTAGGTGCTGTCCTTATTCAACACTGCAAGCCTGTAGCCTTCGCATCTCGTCAGCTCAAGGTCCATTAGCTGAACTACCCCACGCATGATTTGGAGGTGGCAGTAGTGAAAAGGTCAAGCTATATGTCCTAGAGGGTGGGGGGGGGGTGTGAATAAGACTATGCCAAATTAAATTAAAATCAGTGGAATAAAATTAATCAATAGCCTTACAATTATTAACCAATTATTAATGCTGAAATCAAATCACCTTAATAAATAAATATTGAGAGATTGATACAAATTCAGTTCTAAGGACAACCTTACACCATAATAAACAAGGGATTATGGTAGGACAACCTTATTTCTAGAACTTCTTTTGGATCAAGAACTCAATTTTAATAAAGATAAATGAATAGCAGAGAATTGAAATTAAATGCAGAAATGTAAATCTAATTTATTACAACAATCTCCACACTTGCTTGAAATGTAAATTGTTACAACATTCACATCCACATATACATTCCACACAACTGAATGATAAAAGATATGAAAATTAAGCAAGCACTCAATCCACAAGATAAAGAGTTATAGTGGTTCTCCTGTGTGTACACCAACTGTTCTTCAACAGCCACACAGAATGCTACTCCACTCCTAATATCCTCACACAGGGGATATTAACGTTCACTATCAAATAGGTTTTCACAGGTTCACCCAAAACCTTTACAATTGTGTCTTTTTAACTTGGGCTTACACAATTCAAAAACCCACACTTCTGAGTTTTCTGGCTCTCCTCAGATAACCACACAATTTGAGATTTTTCTGGTGAATCCCAAACAAAAACCAAAAAGGAATGGAATTTACAGAATTGTAAAATACCTGGATTTCTCCTCTTGTAGCTGCCCAGAAGAACCAATTGGAGTAAACGTTTGAATATAGAAGTTTAATGTCCACAACTCACTTTAATATGATTCTACGTTCTAATTGATTTTAGATTTAAACCAGTTGGGCATAGCTATATTTGATTTTGATTCCAAGAAGAAGGAATAAGTCAATTCCTCTTTTCAAATCAGATTGGAATACAGAAACAAAATCAAATTAAATAAGCTATTAAAAAGAGAAAGAAATTATGCACAAAATAGCTTGAAAATAAACACAAACTTATCTTAGAGTGGAGCCTTGAATTCACTAAAATATTCAATGAAAAACTCTGAAATTCGTATGCTATTTCTAGCAGAAATTCGTCTTCGACTGGTCTTAGGGTCACCACAACTGGTCTTGAAATAAATGGATTTTTGAATTTTTGAGCGCGATCGCATCAGACCGTTTTACGACCGGTCGTAGGAAGTCCACGACTGGTCGAAGGCAGTCCACGACCGGTCGAGACACCTCTACGACTAGTCGTGCAACCCTTGATTTAGTTGCTGGAGTTTGAGTCATAGCATTACGACTGGTCGAAGGTTGAGTCGAGACCATCTCACAACCGGTCGAGCAGACTCCAGGACTGGTCGTAGGCGCAACAAAAAATCTGATGAATTGCAACCATTTTAGGACTGGTCTTGGAATTTCTTAGACCCAGGTCGAGACAAGATTAGGACCGGTCGAATGTGGTCTAGGACCCAGTCTTAGAGTAGACCAAAATCTTGTAATAATATTCATTTGGATTATGTATCCAAAGTGACCTACCCTAAGGTCAATCTAATGGTCTATCAAACCTGGAACATGAAGTATGGACATTGAACATTTTATTTGCTTAGACTTTAATTTTTACGAAGCTTGATTTCTTCTCAATGTAGATTGACTACTTCAGAAGCTCCAAAGTAACTTTAAGTTGTACTTGAGTCCCGCATTTAGATTTGAGTCTTGAACTTGTACTTGAACTTGAGTTTTGACCCAGAGTTTTCTCTTAATATTGTAGCTTGAACTATCATGAAGCTTGAAGAATTCTTTGAGCTAGACTTCAAGTGTTGACTAGGTGTCTTGAACAAATTTATCAAGATATAAACACACATCATACGGAGACGTTTTGACACATAAAATTTGACAATCAAAGAGGAATCAAATCATAGCACTTACAATCTCCCCCTTTGTCAAATTTGTGACAAAACACTTCTCATACTTCAGTAAGATAAACATCACTTATACAATAACGAATCATGCACTAGTTATTAACGGAGACAACTCATACTCCCCCTGTCAACACAAACTCAACTCCCCCTGAGTTAATCACCTCCCTCTGAGAAGGTATACATCATATCAATCATACCTCATAAAAATAATGCACACATTCTCCCCCTTTTTATCAAAATATGACAAAGGAAGAAACAAAGATAGGTCATGAAAGACAGAAGTAGATATATCAACTCAGAATAATAAAAAGTGCAGAGTGAATAACAATACAAGAGAAGTTAGCTAGGTGAGTCAGAGTACATATTAAAAGAAGTAGCAAGTGAAGTTTTAAGACAATAATCCACACTACCAAAGAACGAAACTTAGTAAAATAGTTACAGACCAAAGATTAAACATTCTCAATCGGAACCAGATGATGGAGGAGGAATGTTAGGATCACTTTGGTGAAGACTCTTCTATAAGCGTGTAACGCCCTGAAAATCGGGGGTCGAGCATAAACTCAACTCCCGAGTTCCAGAACATCACTTATGCAACAAAATGAATGATGTTTGAATGTTGACTGTACTTGTGCATTGAACATGAGCGAGATTAAGCCAAAACAACATATCATACTCCAGAGACGGTTAAATTTGCAAGCGGAAGACTGTGATAGATAGATAAAATATATAACCTATGATGAGTCTCCAGAGTGTGATAACATTACCAGGTTAAATAATTACAAGTGCAGTTCTAAAATGTACCAAATGTGAGGAAGTATGAGGTCTCCTATCCCATGTACCATAGCCCCATCAATACAATATCGGGTCTTCATTGACACCCGAGAGAGATACTGAGATAGGAGAATTCCTCCTATCATCATAGAAGTAGTCCTGGCTCTGCTTCACAAGCATCGCCACCACACTCCGAAACTCAACAAATGCGGTTGGTGTTGCAAACACCGTCCCGTAATGTGGGAGTGAGTGATCAACTCAGTGGAACAATAAAGCATAGGTTAACATGTTATCAATTCAATCAAGCAGAATGATAAAGCAGTACATATCAAACAATTCTAACTACTCTTATTAATGCAAGTATGAATGACATGATGTATGCCCTCACCGACATACTCCCTCATGCGACACCCTCTTCGTTCGCGGCATGCTTTCATCCCTCAGTGCTCTATATCTTCCAGGCACATGCAATGCATGATGAGCATGATTACCGAGTTGTTATTATTCCATTTCAAACAGCAGGATTGGGAAACCAAGGTACCTCCCTTGTATCATTCCCAAACATGATCCATTCTAGGGTCGTCAGTCCTAGTTAATCTCAGACGATGGTGTGTTTCTAGGTCACTGCAGAGGCTGTCAGGGCTGTTACACGGAATCGTTGCACCACTCCCCCATCACCTCTTTAACGATTCATCACTATACAGATACAGGCCTAGTTCATACTCTATACATCGCGGGCAAAACTCATCGCCTCACCGCAAATTCGAGTATGCTCGAGGTCACTTCACTAACGTCCTACCAACCGCGGTCTATTTCGGCCCGACCGGTCCACTTATTGAGAATGGGACCGGCCGCAACCCGACCGAGGCCCACAAAAGTGCTACGCCAATGTAGGCCGACAAACTCGAATATAGTGTCCCATACCACCATAATCGGCTCACGAGTCGGTTGCTCACTTTGGTCACTACGGAGAGCGGCAGTACGCTGTGGTCGTTACACGGAATCGTTGCACCACTCTCCCATCACCCATCGCCCCAGCGTAGGCCGACAGCTTCGACCACGGTGTCCCATACCACCATGCTCGGCTCATGAGTCTTAGCGGATCGAGGTACCATGGTTAAAAGGGATTTCACTGGTAAGTTTGGTACCCTAGGTTCAAGCAGTAGCGACCAAACATGGTGAACATACATTAGACACATCGGGTTACTTGACGAGTCTGACTAGCTCGAGCGCACAATCAATTAAATGACATGAAGTGCATAAGCACTTCGCGTGGCCTAACCACTGTCACCAACTGACGTACGACTCGGGTTCGTCAAACACATCCCACGTGGCGACATAAACCTCAGCCACGATCTCAAATCTGGTACCGACTGTCTGGACTATAGACATAGCCCCAAACACAATCAATTGTCGTCCATAGCATGTGGAGTAAAACATGATAAACTATGACATTCAAGAACACTAGAAATCATGTTATAAAGCATCTCATAAGGCATGTTAATAAAACAAGTTACAAAGCATGTTGTAAAGCACTATACAAATAGGGATACAACTACATATATTTCATAGGTGAGTGGTTAGAGTAAATAACCACATGGAGGGTATCATATGTGACTCTAAGGTAGTTGAGAATCCCATCTCAGCACCTACCTAAGGTTCTAACACTTAAGCACTTACACTCACAAGCGATTTCACCAACACTTGTAAAGCACTATTTCAACATACATGACGTATGTTAGAGGAAAGTGCACTAGGATTGTCCCTTTACCAAACTAGTATTTTATGCGTATACATCATATTCATACAGCAATTAGTCATGACAATTACACCAGCAAATTTTATACGTATAGGGTATTTTCTAGGATACCCAATTTCAACATACATAGTGTTTACAAGGGAACTTGTAATACGGCGATTCTTTTCGCTAAGAAATTAATTTATACACACATAATATATTTATACAACAATTAATCATGACAAACGCATCGCTAAAATATACACGTATACGGTACTTCTTACAATACCGTATATCTACATACATGGTGTATATTTGTAAACATGTATTTAGGCGAACCCTTCCGCCAAATGAGTATTTTATCCATACATCATATATTCATACGACAATTAAACATGTCAAACACATTTTCAAAAAAATACGTATACGGTATTTTATACGAATACCAAGAGTATGTGAAATTCTAAATTCTACAATTCTAATCGAAACAGAAAACGGAAAACACTTTGTACATGTGCAATTGCATGCAGATCATGAATCTACCATTATTTGACATTGAAAGCGTTGAAAACTGTAACCTATACACCTAAAGTCCTCACCTTGTGTCGTAGAATCGTAACGGAGTCGATAAGTTCGCTAAGCTTCCGTATACGGGAGTTTGGCAGCCTAAAGAACGAAACAGGTTAGCTATTTCATAACCTGTATCCTATACATATCAAAACAGGTCTAGGGTTAGGGTTTATTACCTTAAAACGGAGTCGGTATCGCCGGAAAAGCGTCTGGAAGGAGGCGGTGCAGCCCGTGGAGCGGCAGGAAAGTACGGCAGGGAGTTCCTCCCAGATCTCCCTCACTTTCTCTCTCTTTTCCCTCTCTCAAATCCAAATTCGTATGGCTGGAATGGGAGAGGGTTTAAGGTCCTTTTATAGCCTAAAAATTCCCCGAAATAGACTCAGGTTCAAGGGTTACTGCTAATATAGGTATTTCGTCACTTTTCCGGCTCAAAAGAGAGGTTCTGGTAGCCCTCCTTGAGCCAAACGTCAGACTTAAGTTCACCACCTATGGATCTATGTGGGATTACGTTTTCGACTCGATCGGATTCCCAGATCGCACGTGGCGGACCACTTTCAGTTCAACGGTCAGTGGGCCACGATCAGAAATTCCAAGTACATGTAAATGTTCCTGAAATTTTTCTTAATCCGAGGGTGTAATTTGGTCGGATTCTGACGGTCAGGTTGCTTAATACTGACGCACAAGCGGAAGGTGCCAGATCACTATTCCTGATATTTATTTTGGAATAGGAATAGTGTTTTTCACACACCCTCGCTCCGAATCGAAACGAATGGCTGTGGGACATCGGATGGACCTGATTTTTGAGATGATTGTCAAGCCCAACGAGGCGATCCTAAGTCCTTAACTTTGCGTTAATCGGATTTCCGATGTGCGGTCTAGACCTGATACGAAGTTTCAAGATGCACCCGTGAGCAGCCGGGTAATGAGATTGATCCTAGATTTTAGGGTAACCTAGCGTCAACGATTCTACAAGTTTTGGGTCTTGCAGATCGTATTTAAAGTGATTCAAACAGATTTCGTAGCTAATCTGGTTTCACACCTAGTTACTTTGTCTCATTTCTAAAGGATTTAGTCCTAAGTGATTTATGGTCGAGGTGGTACTCAGGCCTTTGTAGTTTATATATAAAGTGATCCAAGTTATACTACTTAGCTAGTTTAAGATAGTGTCTAGGGTGAAAGTTCTTAGAAAAATTGGAAGATCAAGGTGATGAAGGGTGAGATTTGTGAAGGAAATGAGTTCAAAGGCGGCTTTAGACTTTGGGATTCAGTTCTTACAAGTTAATGAGGTATTAGGATCGACCCATTGCCTAAGGACGTCTAATCCCAGGTTGGCAAAAATCCGGGGCATTACAAAGCGCCTAAAATATTTGCGCATATTTTTAAATTGTTGATTGTGCCCAACATTCATTTGTTCTACTTTTTCCTCTAATCCACTAAGACGTGCATTGAAATCAGATGGTTCAAAATGTAGATCATTTCCAGAATCAGAATCAATTTCATTAAAAATATCGTCCATGTCAATATCATCGGCCGACAACTCATCACCTTCGACACCCATCTCAGCTTCAGCAGCAGCATCACCCGCATCAACATCAACTTGACCAGGAAAAAGCTCTAACTTCATCTTATTCAGGTTGGAATTGTTAAATATGAGGTGTCGGATAGGAACCTCACCGACGGGCATAGCGACTAACATGTGAGTGGCTAATACATTTAACAGATATCCAAAAGGAATATCACCATGACCAGGATTACTACGAATTTGTATGATAGTGGAACAAATCAAGGAGGGCAGACAGATGTTAGCACCAGTAATGATCGAATACAGAATACGAAACATAAACAAAGTCAACTCAGTTTTGTTTCCAGAGTGGGGATACAGATTGGAAGTGAAGATACGATGCAAAACTCTGTATTTGGGTAACAAGTATCTGGTTTTAAGGGCATTTCCATTCACAATCCATGGAACATTCATGTTGCACAATGCTCGAGTAAAAATACATTTTTCAGATTCTGACACTCTCTCAGCAAGTGCACTAGGATGAACACCATCATCATTTACTTGAATATCCATAAGGCTGGAAATTAAGTGTCGATCAACATGAAACGGCCCTTCTCTAGTGTCAATAGTAAAAGTTAGTTGCTCAGCAGAGAAGTCAGATATGCATGCAACCATTGCCTGTGCTATGGACTAATATGCAGGTCCACCCCAACATAAAATGTTTTCCCAGCCTACAAATTGAAGGAGAGGAAAGAGACCATATGGAGCAATATGATTTAAATCAACTATTTTTTCAATAATAATATTGCGCATACGCAAGTCATGTACATGCGGAGTATCATCTTCAGGATCCCTAAGATGATGTCTAGTAATTGCATTTGAACGAGAAGACGATGCACCTCTATGAATTTTCTTTTTACCCCTAGATTCCATATTCTTGAAGAAATGAAAGAAATTTCAAGAAAAAAGAGATGGGTTTCTCTAGATTTATCAAAAAGGATGAAGAACCCAACAAATTGAAGATTTATAGGAAATAGACACCAATAATCAAGAAAATTAAGAGTTAAGATTAGGATTCTCCAAGAAAAATCACTCTTAACCTGGAGGAATCGAACATAAGGGTTCGACTAGTAGAAGCTCGGCTCGTCGGTGAGGAGGGTTAGAATGAAGAAGAAACAGATTTTTCCCAAATTAAAAAGGACATCGCGCGCACGACCGGTCTTGGGATATACTCGACCGGTCGTAGCAAGACTAGTCGAGCACGTTCTCGACCGGTCTTAGACCAGAAAAAAATATGCAATTTTCACACAATTTTAAAATTTAAACATATTAACATTATATATAATATGATACAAATATGCATGATCAATCATTTAAAATTGCACATACCAAGATCAAATTTCAATTTGTTAAACCTGCTTTTGTCGAGCGATTTAGTGAAAATGTCAGCAAGCTGAGTCTCGGTAGGAATATATTCTAAAGATATTATTTTTTCTTCTACTAATTCACGAATGTAATGAAATCGAATGTCAATGTGCTTAGTACGTGAATGCTGGATTGGGTTTTTTGAAATGTTTATTACACTGGAATTATCACAGTATAAAACCATAGAGTCTTGTGCGATTCCATAATCACTCAGCATACGTTTCATCCAAACCAACTGAGTGCAAGCATTTCCTGCTGCAATATATTCGGCCTCTGTAGTTGAGAGTGATATGGAACTTTGTTTCTTGCTAAACCAAGAAACCAAATAGTTTCCAATGTAGAAACAACCACCGCTGGTTGATTTTCTGTCATCTATATTTCCTGCCCAATCAGCATCCGAATACCCAGCCAATTGAACACTAGAATCATAGGGATACCAAAGACCCAGATTAACTGAACTTGGGACATATCGAATAATTCGTTTAACAGTAGTTAAGTGAGATTCTTTAGGATTAGACTGATATCTAGCACAAATTCCAATACTTAAAGCAATATCAGGTCTACTTGCAGTTAGGTAAAGTAGGCTACCTATCATACTACGATACAATTTAGGATCTACATCTTTACCTGTAGAGTCTTTTAAGAGTCTTAGAGTTGTACTCATAGGAGTATCAAAGTTCTTACCATTTTCAAATCCGAATCTTTTAATCAAGTTTAATGCATACTTAGTTTGTGAAATAAAAATTTCATCAGATTGTTGTTTTACTTGCAACCCTAGAAAATAATTTAATTCACCAACCATGCTCATTTCGAATTCAGATTTCATCAGATCTGCAAACTCAACAGTCATGTTAGTACAAGTTGATCCATAAATTATATCATCAACATAGATTTGAACCATTAAGATATCATCGTTATGTTTCTTAACAAAGAGCGTCTTATCGACACTACCCATCTAAAACTTGTGACTTAGTAGGAACTTAGTTAATTTTTCATACCATGCTCTAGGAGCTTGTTTCAGACCATAGAGAGCCTTTTTAAGGTGGTATACATGATTGGTAAGCTTAGGGTCTTCAAACCCAGTTGGTTGTTCAACATATACCTCTTCATGTAGATCGCCATTTAGAAAGGCGCGCTTTACATCCATTTGAAAAATTCTAAACTTTCTAAAACATGCAATAGATATGAAAATTCTGATCGATTCAAGGCGAGCAACTGGGGCAAAAGTTTCATCATAATCAATCCCTTCAATTTGGGTGTATCCTTGCACAACCAGTCTTGCCTTGTTTCGAATGATATTTCTTAATTCATCAGACTTGTTTTTGAAAATCCATTTTGTTCTAATAATATGTTTATCTTTAGGTCTAGGAACAAGGTGCCAGACATCATTTCTGACAAACTGATTAAGTTCTTCCTGCATAACAACTATCCAGTTTTCATCCGAAAGTACTTCTTTCACGTTAACCGATTCTATCTAGGATGTAAAGCATACTTAGTTACATATGTCCTCTAATTGTCTACGAGTGCGCACACCAGTGAGAGGGTTTACAAGTATTTGATCAGTTGGATGATCTTTAACAGTTCTTAATTCAGAATTAGTTTTACTTGATGAAGTATCTGGATTTTCATATATAAGAACTTCATCATTATCTGAACTAGGGGCAGGTGTGTTCAAGTGATCGTCAATTACTACATTTATTGACTCTTGAATCACACCGGTCCTGTTATTCAGAACACGATATGCATGACTGTTTAAAGAGTATCCTAAAAAGATCCCTTCATCACTTTTAGTGTCGAACTTTCCCAGATTTTCACGATCACGTAAAATATAGCACTTATGCCAAAAATTTGAAAATATTTGACAGTAGGCTTTTTCTCAAACCACATTTCATAAGCCATTTTATTATTAGATTTGCAGATATAAACATGGTTAATAATGTAGCAGGCGGTATTCACTGCTTCAGCCCATAAATTTCTAGGGAGCTTCATGCTATTTAACATAACACTTCCCATTTCTTGAAGTACTCTATTTTTTCTTTCCACAATACTATTTTATTGTGGTGTTTTGGGCGCAGAGAATTCATGTGATATTCCCTGATCACTACAGAGTTTCTCAAAACCGCTATTTTCAAACTCGGATCCATGATCACTACGGATCTTACTAACTTGAGAACATTTTTCAGTTTGGATCCGTTTTATAATCTTTTTTACTTCATCAAGGGTTTTTGATTTGTCCCTCAAGAATGAAACCCACACTACGCCAAAACAGCGAAAAAAAGATGGTCCAAAACCGTCTCAAATGACCAAAAAGGACGGTCATGGACCGTGGCATAAGCAGTCAAATTTTGACGTCCTATTACTTAAAAGGATGGTTGAAAACCATCATTCTTATTGACGAAAAAAAGACAGTCATAGACCATCCTTAAAATGGACTGTCATAAACCGTCTCTTATGAGCCCAACAAGGACGGCCATGGACGGTCCTTTAAAAGGACTGTCATGGACCGTCCTTAAAAAAGACTGTCATGAACCGTCTCTTATGGGCCTTCAAAGGATGGCGATAGACCGTCCTTTAAACGGACGGTCATGGACCGTCCTTAAAAAGGACTGTCATGGACCGTCTCATATGAGCCTTCAAAGGACGGTTATAGCTATAGACCGCTAAAGACGGTCATAGACTGTCCTTTAAAAGGACTGCTATGGGCCGTCTCTTATCACCCTTAAAGGACATTTCAAATTTGACCTGTTACAATCTTCTTCCTGATATACACCTGTTATACAATATATTTCATCACATTCACATTCACATCCTGATACATACCTGTTATACAATATCTTTCATCACATTCACATTCACATCCTGATATACACCTGTTATACAATATATTTCATCACATTCACATCCTGATATACACCTGTTATACAATATATTTCATCACATTCACATCCTGATATACACCTGTTATACAATATATTTCATCACAATCACATCCTGATATACACCTGTCATACAATATATTTCATCACATTCACATTCACATTCACATCCTGATATACACCTGTTATACAATATATTTCATCACATTCACATTCACATCCTGATATACACCTGTTATACAATATATTTCATCACATTCACATTCACATCCATCTAAACCCAAACTCACACAATCTTCCTGATATACACCTGTTAAACAATATATTTCATCACATTCACATCCATCTAAACCCAAACTACGTAAATCCATCCAAACACAATCTTCCTAATATACACCTGTTATACAATATATTTCATCACATTCACATTCACATCCAAACACACAATCTTCCTGATATACACCTGTTATACAATATATTTCATCACATTCACATTCACATCCTGATATACACCTGTTATACAATATATTTTATCACATTCACATTCACATCCATCTAAGCCCAAACTCACACAATCTTCCTGATATACACCTGTTAAACAATATATTTCATCACATTCACATCCATCTAAACCCAAACTACGTAAATCCATCCAAACACACAATCTTCCTGATATACACCTGTTATACAATATATTTTATCACATTCACATTCACATTCACATCCATCTAAACCCAAATTACGTAAATCCATCCAAACACACAATCTTATCCACATTACATTCATCCACGCATAATACATATAAGTTTAACTTCATAAGTAAAAAAATAATCTTATCCACATTTCATCACATTCACATCCATCTAAACCTGAATTACATAAATCCATCCAAACACAAACAATCTTATTCACATTACATTCATCCACGCATAATACATATTTAAGTTTAGGTTTAGGTTAGGTTATAAGCTATAGGTTTAGGGAATTGAGAATAGGTTAAGGTTTAAGTTTAGGAAATCGGGTTCGGGTTCGGGATCGGGTTTAGGTTTGGGTTTTCAAGTTTAGGTTTAGGTTTAGGTTTAGGTTAGGGAGTTGAGATTTGGATTAGGTGTAGGTGTAGGTTTAAGGATTTGAGAATAGGTTAAGGTTTAGGTTTAAGAATTCGGGTTCGGGTTCGAGATTGGGTTTAGGTTTGGGTTTTCAAGTTTAGGTTTAGGTTTAGGTTTAGGTTTAGGTTAGGGAGTTTAGATTAGGATTAGGTTTAGGTTTAGGGATTTGAGAATAGGTTAAGGTTTAGGTTTAGGAAATCGGGTTCGGGTTCGGGTTCGGGTTCTGTAACGCCCTGAAAATCGGGGGTCGAGTGTAACTCAACTCCCGAGTTCCAACGCATCACTTATGCAACATGTTTAATGATATTTGGATGTTGTCTGTGTTAGAACAGTAAACATGAATGAGATTATACCAAAGCAGTAATTCATACTCCAGATCAGTTGTATAAAAGCAAGCGGAAGACTGACTGTATATATATGTATGTAAAGAAACAAAACAAATGATTCATTATCCAGAGTATGAATCCTTCTGAGTCACAATATACATGTCTGTGTAATAAACAAAATGTCAAAATAACTAAATACAATCTCTGAAATCCCATCGTCCGTGACCTAGTCGAAGCCGCCCGTGACTGCATATACGAGAACTCCTCCCGGTCCTCGTCGTGTCGGAACTCCGCCTCCCGGAATAGCCGGATCGCCTAAACTCGAGAGAGTCTGGTTGGTGTGCGCAACACAAGATCCCGTAACGTGGGAGTGAGTAGCTAACTCGGTGGAATGATAAGACATAAGTTATCATGTTACCAATACTGATCAAGCAAGAATGATAAAGCGAAAATCAAACACTCCTAGTTACTCGATTAATGCAAGTATGAATGCGAGATATGATGGATGCCCTCTCCGACATACTCCCTCAAGCGACACCATCTCACGTTCGCGCATGCTTACATCCCACGTGCTCCACATCTTCCAGGCACATGCGATGCATGATGAGTATGATTACCGAGTTTTTATTAGTTCATTTCAAACAACGGCCAGATTGGGAAACTAAGGTACCTCCCTTGTATCATATCCAAACATGATCCAATCTAGGGTCGTCGGTCCCTAGTTAATATCGACGACGATAGTGTGTTTCCTAGGTCACTTTGCAGAGGTTGCCCGCTGTGGCATTACGCACACAAAGGTTGCACCACTCCCCATCACCCCTTAAACGATTCATCACGATACAACTATACGAAACAGGCCTAGTTCATATTCTATATGTCGCGGCGAACCCTAAGGCACGCCGCAACTTGAATATGCTCGCGGTCACTACAAAGGGTCGCCAGTGTGTACACAAAGACCGCACCACTCCCCATCACCTTATCGGTGTAGGCCGACAACGCGAATATAGTGTCCCATACCACCATAATCGGCTCACGAGTTGAGTTGCTCACTTTGGTCACTACGGGGAGGCACGTAGCCCAGGCGTAGGCCGGCAAATCGACCACGGTGTCCCATACCACCATGCCCGGCTCATGAGTCTTAGCGGATCAAGTACCATGGTTAACGGGATTTTCACCGGTAAGTTTGGTACCCTAGGTTCAAGCATTAGCGACCAAACATGGTGAACATACATAAGGCATACGGTTTACTTGACATGTTCGGCTCTCGAGCGCACAACAAGTTGGGCGATATGAGGCGAGAAGCACCTCGTGTGGCCAACCACTATCGCCAACCGAAGTACGACACGGGTTCACCAACACATCGTGCGTGGCGGAACGAATCCCAACCACATCTTCAAATCTGATACGGGATGCCTGGACTACAAACATAGTCCCAAGCTCAGTCAAACCCTAACCATAGCATGTGAAATACAGCATGATAATGTGGTAATTCAAGAACACTAGTAAGCATATTAAAAAAACATAACATGAAGCATGTTAATAAACAAGTCACAAGGCATGTTCAAAGCATGTTATAAAGCATTATGTAAATATGTATACAAATACTTACATTTCGTAGGCGAGTGGTTAGAGTGAACAACCACATGGAGAGTGTCGTATGTGACTCTAAGGTAGCGGAGAATCCCACTTCAGCACCTACCTAAGATTCTAACACTTAAGCACTTGCACTCACAAGTGAATTCTCCAACACTTGGAATGCAATAGTTCAACATACATGACGTATGCTAGGGAAGCGTGTACTAGGGTTGTCCCTTTACCGAGCTAGTATTTTATACATATACAACATATTCATACAGCAAATAAACATAGCAAACACATCAGCAAATTTTATACGTATAGGGTACTTTCACGTATACCCAATTTCGACATACATAGTGTTTACAAAGGAACATAGGTTTCGGCGATTCTTTTCGCCAAGTTAGTATTTAAATCATGTATTGTATAATCATACATTAAATACATATGTCAAACATCATTCCAAAAGAAATACGTATACGGTATTTCTCCAATACGTAATTTCGACATACGGCGCATTTACAAGTAAACATATAATTTGGCGATTCCTTTCGCCAAACTAGTATTTTATTCATATGTTATATAATTAAACATTAAATAAACATGTCAAGCATTTGTCCAAAAAAAATACGTATACGGTATTTATACGTATACCTAGAATATGTGAAATTCCATATTTCACACCGTTAATCAAAACAGGAAACGGAAAGCACTTTGTACATGTGCAATTGCAAGCAGATCATGAATCTACCATTATCTGACATTGAAAGCGTTGAAAACCGTAACTTATAAGCTTAAAGTCCTCACCTTTGCCTTTGGAAACGGAACGAATCAGCAAGGGTGATGGATCTTCCGTCTACAGGCGATTTCTAGCCTAAAGAGCGGAATCGGTTAGTCGGAATACATCCTACCTCGATTCCAACTCAAATCAGACCTAGGGTTAGGGTTTCTTACCTTCAAATGAGGCGGAATACGCCAGGAAAGCGTCTAGATCAGAGAGATGTAGGCCGTGTAGCAAGCCAAAGCAGCAGGAGGAAGATCGGCAACGATCTCCAAGTCTTTCCCTCTCTTTTCTCTCTCTCCCTCTAGGGTTTCTCCCAAAATTCGTATGGCTGTGAGAGGGGCTGCTCTAAGCCCCTTTTATAGCCTCAAACATTACGAGAATAGACTTAGGTTCATGGGGTGCTGCTTATATAGGATATTCTGCGCTTTTCCAGCTCAAAAGGGGAGTTCTGGTAGCCCTCTTTGAACCAAACGTCAGACTTAAACTTATCATCAATGGATCTACGTGGGATTACATTTTTGACTCATTCGGATGCGCAGATCGCACGTGGCGGACCGATTTCAATTCGACGGTCGGTGGGCCACGATCAGAAATTCCAAGTACATGTAAATGTTCCTGAAATTTTTCTTAATCCGAGGGTGTAATTTGGTCTGATTCTGACGGTCAGGTTGCTTAATACTGACGCGTCAACAAACGATGCCAGATTACTATTCCAGATATTTATTTTGGCTTATGAATAGTGTTTTTCACACTACCTCGCTCCGATTCGAAACGAATGGCCGTGGAAGATCGGATAAGGCTGATTTTTGAGATGATTGTTAAGCCCAGTGGGGCGGTCCTATTTCCTTAACTTCGGGTTAATCGGAATCCCGATGTGCGATCTAGACCTAATACGAAGTTTCGTTTCATTCCCGAGAGCAGACGGGAAATGAGTTTGGTTCTAAACTTTAGGGTAACCTAGCGTCACTTGTTCTGCAAGTTTTGGGTCTTGCAGATCGTATTTAAAGCGATCCTAACGGATTTCATAACTAATTGAGTTTAGTACTTAGTTAACTTTGTTAAATTTCTAAAGGATTTAATCCTACGTGATTTCTGGTCGAGGTGGTACTCGACCCAATGTACGGAAATTTTCAGGTCGTTACAGGTTCGGGTTTAAGTTTGGGTTTTCAAGTTTAGGTTTAGGTTTAGGTTAGGGACTTTAGATTAGGATTAGTTGTAGGTGTAGGTTTAGGAATTTGAAAATAGGTTAAGGTTTAGGTTTAGGTTATAAGCTATAGGTTTAGGGAATTGAGAATAGGTTAAGGTTTTTAGGAAATCGGGTTCGGGTTTAGGTTTGGGTTTTCAAGTTTAGGTTTAGGTTTAGGTTAGGGAGTTGAGATTAGGATTAGGTGTAGGTGTAGGTTTAGAGATTTGAGAATATATTTAGATTATAGGTTATAGGTTCAGGTTTAGGTATAGCTTAAGGTTAAGGTTTAGGTTTAGGTTATAAGCTATAGGTTTAGGGAATTGAGAATAGGTTAAGGTTTAGGTTTAGGAAATTAGGTTCGGGTTCGGGATCGGGTTTAGGTTTGGGTTTTCAAGTTTAGGTTTAAGTTTAGGTTAGGGAGTTGAGATTAGGATTAGGTGTAGGTTTAGGTTTAGGGATTTGAGAATAGGTTAAGGTTAAGGTTTAAGAATTCGGGTTCGGGTTCGGGATTGGGTTTAAGTTTGGGTTTTCAAGTTTAGGTTTAGGTTTAGGTTAGGGAGTTTAGATTAGGATTAGGTGTAGGTTAAGGTTTAGGGATTTGAGAATAGGTTAAGGTTTAGGTTTAGGAAATCGGGTTCGGGTTCGGATTGGTTTAGGTTTGGGTTTTCAAGTTTAGGTTTAGGTTTAGGTTAGGGAGTTTAGATGAGGATTAGTTGTAGGTGTAGGTTTAGGAATTTGAGAATAGGTTAAGGTTTAGGTTTAGGTTTGGGTAATAAGCTATAGGTTTAGGGAATTGAGAATAGGTTAAGATTTAGGTTTAGAAAATCGGGTTCGGGTTCGGGATCGGGTTTAGGTTTAGGTTTTCAAGTTTAGGTTTAGGTTTAGGTTAGGGAGTTAAGATTAGGATTAGGTGTAGGTGTAGGTTTAGGGATTTGAGAATATATTTAGGTTATAGGTTATAGGTTCAGGTTTAGGTTTAGCTTAAGGTTAAGGTTTAGGTTTAGGGAATTGAGAATAGGTTAAGGTTTACGTTTAGAAAATCGGGTTCGGGTTCGGGTTCGGGATCGGGTTTAGGTTTGGGTTTTCAAGTTTAGGTTTAAGTTTAGGTTAGGGAGTTGAGATTAGGATTAGGTGTAGGTTTAGGTTTAGGTTTAGGGATTTAAAAATAGGTTAAGGTTTAGGTTTAAGAATGCAGTTCGGGTTCGGGATTGGGTTTAGGTTAGGGAGTTTAGATTAGGATTAGGTGTAGGTTTATGTTTAGGAAATTGAGAATAGGTTAAGGTTTAGGTTTAGGAAATCGGGTTCGGGTTCGGGATAGGGTTTTAGGTTTGGGTTTTCAAGTTAGGGAGTTGAGATTAGGATTAGGTGTAGGTTTAGGTTTAGGGATTTGAAAATAGGTTAAGGTTTAGGTTTAGGACTTCGGGATTGGGTTTAGGTTTGGGTTTTCAAGTTTAGGTTTAGGTTTAGGTTAGGGAGTTTAGATTAGGATTAGGTGTAGGTGTAGGTTTAGGGATTTGAGAATAGGTTAAGGTTTAGGTTTAGGAAATCGGGTTCTGTTCGAGATCAAGTTTTAGGTTTGGGTTTTCAAGTTTAGGTTTAGGTTTAGGTTAGGAGTTGAGATTAGGATTAGGTGTAGGTTTAGGTTTAGAGATTTGAGAATACATTTAGGTTTTAGGTCATAGGTTTTGGTTTAGGTTTAGGTTTAGTTTAAGTTATAAGCTATAGGTGTAAGGAATTGAGAATAGGTTAAGGTTTAGGTTTAGGGAATCGGGTTCGGGATCGGGTTTAGGTTTAGGTTTTCAAGTTTAGGTTTAGGTTAGGGAGTTGAGATTAGGATTAGGTGTAGGTTTAGGTTTAGGGATTTGAAAATACATTTAGGTTTTAGGTCTTAGGTTTAGGTTATAGGTTATAAGTGTAGGTTATAGGTTTTGGTTTAAGTTATAGGTTAAGGTTTAGGGAATTGAGAATCGGTTAAGGTTTAGGTTTAGGAAATCGGGTTCGGGTTCGGATCGGGTTTAGGTTTGGGTTTTCAAGTTAGGTTTAGGTTTAGGCTAGGGAGTTGAGATTAGGATTAGTTGTAGGTTTAGGTTTAGGGATTTGAGAATAGGTTAAGGTTTAGGTTTAGGAAATTAGGTTCGGGTTCGGGATCGGGTTTAGGTTTGTGTTTTCAAGTTTAGGTTTAAGTTTAGGTTAGAGAGTTGAGATTAGGATTAGGTGTAGGTTTAGGTTTAGGGATTTGAGAATAGGTTAAGGTTAAGGTTTAAGAATTCGGGTTCGGGTTCGGGATTGGGTTTAGGTTTGGGTTTTCAAGTTTAGGTTTAGGTTTAGGTTAGGGAGTTTAGATTAGGATTAGGTGTAGGTTAAGGTTTAGGGATTTGAGAATAGGTTAAGGTTTAGGTTTAGGAAATCGGGTTCGGGTTCGGGATTAGTTTAGGTTTGGGTTTTCAAGTTTAGGTTTAGGTTTAGGTTAGGGAGTTTAGATGAGGATTAGTTGTAGGTGTAGGTTTAGGAATTTGAGAATAGGTTAAGGTTTAGGTTTAGGTTTAGGTAATAAGCTATAGGTTTAGGGAATTGAGAATAGGTTAAGGTTTAGGTTTAGAAATCGGGTTCGGGTTCGAGGATCGGGTTTAGGTTTGGGTTTTCAAGTTTAGGTTTAGGTTTAGGTTAGGGAGTTAAGATTAGGATTAGGTGTAGGTGTAGGTTTAGGGATTTGAGAATATATTTAGGTTATAGGTTATAGGTTCGGGTTTAGGTTTAGCTTAAGGTTAAGGTTTAGGTTTAGGGAATTGAGAATAGGTTAAGGTTTAGGTTTAGAAAATCGGGTTCGAGTTCGGGTTCGGATCGGGTTTAGGTTTGGGTTTTCAAGTTTAGGTTTAAGTTTAGGTTAGGGAGTTGAGATTAGGATTAGGTGTAGGTTTAGGTTTAGGTTTAGGGATTTAAAAATAGGTTAAGGTTTAGGTTTAAGAATTCAGTTCGGGTTCGGGATTGGGTTTAGGTTTAGGTTTAGGTTAGGGAGTTTAGATTAGGATTAGGTGTAGGTTTACATTTAGGGAATTGAGAATAGGTTAAGGTTTAGGTTTAGGAAATCGGGTTCGGGTTCGGGATAGGGTTTTAGGTTTGGGTTTTCAAGTTAGGGAGTTGAGATTAGGATTAGGTGTAGGTTTAGGTTTAGGGATTTGAAAATAGGTTAAGGTTTAGGTTTAGGAATTCGGGTTCGGGTTCGGGATTAGGTTTAGGTTTGGGTTTTCAAGTTTAGGTTTAGGTTTAGGTTAGGGAGTTTAGATTAGGATTAGGTGTAGGTGTTGGTTTAGGGATTTGAGAATAGGTTAAGGTTTAGGTTTAGAAATCGGGTTCGGGTTCGAGATCAAGTTTTAGGTTTGGGTTTTCAAGTTTAGGTTTAGGTTTAGGTTAGGAGTTGAGATTAGGATTAGGTGTAGGTTTAGGTTTAGAGATTTGAGAATACATTTAGGTCTTAGGTCATAGGTTTTGGTTTAGGTTTAGGTTTAGTTTAAGTTATAAGCTATAGGTTTAAGGAATTGAGAATAGGTTAAGGTTTAGGTTTAGGGAATCGGGTTCGGGTTCGGGATCGGGTTTAGGTTTGGGTTTTCAAGTTTAGGTTTAGGTTAGGGAGTTGAGATTAGGATTAGGTGTAGGTTTAGGTTTAGGGATTTGAGAGTACATTTAGGTTTTAGGTCTTAGGTTTAGGTTATAGGTTATAAGTGTAGGTTATAGGTTTTGGTTTAAGTTATAGGTTAAGGTTTAGGGAATTGAGAATCGGTTAAGGTTTAGGTTTAGGAAATCGGGTTCGGGTTCTGGATCGGGTTTAGGTTTGGGTTTTCAAGTTAGGTTTAGGTTTAGGCTAGGGAGTTGAGATTAGGATTAGTTGTAGGTTTAGGTTTAGGGATTTGAGAATAGGTTAAGGTTTAGGTTTAGAAATCGGGATCGGGTTTAGGTTTAGGTTAGGGAGTTTAGATTAGGATTAGGTGTTGGTTTAGGTTTAGGAATTTGAGAATAGGTTAAGGTTTTGGTTTAGGTTTAGGTTATAAGCTATAGGTTTAGGGAATTGAGAATAGGTTAAGGTTTAGGTTTAGGAAATTGGGTTCGGGTTCGGGATCGGGTTTAGGTTTGGGTTTTCAAGTTTAGGTTTAGGTTTAGGTGAGGAGTTGAGATTAGGATTAGGTGTAGGTATAGGTTTAAGGATTTGAGAATACATTTAGGTTTTAGGTCATAGGTTTAGGTTTTAGGCTTAGGTTTAGGTTATAGGTTTAGGTTTAGGTTATAAGTGTAGGTTATAGGCTTAGGTTAAGGTTATAGGTTTAGGGAATTGAGAATAGGTTAAGGTTTAGGTTTAGGAAATCGGGTTCGGGTTCGGGGTCGGGTTTAGGTTTGGGTTTTCAAGTTTAGGTTTAGGTTTAGGTTATGGAGTTTAGATTAGGATTAGGTATTGGTTTAGGTTTAGGAATTTGAGAATAGGTTAAGGTTTAGGTTTAGGTTATAAGCTATAGGTTTAGGGAATTGAGAATAGGCTAAGGTTTAGGTTTAGGAAATCGGGTTCGGGTTTGGGATTGGGTTTAGGTTTGGGTTTTCGAGTTTAAGTTTAGGTTTAGGTTAGGGAGTTGAGATTAGGATTAGGTGTAGGTGTAGGTTTAAGGATTTGAGAATATATTTAGGTTTTAGGTTTAGGTTATAGGTTATAGGTTCAGGTTTAGGTTTAGTTAAGGTTTAGGTTTAGGTTTAGGTTATAAGCTATAGGTTTAGGCAATTGAGAATAGGTTAAGGTTTAGGTTTAGGAAATCGGGTTCGGGTTCGAGATCGGGTTTAGGTTTGGGTTTTCAAGTTTAGGTTTAGGTTTAGGTTAGGGAGTTGAGATTAGGATTAGGTGTAGGTTTAGGTTTAGAGATTTGAGAATACATTTAGGTTTTAGGTCTTAGGTTTTGGTTTAGGTTAAGGTTATAGGTTTAGGTTAAGGTTTAGGTTTAGGTTTAGGTTTAGGTTATAAGCTATAGGTTTAGGGAATGAGAATAGGTTAAGGTTTAGGTTTAGAAATCGGGTTCGGGTTTAGGTGTAGGTTTAGTTTAGGGATTTGAAAATAGGTTAAGGTTTAGGTTTAGGAATCGGGTTCGGGTTCGGGATTGGGTTTAGGTTTGGGTTTTCAAGTTTAGATTTAGGTTTAGGTTAGGGAGTTTAGATTAGGATTAGGTGTAGGTTTAGGTTTAGGGATATGAGAATAGGTTAAGGTTTAGGTTTAGGAAATCGAGTTCGGGATCGGGTTTTAGGTTTGGATTTTCAAGTTTAGGTTTAGGTTTAGGTTAGGGAGTTGAGATTAGGATTAGGTGTAGGTTTAGGTTTAGGGATTTGAGAATACATTTAGGTTTTAGGTTTAGGTTTAGGTTTAGGTTTAGGTTTAGGTTTAGGTTATAAGCTATAGGTTTAGGGAATTGAGAATAGGTTAAGGTATAGGTTTAGGAAATCGGGTTCGGGTTCGGGATCGTGTTTAGGTTTGAGTTTTCAAGTTTATGTTTAGGTTTAGGATAGGGAGTTGAGATTAGAATTAGGTGTAGGTTTAGGTTTAGGGATTTGAGTTTAGGTTATAGGTTTAGGATTAGGTTATAGGTTTAGCTTTTGGTTTAAGTTATAAGCTTAGGTGATAGGTTATATGTTTTGGTTAAGGTTTAGGAATTCGGGTTCGGGTTCGGGTTTAGGTTATAGGTTTTGGGATTTGAGAATAGTTTTAGGTTATAAGTAAGGTTTTAGGTTTAGGTATAGCTTAAGTTATAGGTTATAGGTTATATGTTTAGGTTAAGATTTAGGAATTTGGGTTCGGGTTCGGGTTTGGATTCGGGTTTAGGTTATAGGTTTTGGGATTTGAGAATAGTTTTAGGTTATAAGTATAGGTTTCGGTTAGGTTATAGGTTAAGGTTTTAGGATTTGAGAATAGTTTTAGGTTATAAGTAAGGTTTTAGGTTTAGGTATAGCTTAAGTTATAGGTTATAGGTTATATGTTTAGGTTAAGGTTTAGGAATTCGGGTTCGGGTTTGGGTTTAGGTTTGGGTTTGGGTTTAGGTTATAGGTTTTGGTTTTGGTTTTGGTTTAGGTTAAGGTTTAGGTTTAGGTTATAGGTTATGGATTTGAGAATGGGTTCGGGATTAGGTTATAGGTTTTGGTTTTGGTTATAGGTTTTGGTTTTGGTTATAGGTTATAGGTTTAGGTTTAGGTTACAGGTTTTGGGATTTGAGAATAGGTTTAGGTTAAGGTCATAAGTTTAGGTTTAGGAAATCAGGATCGGGTTCAGGTTCGGGTTTAGTTTTGGGTTTTTAAGTTTAGGTTTAGGTTTAACTTAGGGAATTGAGATTAGGATTAGGTGTAGGTTTAGGTTTAGGGATTTGAGAATACGTTAAGGTTTAGGTATAGGAAATTGGGTTCGGGTTCAAGATAGGGTTTACGTTTGGGTTTTAAGTTTAGGCTAAGCGTTTAGGAATTCGCATCTGTGTTCGGGATCGGGTTTAGGTTTGGGTTTTCAAGTTTATGTCTAGGTTTAGGTTAGGGAGTTAAGATTAGGATTAGGTGTAGGTTTAAGTTTAGGTATTTGAGAATACGTTAAGGTTTAGGTATAGGAAATCGAGTTCGGGTTCGAGATTGGGTTTACGTTTGGGTTTTAGGTTTAGGCTAAGGGTTTAGGGATTCAGATTTGGGTTCGGGATCGGGTTTGGGTTTAGGTTTAGGTTTTATGTTTAAGTTAAGGTTATAGGTTTAGGTTTAGGTTATAAGTATAGGTTATAGGTTACGGTTTAAGGGATTGAGAATAGGTTAAGGTTTAGGTTTAGGAAATCGGGTTCAGGTTTGGGTTTGTGTATGGATTTAGGTTTGAGTTTTCAAGTTTAGGTTTAGGTTAAGGAGTAGATTAGGATTAGGTGTAGGTTTAGGTTTAGGGATTCTCTAGTATTATCTACTATTGAACCTAGTATTATCTACTACATACTAGTAACATACAACCAATATTGGGGCACCATACCATAAGCTACAAGAATTTCATGTCCCCCTAAACAAGGTATCCTCCATTGATAACATATATATATATATATTATAAGTTTTTTATTTTCATTTACATTCCCAAATACATTCATCATCCATCCAAGAAAATTGAAACAAGTACTGTCAATCTATCTTATCTTACCGACCGCCTTATGTTTCTTTTCACCTTTGTAGCTCTCATATTTGTTGTAGCTGCTAGTTCACCATCGTAGTCTCCCTAACCAAATCTTTGTGCAAATCCCTCCATTTGTAGCAAGGTGAAGTTACAGTACAAGAAGTAGGACTGATTAGTCTTTCCATATTTTGAAAAAAATCAAATTCTTTATTTTTTGCTGCAAGTCTACTTATAATTATCATTGGCTCTTAATCTATTTATAATGAAAATCTTAAATATCACCTGATAGTGCTCCTTTGATAAATGTCCTGTTTGGAACAAATAATTTATTTTATACATACATGTGTTTTATCATAAAACCATGCATGATGCATCCATATAAAAAAAATCAAATGGAAATTTTTTTTATATAAACAAATTTTTTGGTGGCACATATTAGAAAACAATGTTACTATCAGCAATGTAACAAATATCATTTAGATTTTGAAATATTGCAAGAAATACATTTGTGGGCTGAATTTATTTGCGGGCTTGGGAGTTGGATTAGAGTGAATATACCTTTCAAAAAGAGGATCCAAAGGTTTATGCTGACTCAAATTGATGTTGGCCATGAGATGGTTGAGGAATTAGTTACTTGCATATTGCCAAGGAGAATTGAAAATAAAACCAAGCCATGAATTAGTTACTTGTATTATTTTACTAAAACCAATGAAAAGATTAACTAATTTTGATTGAAAATAGAAAAATGTAATAAATCATTGAAAACATTTATTGATTTTAATGTAGTGAAAAATAATTTGTAATGTAAGCTACATAGCATGTAGCCTAGTCTTTGTAGCGAATAGCATATGCAAATTATCATGTTGCGTAGGCTACACAACTCAAGCTATTTTCATGAGCTACGTAGCGATAAGGCTAAGCTACACTACATAGCGTAAGCTACATGCTACATAGTTGTTTAAGGATTTGTTGCACAAGCACTTTCTGTATTTTAATATACAAAAAGTTTCTGAATTTTGATGTGAATACTGATATTGCAAAATACTTGTTTGGTAATACGTAAAGCGGTCATCAGTCATGCATCAACAATGTGTAAGGAGAACATCTTCAGTCACACTTTATCGGACTATCAAATACTGTTCATGAATTATGATTGGCTGTCTTAGAAGTTTAATATAGTTCTTTCTCAGCCTAGTTTGCCATTTAGTTATGTCGATAGAAGTGGAGTATCTAAACACTCAATTCTTATTTTTACAAAGATAGGTATAGGTATGAAAGACAAAAAAGAAGAAAAGGGGGCAACAGAAAAAAAGTGCTGGTGAATATTGTATGGATATGAAGGAGCTCAAAATGAGGTAGGATTTGTTTATTTTCATTTTTGTATGTCATTTGATCCTTCGTAGCTGGTTTTATTTTGTACTTGACTAGTCTCCTTGTTGCTAATAAAAAGGTAAAAAGAAAAAAAGAAGAAAAAAATGAAAAGAAAAGGAGAAAGTTTAGACTACTACACCCATTTTTCACAATCTCTTTAGGGCCTGTTTCAATTTAAGGTAAACTAGGGGAATGCAAGTGAAAGAAAAAACATAAACATAAGTGGGAGGTAAACTGACACCAGTGCTAGGGTAAGTAAATCCTTTGCACCTGTTTGTTTTGCTAAGAAAAAGTCTCAGAAAATGCTTTAAAAAAAATTATTATATGCATTTGCAACTGTTTGGATTGCAATCCCACAAAGGAAAATCTTTTTCCCTCCAAAATTGTCATTTCAAACATCACATCAGAGGCAAACTCTTTCCCTCTATTTGTCTTTTTGAAAAAAAAAGGTGTACTCCCTTGTCGATAAGGGAAAAGAAAATGCAAACACTTTACTGCAGCATCCCCTGCTTCCCAAACAGTTGCAAATGACTTGTCGGTACAAACTGGTTGCATTCCCCTGTTTGCATTCACAGGCTATAAAGGTGGTGACTCATCGGCCATCAACATGGCCTCATTGTTAATGGAGCATGTCCCAAGAATAAATTGATTGGAAACCCTTTACCATCTGACATTGGCCATTGAATTTAGACCACTGACCATTTTCTTCATAGTGGTTTGTTTGATGATTGCAAATTGGATTCTTCATGTCGCCTGTTTTTAGTGTGGCTTGACTGTACTCCATCCACAACCAGGTCAATGATTTCGACAATCTGGGTTGACATACATTTATGCCATATGTATGGTGGATATATTACCACCATTCAGGAAATGTGGTATACATGATGTCAATCCAAACTGTCAGAGACTCCAAATTGTTTGTGGATGGAGCATATATCTCAGAAATTGTACTGATTAGACAATCTGAAACATTTCTTTTGCATTTTGAATTTGCACCATTGTCCTTTTTTCTTTCTAACCATTTATTTGTTAGGATTGTTGGATTGATCTGCATGCATGCCACATGCACATTAGACAGGTCAGGAAGGATGCAGGACAGATGTCTAAAAGCTATAAAATGAAGAGTGATTTGTTGGTTGCAGAATTGTGGATGGAAAGAGAAAAGAAGAAAAAAAAGGATGGATTTGGAATCTCTCCTTAATCTAGAAGGATCACTTTGAGAATAGGATTGTTGCGCTCCTAGGAAAATCCCTCACACCTTTTCCAATGAAAAAGAACTAATCCTACTCATTCATTAATTCTAATTATAGCCATCTATTTTAATAAAATAATTGATAGTGAAACATCCCTAACAAGTAACAACCATTTTGTAAATCAGTCATAACTCACTCATTTCCATCCATGGCTTAGTTGAGGAATTAGTTACTTTCATATTGCACACGTCCAACCATTTTTCCAGCTAAGTTTATAGCATGGGCCAAAAGACCCCAATTCCATCATGATGTATCTAATTTATATTCACAATGTCCATCCAATTTTCCAGCTAAGTCTATAGCATGAGCCAAAAGACCCCAATCCCATCATGATATATCTAATTTATATCCACAATGTCCATCCATTTTTCCAGCTCAGTTCATAGCATGAGCCAAAAGATGAGTCAAATCCAAATCTTAACTGACAATTGGAATCCAAGGTCATATTTCAATGATCCAAGTTGTTCATATAATGGACTTGTTTGTAGCTGTGGGATATATTTAAAAAAAAAAAATCATTTACAATGGGATTTTTAACTTGTTAATCATTTAAATCATTTTATTTTGGTTATGGACTCCAAAAATTTGAATCATATATGATACCACTTTTATAAAAACATACATGGACAATCCACCATAAAATCCCACGCCACAAGAATCAGTGAAAATGACAATATTCACTCTCTATAAATATTTCCAGGACCCACGGTGAAGTTTTCTTATCATCCAAACCATTCATATTATCACAAAGACATGAATAAAGGAAAACACGCATATCAGCTTGATCCAAAACATCTAGAGCCCACAGGAAGTTTTTCTATGGTAGAGGATCACTTCACACTGTTACCTGTGGTGTGGTCCACTTGAGCTTTGAATATGCTTCATTTTTGGGCTTAAGCCATAAAATTATCTCGTAAAATGGATGGACAGGGATGATAAAATACATAAATCAAGGTGGACCCCACAGAGATTACTCAGTACACAATCCAATTCCCATACAAAACTCTCTGTGGCCTGTAGGAAGTTCTCATTGGTGGGGATTCAATCTCCACTATTTCCTGTAGTGCAATGGGCTTCATTTTCAGGGCCATTACCTAAAATGGGCTAGCAAAGTAGAGATGGCATGGATATACAACATATACATCAAGGTGGACCGCATGAAACAGTGGAGATAGAAATCCCCAAATCCCCAAATCCCCAATTTCGTAAATCCCCAAATCCCTAAATCCCCAAATCCCTAAATCCTGAAATCCCCAAATCCCGAAATCCCAAAATCCCAAAATCCCCAAATCCCAAAATCCCCAAATCCCTAAATCCCAAATCGTTTCAATCGATATTGAGATTGACAGAGATTGAGAGAGAGAGAGAGATACCTGTTTGAGTTGGAGCCCCGATCACGGTCCACCGAGAGAGACAGAGAGAGGATGCGCGAGAGAGAGAGCACCGAGAGACAGAGAGAGACAGAGAGAGAGAGAGGGACCGAGAGATAGAGAGAGAGAGAGAAGGTGCGCGAGAGTGAGAGACAGAGAGGTATAAAGTGAGGTTGAGAGAGAGGGAGAGAGGGTTTGGGTTTTGGGAGGGGCGGGCGGGTGGGCGCGCAAGAGAAATTTTGGGGTGGTTTTTGGGGTTGTGGGGATGGCGCGGGGGAGTAAGATTTTGGGGTAGAACGGATTGGCTACTCCCGCCGACACCAGCCCCGTGGCTGGTGTTCGGTGGGCTGTGGGCCCCACCATGATGTATGTGTTTCATCCGATCCGTTCATCCATTTTTAAATATAATTTTAAGACTTAGTTTTAAAAATAAAAGGGATATAAATCTTAGGTGGACCACACCACAGGAAAACAATAGTGATTGGATATCCATCATTTAAATCCTCCTAAGGCCCACTGTACTGTTTATCTGACATCTAATCTTTGATTAGGTCATAAAGGCCCAGATGAAGGGAAAAAACAAAGATCAGCTTGATCCAATACTTTTATGGCTCCCAAAAAGTTTTTAATGGTTGACATTCATTCAACACTTTTTCCTGTAATGTGGTCCACTTGAGATTGGGATATAACTCATTTTTTTTAATATCATAAAATGATCAATAAAAATAGACGGACGGCATGGATGAAACATATACATCATGGTGGGGCCTACAGACCACCGAACACAAAAGTTGAGAGGAGTTACCCTCCATTAAAACATTCATAATTATTTTTTGGGCCCACAGAGATGTGGTTCACAAATCTAGCCCATCCATTATGTGTGTGCCACTTGCACGAGGGGTCATACCAAGTTTTAGATGCATCCAAATTTCAGTTGGGGCCCCACCAAGTGCTTTTATATGTTTTAGGCATGTCTTCACATGATTTTAGATGGTATGGCCCACCGGAGTTCTGTATACGGCTGATTTTTGGGGTATCCCATAATTTAAAGAGGACCCATCAAATGCACGGTGTTGATTTTTGACACACGTCATGATGAGGTCCACACAGCTCGACCTCATGGGGAGTTCTCATGAGCTCGACAAATAAAACCTTTTCATATATATAATATTTAAAAAATATAAAAACTTATGTATTTGTCAAATCCACACCGTCCATCCATTTTGAGATATCATTTTAAATCACGAGCCAAAGAATGAGACAGATAAAAATCTGTAGTAGACCCTACCATAAAAAACAACGGGATGGTGATTCCCACCATTGAAACTATCCTAAGGCCCATCGTAATGTTTATTTGAAATCCAACTGGTTCAAAAGTTTTTTTAAAAAATGGTCGTAGGGCCATACATTATGGTGGGACCACAGTAATGTTTGTCATCCAACATGTTCATAATATCAAAAAGATATGAATGAAGGGAAAACACAAACATCAGCTTAATCCAAAACTTCTATTAAATGCACAGTGTTGATGTTCGACACACATCATGATGAGCCCTACAAAACTTACATTAATTCTTAGAGTTTCAGGGTGTCAATAAGTTGGGTCACAATTTTGACTAGAATATTTGACCCATTTTACATGTCTGGCCCATTCACTTTATTTTACTGATCATTACCCTCAATTTGACTAGTTACTAACCTCGATCATGTTACATATGAAAAAGATATTGGGCAAACAAGATTGATCAACAATTTGAGTGAATTTTGATTTAAACATCTGAAGTTATTCACTCTTCAATCTGGACTGATCAGATTGTCCAAAAACAGTTAAAGGTTGTTCATAATATCAAAAATATATGAATGAATAGAAAACACAAACATCAGCTTGATCCAAAACTTCTATGGCCTCCAAGAAATTTTAAATGGCAAAGGTTCAATCACACTATTTCCTGTGGTGTGGTCCACTTGAGCTTTGAATATGCTTCCTTTTTGTTCTTTAAACCTCAAATTATCTGTTAACATAGATGAATGGAGATAATAAAATAAATAAATAACAGTGGACCCCACAGAGTTTACTCTGGTAAGGATAACGAGTTACTCACCTAAATGTAGTAGAGAAGGGTTTCCTTAAAACGTTCATAATCATATATTGGGTCTGCCTAAATGTGATTCACATATCCAACCCACTCATTATGTGTGTCCCACTTGGATGAGGGGTCAGACCAAGTTTCAACCGCATCAATGTCTGTATTAACTTATAAACAGGTTGGATCTCAAATAAACATTGCGGCGGACCCTAAGAAGGTTTCAATAGTGGGTGTCACTATCCCACTCTTTTCTATGGTGTTGGCCCACTTGAACTTTGGATCTGCCCCGTCAATCAGATGCACCATTCCATGGTAGGCCACGAGCTTAAAAATAAAGTCAATCCATGACTTGGGTGGGCCACACATAGTTTTAGATGCTATGGCCACCTGAGTTTCATATATGACTGATTTTTAGACTTAAAGGGGACACATCAAATGCATGGTGTTGATGTTGTACACACATCATGGTGGGGCGCACACAGATTAATCTCATGGGAAGTTCCCATGAGGTGACCTTATAGTACCATTTCATTATTTTAGGTAACTCTTTCATGGGTGTTACTCTAACTGTGTAGGGCCCACCTTGATAAATTTTATGTATATCGACATCGTCCATATATTTTTTCATCATATTTTAGGATGTGATTTCAAATCATAAGAACTAAATAATCTTAGGTGGGCCATACCAATCAAAATAATATGATGAATAACCATTAAAAGCCTTTTGAAGGCCACAAAAGTTTTGGATCAATTTGATCTTTGTAGTTTACCTTCATCTAGATCTTTTTTACATTATCAACAAGTTGGATTGCAGATAAACATTACTAAAACCTTACGATGGGCTCTTTATAATTTTTAATGGCGAGGTACTATACTATCATTCTTTCCAATGGTGTGATCCACTTAAGATTTAAATCTACACAATTTTTTATACCCCGCCCAAAAATGGGTAGGAGAAACGTATGGGCGGCAAGGATATACAATACATCATCAAAATCTAACTTTTGTTATCTAAGTACTTTCCAATTTTTCTTGTCAGAATACAAAATCTAGTTTTCTTTTTTAAAAAATATATTTTTTTACAATTTGACAATTTTTTCACAATTTTGTTTAATTTTTAAAATTTTATTTTTCAAAATATCAATTTTTAAAATCGAAATCTCACTTTTATTATCTAACTTTTCAATTTTTCTTGACAAAATACAAAATCTAGTTTTCTTTTTAAAAAAATATTTTTTTTTACAATTTGTCAATTTTTTCACAATTTTCTTAAAATTTTTAAAATTTTCTTTTTCAAAATATCATTTTTTAAATCTCACTTTTGTTATCTAACTTTTCAATTTTTCTTGTCAAAATACAAAATCTAGTTTTCTTTTTTAAAATATATATTTTTTTACAATTTGTCAATTTTTTCACAATTTTTTAAATTTCTTAAAATTTCTTTTTTAAAATCTCACTTTTGTTATCTATAAATTTTCAAATTTTCTTGTCAAAATACAAAATCTAGTTTTCTTTTTCAAAAATATATATATTTTTTCAATTTGTCAAAATTTTCACAATTTTGTTTAATTTTTTAAATTTTCCTTTTCAAAATATCATTTTTTTTATCGAAATCTTGTAATATAACTTTTTAATTTTTCTTGTCAAAATACAAAATCTAATTTTCTTTTTTAAAATATATATATTTTTACAATTTATCAATTTTTTCACAAATTTGTTTAATTTTTTATATTTTTTTTCAAAATATTATTTTTTAATCAAAATAGATGGACGGCATGGATTAAACACATACATCATGGTGGGGCCCATATAGCACCAACCACAAGCCATTGGATGGTGTCAGGGGGAGTAGCCAATTTGTTCCCCTTATTTGTGGTGTGGTTCATTTAATTAACTTTGGATATGAATCATTTTTTAGATAGTTCTCTAAAATGATCTCGAAAAATGGATGAACAGTGTGGGTTGATCCCGAATTTTCATTATTTTAGGACTTGTGGGGCTCACCATTGTGTATGTTAATTACCCACTCTGTCCATTAATTTTAACGGCTCATTTTTAGGGTTGATCTAAAAAATGAGTCAAATCGAAGCTGTAGGTGGACCACACCACATACTAATGTTATAAATTTATTTTTCATTATTTCTTATGGTGTGGTCCACTTAGACTTTTAATATTTTCTACTTTTTGAGCTCATGCACTGAAATAATATTTCAAAATTTATGGACGGCTTAGATAAAACAAATATATTGAAATGGGCCCCATGGAGCCCCTTAAGCATCGTCAGTCTCTAATAAGATCCTATGGGGAGGTACGTTTTAGAGCTTAAAAATAAAGTCGATCCATGACTTGGGTGGGCCACACCACATACTATAGTTGAGAGGGTTACCCTCCCATTAAAACATTCATAATCATTTATTGGGCCCACCTAGATGTGCTTCATAGATCCAGCCCATTCATTATGTGTGTCCCACTTGGATGAGGAGTTAGACCAAGTTTCATACACATCCAAAATTCATGTGGGCCCCACCAAATGCTTTTATATGTTTTAGGGATGTCTTCACATAGTTTTAGATGCTATGGCCCACCTAAGTTTCGTATACGACTGATTTTTGGACTTAAAGGGGACACATCAAATGCATGGTGTTGATGTTCTACACACATCATGGTGGGGCACACACAAATTAACCTTATGGGAAGTTCCCATGAGGTGACCTTATAGTACCATTTCACTATTTAGGTAACTCCTTCATGGGTGTTACTCTAACCATGTAGGGCCCACCTTAATATATTTTATGTATATTGACACTGTCCATATATTTTTCCATCATATTTTAGGATGTGATTTCAAATCATAAGAACTCAATAATCTCAAGTGGGCCATACCAATCAAAACAATGATGAATAACTATTAAAAACCTTTTGAAGGCCACAAAAGTTTTGGATCAATTTGATCTTTGTAGTTTACCTTCATCTAGATCTTCTTTACATTATCAATAGGTTGGATTGCAAATAAACATTACTAAAACCTTACGATGGGCTCTTTATAATTTTTAATTGTGAGGTACTATATTATCATTCTTTCCAGTGGTGTGGTCTCTCTCTCTCTCTCTCTCTCTCTCTCTCTCTCTCTCTCTCTTTCTCTGTCTTTCTCCCTCATTCTCATTTCATTTTCTTTCTTTTATGATGATAATGATGTGTGTGTGGCCCACCTGATTGATCAGCAATCTGGATTGTCCAAATTTTCTGGACATTCAACGAATGGGGCCCGCCCTGCTGCCCATTTTAGGCCAGTTAGGATGAAGGAAACACAAATATCAGGCTGATCCAAACCTGGTGGGCCACACTGGTGTGGACCCACCTTGATGTATTATATTCTAAACCATCCATCTTCTGGATGAGCAGCGCACAGTTACTGTATTTAATGCCAGCAAGTTCTGTGCATTTGACCATGAGGTGCATGTTATATCTAAACTGTTCGTATGGTGGGCCAGCTGCCCAGCCGCTTATAGTTGTTATATCAATGTCAGCGAGGTTTGTGGGCCTGATCATCAGGTATATGTTATATCTTAACTGTCCATCTGATGGTGGACTCCACTTATGATGTATGTGTTTTCATCCGTTCATCCATTTAGATGGAGCCCGCTGTGATATCTGTATTTTCATCCATACTATCCATCTCGATGCGGACCCAGCAGTATGTAACTGTTGGATTGATGACGTCAACAAGTCCGTCCGTCCAAATGTCCAGGGCCTGCACATTGGACATTTCAAAATAAAAATAAAAATATTATATTATATATATAGCTGTTATATTGGAGATAGCAAGTTCTATGGGACCCACGTTGATGTATGGGTCTTATCCACACCATCCAGTCACCATCCAGATGATTGGACGGTGGGACCCACCTTGATATATATATTCTATATCTGCACCGTCCATCTGGACGGTGCAGTACTGTGGGACGCACCGAGATGTATGCACGCTGGATGAAGTGAAAACACAAACATCAGCTTTATCAAAGCTGGTGGGTCCCACACGTGTGGACCCACCTTTTTTGTATGAATTTGGGCGGTCCATCTGCTGGACGGCCAGCAGCTTTACCCGCTGCATTGACGCCAGCAAGTTCCAGGGTCCTGATCACGAGGTAGTGTTATATCATGATTGTTCATCCATTTTTCTGATGAGTGGAACCCACCCACACGTGTAGCACGTGTGGGGTGGGGCCCACCTTTGAGATATGTATCCCTACCATCAGTCCGTTTTATGGGATAGTGGATCCTGACTAACGTCAGCATGTTATGTGGGCCACCATGATGTATGTATTCTCCACGTTGTCCATCCATTTTGGGAGGACGTGGTGCCACCCCACACGTGCTACACATGTGGGGGTGGGCCCACACTGATTTATGTGTTGTATATTTCACACCGTCCATCTCTGGAAGGTGTGTCTTGTGGGACCTGCCTTGATGGACCGTCCAGATCATGGACTCCACCATGATGTATGTGTTATTCCACACTGTCCATCTGTCTGTCCAGATCTTGGATGTGGGACCCCACCTTGATGTTTGTGTTTGATCAGCACCGTCCAGACGTCGTGGGGCCCTGATGTATGAGTTTCATCCTCACTGTCCAGGGACGTGGGTCCCACATGATATGTGTGTTTTATCTATATCGTCCAACCATCGGTAGAGATCATTATATGGCATTACAAAGAGGATGAAATAGATCTAAATTTTAGGTGAGAACCCTCCTTGATGCATGTATATCCACGTTGTTCACCTGCAGGGCCCACCTGCTTTATGCAAGGCCCACTTGAGGTATGTAAGGCCATTGTGGCCGTATGTAAAGCCCATCATGGCCGTATGCGGGGCACATTATGGCCCGAGTAATGGGGCCCAATGTGATGTATGTTAGGCCCGAGTAATGAGGCCCATTGTGATGTGTATGAGTGCCATGTGATGCGGCCCATTGGATGTATATGATGGCCCATATATTGCTGCCCATTTGATGAATATGAGGCCCATTGGGTGAAGCCCATCGTGATGTACTTATGGCCCATTTGAAGAGGCACATTGTGATGTATTTGTGGCCTTTGATGAGGCTCGATGTGATGTATGAGAGGCCCAGATGATGAGGCTCATTGTGATGTATATTAGGCCCTTGTGTGAGGCCCCATTATGTTATATGTAAGGCCTTGTATAAAGCCATGGGCCCCACTATATGTTAGGCTCTATGCGGACCACTCCTTGGGAGCAATGTTGGTTAAATGTCCACATTGATGGACAATGATGGTTAAACGTCCACATTATGACCTTCCCTTAGGCCCTTGTTAGGTCTATCCTCATCATATAACATGCTTAGTATAGCTCCACGATCCATGCCCATACGCATCATATGTATGCTTAATATGATGAGTGATTGATCATAGTACATGCCATTAGGCGGATTATTATGTGACTCCCTGATAGACGGAGTTGCCCCACATGAGCGTGCGGTACGCGTAGGTTTGATGCATGACTGGATAGTATGACTCATGTATCTCGCATTTTGTAATATGACCACCATATATCCTAAACACACCAGGTCTGTGGCCTTCACAGGCATGTTGTGGATAGCCAAATGGGATACCAAAAATATTTAGTTCGATCATCTGGGTACATTAGATGTCCGTGGGTGAAAGTCCCTAAACCTCTGTGGCTAGGAAACACTCCAACGTCGATACTGAGTGGATACATGAGCCCTCGAGTGCCAAATACCAGTAGGCTGCATCTCCCACTATGTCGTGGTCGGTTGGAAGGGGGTGTGGCCTTATCCGCTCAAGTGAGGGGTTGTAAGCTAGGCTGAGTTTGACCAGTTCCTAAATGGGTCCGCTATCGACGAGTCAGGTAAGCATTGGTATACTACTGACAGGCGGGTAGTGAGGTCTTTTCTAATTGCATGGCTATGAGGCTAGAGAGGCAGCAGCCAATGTGGAGTGTACTAGACCCCGGTGATGATCGCAGAGATGTACGGTATTGATTTGTGGACTTATAAAGCAGGAGTTGTATACTCATTCATTCATTCATTCATTCACTATCCACTCGGGCTGGTGGTGCGCAACTAATTTATTATTGTACCTTTGTAATGGCCAGGATTTCGGTTGGGGCACGCACTAACCTGAGATCAGGAGTTTACCACATTGAGTCTGACTATCCAAATTTAGGTATGGGACTGGTTTGGATAGAAGTCTCTTGTGATGGACCCCATAGCCTACGATACCACATACTATCATCCTAACTTCACACTCCAGCTAGGTCATTTCATTCACATCACATATTGTATTGCATCCTCAGCACTTAGCATTTGGTTTACTATACTTTTGTATTGTATAGCCTAGATGAGGTTGATGGTATTCATGGACTCGTCAGGATTTGCATATTGCATTGCATCTTAAGTATATGATATTTGACTTAATATGTCTCCGCATTGCATAACTGATCTACATTGCTTCCTTAATATATGTTATTGGCCTATTATGTTTTTGCATCGTATAGCCTAGATAAGGCTGATGGTATTTATGTACTTACTAACATGTTTCTGCATTGCTCTGATATTGCATACTTGACACTTACCTTGCACACACACTTACACCACCCTCTAAGCTTTCTATAAGCTTATACATGATATATGCGTGCAGGTGACGTTAGGTTACAGCAGCATTGAGCTTGGAGCGTGCAGCTGTCTTCTGGAGCTTTGATTATCGATATATGTATTTCCCTTTTAGCATTGTATTCAACTGTTTATATTAGTGGATATGTGATGATGATGTTGTCTTTATGATTTGGGTAAACTTGTGGTTATGCTTCTTACGAGTTAAATGTACATTGAAAAATCCTCCTTGTAAGATCTCAGGATCGAAATCTGGCATATTGGCGCTGGGAGCCGAGAATGGGGTACTAAAGAAGCTGTCGGCACCAGATTCGGTGATTAAAAATTTTATGAGCCCGGTTTCCGAGTTTGGGGTGTGATAGAAACTTCACTTTTTTTGCTTTTCTTATGTAGGCCCTTATTTGGCTATTTTTGGAAATGGGAGAGCGTGACTCTGCCTGGAAAATGGAAGGCTAGGATGGCACGATCAGGCCAATCATGGAACATCCATGCAGTCATAAATTGGCCCCACATCTCGAATCCTAGCCACCCGCCAACTTCTGGACGGTCCTGTCCTAGATTCCTCGTCCTTATGCATGGGATCGAAACCTTACGAGGTTTTGGTCAGACGTACCCCACGAGCCTAATGAACGGTTTGGATCATTCAGAAAGTGCTCGGGGTAGGCCACTTTAGAGGTCGAAGACCATCAGATTCAAATTGCACATTGGTGGGAAGAAATCGGTTTTTTTTTTTTCATTTTGGTTCGGTCAAAGCCGGTTTGACCGACTTGCTTTGTCTAGTGCATGTCGTGCACAAGTACATAGAATGCACACGCACTCTGTGTGGGGTCCACCGTGATGGTTATGTCAAATCCAATCCATCCAATCATCTTGGGGGTGCCACTTAGGGGGTCCTGGTCCAATTTGAGGTGGGGCCGAGGCCCAGGTGGGCTGTATCACACGTCCCAGGCTCTATTTAGCCTCATGTATGCTGATCCGATGGCTGGATCGGTTTGATACTTAATTTCAACGACTTATTATTGATTTAAGACACAGTGGTGCTTGGTTGGCTATCCACTAGCCTATGAAGATCGATTAGTAGAGTATTACTACAATCAATTGATTTAGAAACTACTCTGACTTAAGGTGCTTGATCAAGGTTACCTTCTTGACTGATGTAAAGCACAATTCAGCTCCTAGGGTCTCTGATGGGTGACTTAACGATGACTGGAAGCCCCATCCTGCACACGTTGAGTATTAGTTGTTTGGTTAATTGACTCTAGATTTCCATTTTGTAGGTTTAAGTGGTAACACTCGTGTACTGAAAAGTACAGGGTGTTACAATCTACCCCCCTTAGAGAGAATTTCATCCCTGAAATTCTATATTTCCACTTTAAATGGGAGCAACAATGTCTCTATGCAATTACTAGTTTTCTACTAAGTTATTTATATGTGTAAGTGTTCACGATCAGCTACTAAGACTAGGGTTGTTACAAACAAGCAGCCAAGTTGAAATATCAAATAAGGAAATACTTAAAAAAATGGTTAACCCAGATCGTAAAGATTGGTCACTTCAATTGACAGATGTGTTGTGGGTTTACTGTACGGCATACAAAACTCCTATTGAGATGTCTCCCTTTAAACGTGTCTATGGGAAGACTTAACACTTGCATGTTGAGTTAGAACATAAAACATATTGGGCAATAAAGAATTTCAATTTCAATCTTGGCGATGCTATCTTACTACGCAAATTATAATTAAATGAACTTGAAGAAATCTGGAACGATTCATACAAAAATTCTAGGATATACAAGGACAAAATGAAGGTATTCCATGATAAGAATATTCCTCGAAAATCTTTTGCACAAAAACTAAAAGTCATTTTATATAATTCTAGACTTCATCTTTTTCCCAGTAAGCTAAAATCTCATTGAACCGACCCCTTTAAAGTCAAAACTATCTATCCTCATAGGGCTGTCGAGATACAAAACCCAATGAATGATAATATTTTCAAAGTGAACGGTCATAGTATCAAACCATTCATTGAGAAATTTGATTCAAAGGATATGTTCATTCCTCTTATTGATCTTATTTATCATGATTGACCTTTTAGTCTGATGGAGGTCCACTTATCCATTTACTATTTTATTCAGATTAGAATAGTTAGATTTTGTTTTTGTTTTGTTTTTGTTTCGTACTAATCTCTTTAGAAGATGAAGACTTCATACCATCTCATTGATCTTCCTAAGGTACTATCTTTTTTAGTTACTCCTCTTTTATTTTCGTTGTCTCATGAGGATTTTATTATATATCTATTACATTGAAGACAATGTTGATTTTAGGTTGGGGGGTGAGATTAGATGACCTAATGAGTATTTCTATGTTGAGCAACGAGAAAAATTTTCTTAGATGAACTAATTAGTATTTTTTGTGTTGAGTAATGAGTAAAAATTTTAGTTTCAAAACTCTTTTTGAAGATTGATATTCTGTGCAATTGAATATATTTAAGTATTACAATAATGTATAGAATAAAATTTTAAAAGTATAAAGTCTATGTACGTTTCAGTACTCGGGAGTTAACAGGAAGACCAAATTCAGTTTAAGCACAATATGATGTATCCGAACGTTCGCCCTCGTCTTAGCTTAATCTAATGGTTGGGATAGACCAACCCATCCATCTGTTAATTATCGAGAGAAGTCGTCACATCTTTTAGGATATAAGTTACACCACCTCCTGTTTAGCGTATCCTTAGTAGCTCAAATGGTAATCCACACCTAAGCCATACGACCCAACTTAGATATGACCATGGGTCCAAAGAACAAGTCATCCAACCATTGATTTCCAAAAAAAAAAAAAAAAAAAAACAGGTCTTATCCTAAACCTATTTCAATCATCTCATTAGACAAATCGAATCATTAATTAGGCCCAGGAACCACTTAGAATTAATTTAGGATTGAATGGTTGAAAAGGCTATAAACCCTATTATTAATGACCACATGGATAGCTATTAGACTCACAGAACCCTTAATGTGCAATTGAAATCGATTTGCTCGTCAAATCAGTAAAGATCGATAGTTAAAACTGTATCCACTTAATAAGGCCCACTTGGGCTATGGGTCTACCTCATAGTCAGATTGGTAGCCCATATTAAGTTGTGGGAGCTAACAGTCGGGCTAGATTTCCGGTAGACACCTTAGTGGACCTCTAACGATCTGTGTTTGGGCGATCCATCCTTATAAATCACCTCAATAGATAAATTAGACCGTCCACCGTCAATACCAAACTCCAAGGATCACTAATGATCAGGTTTGGGATCGATCAGATCATCGGTTGGATGGAAATCATAGTTTGAACCAAGAAATAGATGTTGGGTGACCCATCTAGTTAAAATAATATCAATTTAAAATCAATGGTGGCTTTGGGTGGCTCGCTAGTTAGATGAATGATTTTGATCGCGGGATCGGACCACAGATTGTCGTCGGATCAGTGGTGATTAGCATTCAAAGGATGAATTTTGGTCAAGATGGCCCATCTAAGTTTTGGATCTACCCAAATTTTGGACTATGGCCTATTAGAACCAATAGAGTCCAGCCAACGGAATGGATCCAGCAAACGGATCATAGTGGGCCCCAAGTTTGAGGTGGGAGTACACAGCCTGTGTACTCCTATGCTGCACTAAACTTGATGCTCGGTCAGAACGCGTCTGACCCATATAACACACAAAAAAAAAGAATTTCCTTCTTTTTAAAATTCTTCTCCCGCCAACGCTATTTGAACGGACAACGGTTGTTTATAAGCATTGTGGCCCACCACGATCGGGCATGTGCTCGATCAAAACCATCCATTTCATTTGGAAGATACGGACGACCAGAATGATGGTTGATCCAGCCATTGGATTGCACACGTGTGCACACAATATCAGCCGTAAATCAAGCTACAAACACACTCATTTCCAAAAATGGAAAAATATGTGTTCTCTCTTTCCACACTGGCGATCCGCGCGGCTGTACTTCCTTCCATCTTAACCATTCACCATGAAGAAATCCTAGCCCTCCACTTGAAGAAACGTGGTTTAGGGTTTCCTTACAAGAAAACCAACGCAGATCCTTCCCATGGTTTTGAGAAAAACTGGACTGTAGGATTCGATCCAAGCCATCCATCCTCCATCCGATGGCTTAGGGAGATTTATGGCATCAAAACAAAGAGCTTATATTGCAAAGGGTGTGCTACCCTAATCCCTATAGCCGCACCAGCGAAACTTAAACCATTTTCTTCCATCCTCGAACCCATTGAGAAAAACTCGTTGAAGCTTCGATCCTTCGCATCCTCAAGCTTCCTAAGGTCCCTCTAATCAATCTACAACAATCGGATTAAAGAAAACTCCATCGAGTGGTAATCTGCCATTGAAGCCAAAACTTCTTCCCTGAGAGCACAAGCTCTGCCCCGTTGCTGTCATAAGCTGCACCGAGCAAGCTCATTTGGTCATGCCGCTGAGCATAGTGTGGAGAGAAGGAAAGCAATAGAAAGGAAAAGAAAAGAAAGAATGAGGGAGAGGAAGTGTTAATGTTGCTGCCGCAGCTGCCATAGCCGCACCAGCTCGAGCTTGGGCCGAGCCAATAGAGTTTGGGTTGGGTCTACTCTTGGTTTGATCCAGCAGTTGTGGAACGATTTAAAAAGAAGAAGAAGAAAGGAGAAAGAGAAAATGAGAGGGAGAGAGGATGTTGTCCTCTTTCATTTGATGACCGACTGCTGCAGGGAGTCTTGGACTCGGTCTATCCAAGTCTAAGTTTGTGCAGGTTGCTTTGAGCATCTAGTCTTACTGTTGTACCTTTAGCAATAATGGAAGAAGAAGAAATTAGAGACAGAGGGAGAAATGAGAGAGAGAGAGAGAGAGAGAGAGAGAGAGAGAGAGAGAGAGAGAGAGAGAGATGAGAAGGAGAGGGTTAGGTCGGTGTCTGTTGCACACACCCGACTTAGTGAGTCGGGCGTGACTCGGACGCCGGGTTGGGTCCAGTTTTGTTGGATGGTGCATAGGAAAAAAAAGAGAGAAAAAGCTAGAAAGAGAGGAGAGAGAGAGAGAGAGAGAGAGAGAGAGAGAGAGAGAGAGAGAGAGAGAGAGTTAGCGGTCTTGGTGGTTCTTGGTTGACTCGGCTAAAATCGAGTCCAGCCGAGTCAAGTTGGGTTTAGGCCTGGTCTAGGCCAGGCTGGAAGTCCAGCAGGAAGAGAGAGAGAGAGAGAGAGAGAGAGAGAGAGAGAGAGAGAGAGAGAGAGCAAGAAGAGGAGAGGAAAGAGGAGGAAGAAAATCAAGAGAGAAAGAAGGGGATTTTGGGATGGTGCCGTCAGGTCAACTTGGGTAAGCTGTCGGGTCGGCTCATCAAATTGGGATGAGTTGAACAACTGAATTGATAGGGTCGAATCGACTCGAATCATTCGACTTAAGGTAATCCGATCTTCACGATGTTGAAATAGAACTTTATTCACAGTTTTGAATTAATTGGACTTATTCTTATTAAATTGAGAAATTTAGATCCTCTAACCCTCACTTGAAGCTATTTGATCGGATTTTTGTTTAGATTTGATCTACTCCTAATTAGATAACTTAAGGTCTTGTAGGGTTAGAGTTCTCTCACCGGTTCATAGTTGAACTCAACACCGAGTTGGGTCAAATTAAGTGACTTATTTCCCTTGATTAGTAGGTAAAATCATTTCTATTAGAGTGATGTTCAGTTTCTAATCACATTTTTTCAAGTGAAGTAAGATATTCAAAGTCCTTAATTAGGACTTTATTCGATTGAGTTGAAGCTGGGCCAAATCACCCCTAGGGCAAGTTGAATCGTAAATCTAGGTGATTTAGCGAGCTTCTAATAGATTTCAGATTAGGGTTTAAGTTGGGTTTAATTAAGTCGAATTTTGATTGAAATGTAAGGATTTGGAGTTTTTCTCATTTTTGTTCATATTGGGGTCTATACTCAATTGAAGCTGCGCTCTATGGTGAGGACTCACCCTTTGAACTTCTCACTTAAATTCATCAATCTGGACATAGATGATGTTTGATTTCTCTCATTAAGTTATTTATATTACTATTGAATATGCTAATTTGTTGCTCAATTATTCCCTGTGTTAGATGATAGATATACCTCTTTAATTTTTGTAAGCATGGATAATTTGATTTGTCGCATGTCACCTCCAGTCATAAAACTTGCTACATGTTACTACTTGAGATACTTGATGGATTGGAATTAATTTGTTGTGGACTTACCATCTTGCGGTCCCTATTTGACTTATGAGGCCATGATCACACGTTTTCCTTACACGGCTTGGACCGCTTGTTTGCCCTTTGTAGCTTTGATGGATATTGGTGCCCTTTTATGGCTTCTTGGTTACATTCTTATATCTTGTTGATTTTTGGGTCATTTGCGTAGTTCGTTATGATTTCTAAGTTGAGTTGAAGTTCGCTTGTCGATTTTCTAGCCATCTTACGGTTTTCATACGATTTCTGAATGACGCCGGAGTTCCTATTTTGATTCTCTCTTCATCTTGCGGTGTTCAGTCGTATGATGACTTCCGGGTGGAGCTGAAGTTCGTTTATTGATTTTCTAGTCATCTTGCGGTGTTCACATACGATATGATTTCTAAGTGAAGTAAAGGGTTTTATGTTGGTTTCCTAGCCATCTTACGGTGTTCAGTCGTACCATGATTTCTGGGTGGAGCTGAAGTTCGCTTATCGATTTTCTAGCCATCTTACAGTGTTCATACGATTTTCGAATGATGCCGGAGTTCCCATGTTGATTCTTTCTTCATCTTGCAGTGTTTAGTCGTATGATGACTTCCGGGTGGAGCTGAAGTTCGTTTATTGATTTTCTAGTCATCTTGCAGTGTTCACATACGATATGATTTCTGAGTGAAGTAGAGGATTTTATGTTGGTTTCCTAGCCATCTTACGATGTTCAGTCGTACCATGATTTCTGGGTGGAGCTGAAGTTCGCTTATCGATTTTCTAGCCATCTTACGGTGTTCACGTACGACATGATTTTCGGGTGGACTAGAGTTTGTTTATGATTCTCTCTTCATTTTGTGGAGTTCAGTTATACCATGATTTTCGAGTTGAGCTGAAGTTCGCTTATCGATTTCTAGCCATCTTGCAAAGTTCACGTACGATATGATTTTCAGCTGAAGTAGAGGTTTAAATGTTGATTTTTTATTCACCTTATGGATTTCACTTGTACCATAATTTCTGGGTTGAGCTAAAGTTCGCTTATCGATTTTCTAGCCATTTTGTGCAGTTCACGTACAATATGATTTTCGGGTGCAATAGAAAGTCGTATGATTGATTATCTGATTATCTGGACATATTCCCTTATATTGTGATTGCTATTATATTTTGTTATGATGAGATTCAGTTGATTGGCTTAACTTTCGAGTATATGATCATGATTATGAATTGTCCTGTTTAATATATCTTTTCTCATGACCTGCAATTTATATTGGATTATGAATGATGAGTGTGCAATCTTAGAGGGTTCTCCTCATTGCAATAGCCATTGACGTTATCAAACCATATCAGTTAATGTAGGTGTAGAGTGAGTTGATGTTGTTCACTCGATTGCTAGAGCAGATCGGGTAACTCAGGAGCTAGACGAGGTCCCTACGACCCATGTTGAGCTTCATCATTAGACGCTAGATTCCTATCTTTGTTTTATGGACTTTGTATTTGGGATTGTATGTCCTGTATGGGCGCTACATTTGGAAATTTTGTGATGATCAGAATATTTTTATTCAATGCATGGTTTACTCTAGCTTCGTTGCTGTTAACTCTAATTTATGATAAGCAGTTCAAATTTACACTGAATTTTATAGGCTAACACTCGGGTTTTAGGAGAACGAGTCATATACTCGAGTTTAAAAAACTGGGGTGTTATAGTCAAGTTAATTAGTAGATTTTTGAATAAGTTCTTCGAATAAATGGATTCATATAAAGTTTAAACATCAATTGAGTTTAATTCACAATTCACACTTAACTTATATTCTGTGAAGTTGACTTTGTAAGTACTATGTTTCTTGTTCCTTTGATTGTCAAATTTTGGTGTGCCAAAACCTCAATCTGTGTCTTGTGTAGCATGTTGATATATATATATATATATATATATATATATATGTTCAAAGCACTGCATCACAATGCTTCAAGTCAAGAAATGCAAGATCAATTATATTGTTCTCTTCTTTAAAGCATTAGAGTTTTAAAGCTACATCGAAGACGAAATCTTGTTCAAAGACTCTAGGTGAAGTACAATTCAAGGACTATGAATTCAAGCTTCTGAAGATTTCAAGCTTCATCAAGTGTCGAGGTCTCAAGCTTCTTGAATTTCAAAATCATCTGAAGAAGAGAAGGTTCAATGTTCATACTTCATGGTGAAGGTATGATTGACCTTAGATTGACCTTAGGGTAGGTCATTTTGTATACATAATTCAAATTAAATCACTTTACATGTATTTGGACTGTTCTAAGACTAGTCCTGAATCCTGTTCGACTAGTCCTCGCACTGGCTCGACCAGTCTAAGAAAATCCAGGACTAGTCCTATGTTGGTTACAATTTTTTAGAATTTTTGTTTGTCTACGACCAGTCCTAGAGACTGCTCGACTGGTCGTGTGAACAGTGCACAACTCGTTTACGACCAGTCCTACAGTCAGGACTCAAACTACAGCAACGAATTCTGGTTCCGCAACGAATTCTGGTTCCTCACGACCAGTCGTGGGAAGGTCATGACCAGTCTCGGAAGGCTCATGACCAGTTGTGAAGAGCTTTTGACCAGTCGTGGAACGGTTTTATCCGATCGTGCACAAAATTTAAAAATCTGTTCGACCTTCGACCAGTCGTAGTGTCCATAAGACAAGTCGAAGATGCGATTTCTATAACTATAAATAGAGCACGAATTTCAGAGTTTTATATCCAATTCAAGTAAAATCAAGGCATCACTCTGAGAGATAAGTTTGTGTTATTTTTAAGTTATGTTGTGCTTATTTACTATTCTCTTTTGTTAGCTTTTCATATTTGATTTTGTTTTTGCATTCCAATCTAACTTGAAAGAGGAATTGTGATATTCCACTTTTTAGAATCAAAATCAAATAGAGCTATCCCAACTAGTTTAATTTAAAATCAATTAGAACCTAGAACCATTTTAAAGTGAGTGTGGACATTGAACATCTATATTCGAACTTCTACTCCGATTTGGTTATCCCGGGCTGCTACAAAAGGAGAAATTCAGGTATTTTACATTTGTGTAAATCTTTTATTGTATTGATTTCTTTTGAGATTAAGCTATAAAAATCTTATTATTTTGGTTATCTGAGGTGAGCTAGAAAACTCAGAGTGGGGTTTTTGGATTGTGTAAGCCCATTTAAAAGACATAATTGTGAGGGTTTTAGGTGAACCTGGAAAAACCTATTTTAATAGTGAACGCTAATATCCCGTGTGAGGATATTAGGAGTGGAGTAGCAAGCTGTGTGGCTGTTGTTTAACAGTTGGTGTACACATAGGCGAACCACTATAACTCTTTGTGTTTTGTGGATGTGTGATTTATTTTCTATATTTTTTATCATTCAAGTTTGTGGGATGTATGTGTGAATGTGAATATTGTAATATTTACATTTCAAGCATTGTGGGGAATGTTGTAATAGTATAGATTTCAATTCTTGCTATTTTCTTTTTATTTATCTACAGTTTGAGTTTTTAATTCTCTATTTGTTCTAGTAAGGTTGTCCTTGCCATAAACCCTTGGTTTTTATGGTGAAAGGTTGTCCTTAGAACAAGTAGAATTTGAGGTTGTTTTACATTCTGTATTGTGGTTTGTTATCTTTCCTTTACTTGGCTATCTTATTGTTTAATTCCGCTGGTATTATTTTTAAATTTGGCATAGTCCTATTCACCCCCCCTCTAGGACATATAGCTTGCCTTTTCAGACTTGAACTCTTGATTTTATCTTAATAATTACTTAAAAGTGTTAGGAACCAAGTATGAAGATCCTTATCTACTTTAAGTATAAAAAGAAGAAGAAAATGACCAGCTAAAAAAATAGTGAAATTGAAAATGGTTACTTATTATATGTGTTTTAATGAGAAATCAATGAAAAAGAAGGAAAAGAAGAATGAAATAGTGTAAAAGCTATCGATATAGAATTGAAAAGCTGGAAAATAAGTGAAAATGAGATAGGTTTGGAATCAGTAACTTGTGTTAATCTATCCACTTTGAAGTAAGGATTATGGTTAATGTTATATAGAGAATGTTAACTTGCATGGAGGCTGCTATAGGCAGCAGTCTCGGTTAATGATAGGATCCAAGAAAAAGGAATTTAGCTAGCCTCGAAATGCGTATGCCATGAGGATGAACCGGGTCTTATGCCCAACTCAGAATTGTCTATTTATTAAAGGAAGCTTGGCTGCAAAGGTATGGAAGTACTTCAAAAATTTATTTGGGCTTCCCCTCCCTCTCCATCCTTCGATCCAAGAGAGGATGAATTGCTGGTGGTAGCCGCCCCTTCCCGGAGGCAGCATCTCGGTGTTGTGTTGGCTAACCCCCTCTTATAGTATGGGAGATCTGGAGAGAAAGGAATGATGTGAGATTCAACAGTAGTTTACCCTTTGTTTCAATTGTCGTGAACCGAGTTAAGTGGAGATTGGGGAGGGCGGATAGTGGGAAACCAATTCCCATATCCCATATACTGGTCCAATCCCTGGTCTACAGAGATTTGGGGATATCCCGTACTCCTCCATTTAAGAAGTTCGTTATTATGAAGTGGGTTAGGCTAGGGGAGAGCTAGACAAAATTGAATGTGGACGGGTCCGCGAAAAAGAACCTAGGGCTATTTGGGGGAGGTGGTATTTCTAGAGATGACATTGGGAATCTCATCTCCGTGTTTACCATAGGCTAAGGGGAGGGTTTCAACAACGGGGATAAACTTTGAGCGATGTATGATGGTATGACCCACTGCGTGAACCTTGGGATAACTAAAGGAACCTTGGGATAACTAAAGTGCACTACCAAAAAAAGATCAACGCTGACGGCCGTGTAGTGGTTCCCCCGACGGCTTTTAGCCATCGGCGTCGCTGACTGTTACTAACCGTCGGTGAATCCCAAAATTCCTTATAAGGTGCTTTTTAATGGTGGACATTCGGTCACTACTATTTTCCTTTGATGTAGTCCACTTGAGATTTAGATCTGGCTCATTTTCTGTATCAAGACCTAAAATGATCTTGAGAAATGGCTGGATGGTGTGGATGAAACACATACATCATGGTAAGGTCCACAGAGCACGGTCATCCCCACCTAGCCGGTGTTAGCGTCACGAGCTAAATCGCGGATAGAAGCAGATTGCTTCCTACCCCGTCCATATGGTTATTCGTACGGCTGGGCTCTGTGCGACCCTCCTTAATGTAAGGGTTTGATCCACACCGTCCATCTATATTTAGATATCATTTTAAGATCTGAACCCAAAAATTAGGCAGAACCCATGTTTAAGTGGACTACAGTGGGAATTAAACGCACACCATTAAAAACTTCTTGGTAGCTGCAAAAGTTTTGGATCAAGCTGATATTTGTGTTTTCATTTCATTCAGGTCTACATGACCTTATGAATAGGTTGGATGGTCAAAAACAATCATGGTGGTCCTTAAAAAGGTTTCAACAGTGTGTCATTATCATTACTGCTTCCTTTGATGTGGTCCATTGGAGCTCTAAACCTACCTCATTTTTTGGATCATATTGTAAAATAATATAAGAAAATGGATGAATGGCATGGATAAAGTCATTATTACATCATGGTGCCCCACATAACCCTGCCTGGATGTGTCATTGTTCGGGCGAGGGTTAGACGCAATCAGCTTTCATCTTCTGGGGGGTAATTCACGTCTCTCTAGCTCTCTCTCTCTCTCTCTCTCTCTCTCTCTCTCTCTCCAAATAAAAAATCCCCAAAATCACATGCTCTCTACCCCAAAATCCAAACCTCTCCCCTTAAACTCAAAAATCCCCAAAATCGTGCGCTCTCTACTACCCCAAAATCCAAACCTCTCCCCCAAACTCAAAAAATCCCCAAAATCGTGCGCTCTCTACCCCCAAAATCTAAACCTTTCTCTCTCCCTCCCTCTCTCTCTCTCTCTCTCCCCTCTCTCAGGTAATCAAATGATCCGTGTCGGATCAAACTGCATGCTTATTTACTTTATTTTTTATTTTTTTATATGGGCTCATTGAAGAGCATTATACAGAAAGGGGAAAAATCTAAATCTATCAAAAATTTGACAATCTGTGTTTCTTCTTCTGTTTTTCTTTTTTGGTTTTCTGTAGGGATGGCAACGCAAGCTCGATCCAGATTATGATGTGATGAAGACATTACATATTGTTATTCAAAGTTGACTGGGTGCAGTCCCTTTCCTACACAATCAAAGGACTCATGGCCCCCATAAAAGGTGTCGTATCCTTTCCTTCTCTTGAACAAGTTTTGGATATATTTTAAACCGATATGTGCTGGTTATATTTTACGCCAAGTCTGATGATTCGGACTTGGCTAGAAAGGTATTTGATGGAATGCCTGAAAGGTATTTGACAAAATGCCTGACAGGGATATTGTATCACGGAACGTCTGACGACTTGAAAATCAGGCCAGTGTGGTTATCATTTGGGCCACACATGTATTTAGAATGCAGATAGCTTATCACTTTTTTTTTTTTTTAAATTGTCCAATATTGACTGTGTTGTTTCATTCTCAACTTATTAAAGAAACCGACCTGTCATACCCTCTTATTTTAGATACTTTATTTCAATATTAACCAGTGAATTTGAAATCATCTTTTCTCATAGAGGTTAACCCTTACAGTTATGAGAGATCATAGAGCAACTAATGGAATATTAAAGTTGCTAGGTATCGTTAGTGAGTATTAAAGAATTGGTGAATCTACAGATTTGCTGTGAAATTTTCATCAAATTTCTTAGGCATTCATGGTTCTTATATTTACATAATGGAATATGCGATAACATAATAATTCATGTACTGATGAATATTTTTTGTGTTTCAGAAACCAAGTTGTTCATTCTATTTGGTTCACAAACTACCCTGATATGCAGGAGAGGTTAATGGAATTTTCAGATCTGCCAGTAAGCATGCAAGAAATTCTCTGTTTTCCTCAGATTTTTTAATTATAATCAAACTATTACTAAAATTTTAAGTTTTCAAATTTGTTTTTGTGATGGGGCTGTTTGGATTCAACTTTCGAAGAAACATGAATCCCTAGAAATACCATTCTCAATTCTGATTATTCTTAAGAGAATATCTATACATGTGATTGCACTTCTATTCTTACCAATCCCAAATATGCATGCATGCATACAAATGATTTAACATTGTTGCCATAGTGATAGTGGTAACTGTTGGAAGTGGGTGTCCATTCTCAACTGTATCCTGTGGTGCCACCATGGGATCAATGGTCTGGATCACTGAAACACAGGCCTATTGCATCAGAACTCAATTATGCTCATCTATTCAATCTCTTCAATTTCATCTCATTTGGTCATTTCCTTTTACTACTATGTATTGATTTTCATCTTGTATGTCAGGCCCCCATGATGTCAGGGTTCGTATGAAAGCAGTTGGTATCTGTGGAAGTGATGTTCACTACCTCAAGGTAGATCCAAGAAAGAAAAAAAATCTTAAATCTCTCTATTTGAAACATGGGGTGTGTAGTTTTACTAGTACCGAATTTTCTGTGTTGCTGATTGTTTGGGATTCTCTGTTTCAGACGATGAGTTTTGCAGATTTTGTCGTGAAGGAGTCCATGGTGAAGCCCACAATCGTAAACCTTTGATAGGTAATCTACGAAAAGGAAAGATAACCTATGAAAAGATGGTAAAGGAAAACTGAAACCCAGCAATTGTTCATATTCAATGGAACAGAAGCCAATGATCAGATGGTTGGGATCATCAAATTTGAGAGATATTTAGGTCATCAGCCATCTTCAAATTTGTACTACTACAATTCCCAAAAGAAGATTGCTTTTAAGGAAAACCAACTGATCTGATTTACACTACAGGGTACATTGCTAGACGGGCAGATAGTTGTTGTTTTGATGTCTCACTATGAATGGGTTTTCTAAAATTCTCCTGGATCAATAGTTGTACACGGAAAACAAACCTCCCTCTGTTGCTACCAATAGCTTAATTAGATAAAAACTACTCATAACCGGCAAGATAATCATATTTTAAAAGGTCAAAGAGAATTGTTTTCCATTATCATTATCTCACTATGCATTCTATCTCATACCATCACTTTCTTTCCATAAAATATCTGAATTGCCATTCAACAAATATTCTTATGGTCATTCTTCAGTATCTTGATCTTTCAGTCTTGTGTATTTCTTGTTGGGGGCCTTGCACAAAACCTTAGGATTTAGCCCTTCAGAACAAACCAGAATTATGGATAATAAAGCAATGAAAATAATCAATGCATCAATCACACACCACACAAGAGATTTTTATGTGGAAAACCCTCAAGGAGGTAAAAACCACGGGACCTCGTCCAGATCAACAATCCACTATGAAGTAGAACGTTACAAACTTCTTTACTCACGCAGGAGTGGATAAATAATAAGAGAAACAAAGAAAATGGAGAGATCTAACCGATTACGAGGACATAGAAGCGCTGAGATATAGATTGCATAGTAGATAACCTCCACGAGCAGAACCTCCCTTCTATAAGCTTCCTCTCTCTCTTCTCCTCTCTCTCTCTCTCTCACCTTTAATAGCCCTAAACCCTTTAGCAAATTCCTTGTAAAGCTTTAGGAAACCCTCTATCGTACCTAGAAAGTCCTAGGAACTCCTATTTAAAGTTTTATGAAACTCCTTTCCACATCCCAGTTGCGAAAGAACTTGCGACACGAAATCCGCGTAAAATCGCGGAACGAATCTGCGTAACCTCGACTGGTCGAACCGAGTCTATGACCGGTCGAGAGCCACCTACGACCGGTCGAGCACCTCCTTCGACTGGTTGAGCACCCCGGAGAAAAACTGTCCACAGTCACTAAACTTTGAGTCGTGCCACGACTCGACTCCTTCGACTGGTCGACCACAACCTTCGACCGGTTGAGCGAGGCTCATGACCGGTCGAACACGGGACAAAATTCCATCAAATCTCCCCCTTTTTGACCCAGGAGGGATCCACCTTCTTCAAGCCAGCCAGGTTTTTACAAACCTCAAACTTGCCCTTGAGCAAAGTTTTGGTTATCATGTTTAACCCATTATCGTCCGTGTGAACCTTCTCAAGCTGTAACACCTTTTATTCCAAAGTATCCCTGATCCAGTGATACCGAATCTCTATGTGATGAATCTCTATGTGCTTTGACTTGGAATGCTGACTTGGATTCCTGCTCAAGTTTATAACACTTTGACTATCGCAATAGACCACGTGCTCCTCCTGCTTTAGGCTAAGTTCCTGTAGGAACCTTTTCATCCAAAGCATTTCTTTGCATGCCTCTGTGACTGCAATGTACTCGGCCTCTGTCGTCGACAATGTTACGACCTTCTGTAGCTTGCTTTGCCAGGAAACCGCTCCCCCTGCAAACGCGAACATGAACCCCGAGGTATACTTCCTGGATTATATGTCGCCTACCATGTCTGCATCTGTGTAGCCCTCTAACATAGGTATACCGTCACCATAGCATAGGCTCAACCTGGATGAGCCTCTTAGATACCGCAGTATCCACTCAACCGCTACCCAATGTTCTTTGCCAGGATTGGCAAGATACCGGCTGACAACACTAACCGCGTATGCTATGTCTAGGCGTGTATATACCATAGCATACATCAAACTTCCTACCGTTGACGCGTAGGGTATCTTTTGCATCTCTTCCACCTCTGCCTTCGTCTTGAGACACTGCCTGTTGCTCAATCTGAAGTGACCATCTAGTGGAGTACTGACCGGCTTCGCTGCATTCATATTGAACCACTCTAGGACTTTCTCAATATACCGCTCTTGTGACAGCTAATGCTTCCTGCCGCTTCAGTCACGGGTTATCTCCATTCCTAGGATCTGTTTAGCGGGGCCCAAGTCTTTCATCGCAAAAGACTTGCCCAACTCCTGTTTCAGCCTGTCGATCTTCTTAATGTCTTTTCTCATGATGAGCATGTCATCAACGTATAACAGGATAACTAAGAAATCACCATCTGAGAACTCGCGTATGAACACACAGTGGTCCGACTCCGTCTGTCATACCCATGCTATAGCATGAATAAATCGAACTTCTTGTACCATTGCCGTGGAGCTTGTTTCAGCCCATACAAGCTCTTCCTCAGCCTACACACCATATGCTCTTTGCCCTTGACTCGAACCCTTCTGGTTGGTGCATGTAGATCTCTTCTTCCAGGTCACCATGGAGAAAGGTAGTTTTAACATCTAACTGCTCTATCTCCAGATCCATGCTAGCCGCCAACCTAAGCAACACCCGTATGGATGTCATCTTCACCACTGGTGATAATATTTCCTCGAAGTCTATGCCTTTCCTCTGACCAAACCCTTTCACCACAAGTTTGGCCTTGAACCTCGTCTATGAATTCTTCTGCTCAATCTTCTTTCTGAACACCCACTTGTTGCTCAGATCTTTCTTGCTTTTAGGTAATTTCACCATATCATAGGTGTGGTTCTTATGCAAGGATTCCATCTCCTCTTGCATAGCTTTCAACCACTCCCCTTATACTCGTCGGCTAGGGCCTCAAAATAGTCTTCTGGCTCTCTCCCATCCGTCAGCATAATGTACTCATGCGGCGAGTACCTTTTGGACCGCTGTCTGTCCCTAGATGACCTCCTCACCTGTGGCTCAATAGGTGGATCAAGTGGGGGTTGCTTCCCTGGTCCATCTTGTGAAGGAACTCCCTCGTCCTCTGTACCTTGCTGTACTCTCCTGTCATCAGGCACTATGGGAGGAGTAACCGGATTCACGTCCTCTAGCTCACCTGAAGTAGGCTGGTTCTTCTTTGGCTTACCAATGTCTTCTATACACTGATCTTCAAAGAAAACCACATCTCTGCTCCTGACGAGCTTCCTCTCGGTTGGATCCCATAACTTGTAACCGAACTTTTTATCACCGTATCCTAGGAACACACACTGCCTGATCTTCATATCGAGCTTGTACCTCTCGTCCTTTGGTACGTGAACGGATGCCCTGCATCCAAATACCCCGAGATGACTGTACAATGGATCCTGTTCAGTCAACACCTTCTCAGGTACTTCTCCATTCAACGGGGCTGATGGAAACCTGTTTATCAAATACACTGCCGTGTGCATTGCTTCTCCCCAGAACGTCTTGGGCAATTTCACATGGGATAACATACATCTGATTCTCTCTACAATGGTGCGATTCATTCGCTCAGCTACACCATTATGCTGGAGGGTCTTGGGAACCGTCTGTTCATGCCATATACCCAGGGACTTGCAGTACTCATGAAAGATGCTAATGTATTCACTACCATTGTCAGTGCGAATGCACTTCAATGGTCTACCTGTCTCTCTCTCGACCATAGCATGAAACAATTTAAACACACCAAAGACCTCATCCTTGGATTTTAAAGCATAAACCCAAACCCTCATAGATGCATCATCTATAAAAGTAACAAAATACAACGCCCCACCCAAGGTTTTTGTCCTCATAGGACCACAAACATCAGAATAAACCAAATCTAATGCATGCACTTTATTAACATGAGAAACAGATTTAACAAATGAAACTCTATGTTGTTTCCCTGATAAACAATTAAGACAAGTTTTGAGAGGTGTACCTGTCACGTTTGGAAGGAGTCGCTTCCTCGCTAGTAGCTGAAGCCCTTTTTCACTCATGTGGCCTAGACGCCTGTGCTACATGTCAATAGCTGAATCTTCCGCTGCGTTTAACCCACCCTTGCACATACTGACACTTGCCTTGTAAAGGGTGCAACACTTCTTTCCTCTGGCCACGATCAACGAACCCTTGATGAGCTTCTATCGCCCACCAGCAAACCGGCTTTCATAGCCATCATCATCCAACCTTCCCGTCGACATCAAGTTGAGGCGAAGGTCTGTGATATGCCTCACATCCCTGAGAATCAATGTGCAGCCTATATCGATCTTCACACAAATATCACCGACTCCCACGATTTTGATATGCCAGAATTTCCCATCTTCACAGTCCCATAGTCACCTGACTTGTAACTTGTGAAGAAGTTCCTGCGTGGAGTCGCATGAAAAGAAGCTCCCGAGTTTATCACCCAGTCAGTGTCCTGACTCGTAGCCGTGAGACATACATCATAATCTACAGAAAGAATAACTACAACGTCGCCATCTGAAGCGATCGCAGTAAAATCTGATTCATCTTCCTTCCCGTTTCCTTTCTTGTCGCTCTTCTTACCACAACATTCATGCTTGTAGTGGCCCTTCTTGCCACAATTCCAGCAATCAACATCTTTTCTGTTACTTGACTTGCCTCTTGATTTATCTCGGGCCTTCCCGCCCTTCCTGTTCTTTCCTCTCCCTCGTTCCTGTGTCACAAGGGCCTCTTACTGAGTAGACCCCTGAGACTTCTTCCTTGTCTCTTCATTGTCTCTTCATTGAAGAGACGGCTAGTTACTTGTTCCATGGATATCTTTCTGTCTAGCGCGGAGTTACTTAGAGACACCACCAATGTCTCCTAACTGTCAGGCAATGAACTAAGCAAAAGAAAAGCCTGCAATTCATCATCCAGGACCATCTTCATAGAGGAGAGTTGGTTTGCTATATTACTGACCTCATTCATGTGCTCGGCCATAGAACCACCATCTTTGAACTTGAGATTCACAAGTCGCCTTATCAGAAAAATCTTATAACCGGCTGTCTTCCTCTCATACAACCCTTGTAATTTTAGTCATAGGCTAGCAGCTGAGGTTTCTGTAGACACATGGTGGAACACAGAATCATCCAACCATTGTCTAATAAACCCTACCACCTTTCGGTCTATCTTCTTCCAATCATCATCAGTCATATCCTTGAATTTTGCTGATATGCCTAAAATTGGAGAATATTGGTCATTGCAATAAAGCAAGTCCTCCATCTTAGCCTTCCATATGGTCCAGTTAGAACCATTGAGGTTGATCATCCTTGATGAGCCACCTTCCATAATTCAAAACCGATCCAACCCGTTCAATGAACTTAGCTCTGATACCACTTTGTTGGGGGCCTTGCACAAAACCTTAGGATCTAGCCCTCCAGAACAAACCAGAATTATGGATAATAAAGTAATGAAAATAATCAATGCATCAATCACACACCACACAAGAGATTTGTACGTGGAAAACCCCCAAGGAGGTAAAAACCACGGGACCTCGTCCAGATCAACAATCCACTATGAAGTAGAACGTTACAAACTTCTCCACTCACGTAGGAGTGGATAAACAATAAGAGAAACAAAGAAAATGGAGAGATCTAACCGATTACGAGGATATAGAAGCGCTGAGATATAGATTGCACAGTAGATAACCTCCACGAGCAGAACCCCCCTTCTATAAGCTTCCTCTCTCTCTTTTCCTTTCTCTCTCACCTTTGATAGCCCTAAACCCTTTAGCAAATCCCTTGTAAAGCTTTAGGAAACCCTCTTGTCGTACCTAGAAAGCCCTAGGAACTCCTATTTAAAATTTTAGGAAACCCTCTTGTCGTACCTAGAAAGCCCTAGGAACTCCTATTTAAAATTTTAGGAAACTCCTTTCCGCATCCCAGTTGTGAAAGGACTTGTGACACGAAATCCGCACAAAATTGCGGAATGAATCTGCGTAACCTCGACTGGTCGAACCGAGTCTATGACCGGTCGAGAGCCACCTACGACCGGTTGAGTACCTCCTTCGACTGGTCGAGCACCCCGGAGAAAAACAGTCCACAGTCGCTGGACTTTGAGTCGTGCCATGACTCGACTCCTTCGACTGGTCGACCACAGCCTTCGACCGGTCGAGCGAGGCTCAGGACCGGTGGAACACGGGACAAAAAAACCCTATCATTTCTAGTATATTTTGTCGAAAACTAAACTTTCAAATGTTTCTGATTTTTTCCTAAACATGTAAATATAGTGCTTTTTTAATTAACTTATATTTCTCACCTTTGAATAATGATTTGTTTCCTTTTCTACTATTGTACTGCATTCTTATTTATTTTCATTCCTTCGATTTCATCAATTGCATGGATTTCTATGATGGAAGTGCTACAAACATACAAATTGAATTGTGCATTTATGTTATAAACTTAGTGGACCTGCACATTTTCTTTTTCTTTTTTCTGAAAACTGAGTGCGAGAGTTTTTATAAACTCTCCTTGTTTCAAGTAGCAGTGGCAATGGGCCGGGCTGCCAATGAGAACCTTTATGTTTACCATAGAAAGCAAATATCAACCCAATGAGATGTCATTGCAATGTATGTTACATGGGTTGTGTTTTACTTTGGTTGGATGCTTGAGAATAACATGTTCCGTTTATAATTATCATTGCTTGATGGATTTTAGAGTGTTTCTGTTTGAATTCTGGGTTGAATGAGAAAAGTTTTTGATTTATCTCTCTTCATTATTGTTTTTTTTTTTTTTTTAAAAAAATAAAATAAATAAATAAAAAAAATTCAGGAACACATCGTGCCTTTAACCAGACAATGTCCCCTGTTTTTGTGTATGTACATTGTTGAATTGTGAGTAAGATACAAATGTTAGTAATGGATTGTGTAATGACCCAGGTACAAGAATGTTTTCACTCTTTTTTTTTTTTTTTTTTTTTTTCCTTTTTTCCTTTTTTTGGTTTAACTATTATATTTTCTTATTTGTGTTGATTTTATTGATAAAAGATGCTGCTTCATAACATGTTTCTTTCTATTTTTTTATTTTTATTTTCATTTCACAGCAACGGTCAGATCCCAATGCTGCTGACAGTATTATAGGACCAAATCCGAATAAAAATGCAAGACGTTGAGTTCTCCATACAGTGGCATTTGCCAAAAAGTTCACAGAATCACATATAATTTTACACTTTTAATGAGTGATTAACTTAGATATGACTGTAGTACCTGATCCTTTCCCTTATAGACATACGGGCAGAAATATTTGTATGTGTATTTCCATAAATGTGTTTATGTATGCACACACTACATGCCAACTTACACCCATGGGAATATTTTGTATTTATTGTGAAATTGTGATGCTTGAGCTTTATGATGTCACTATAGTTGCTATAGTATAATTTGCACCGGATGATCTTCAACATGTTGTTGTGTGAATTATTGTGAAAGAATGTACTGTAGAAAAGAACCTGCAATGCTCCAGTCAATGTACATGTGTGGCTCACTCATAGTGGGCTGCCCTGGTTTTTGCATATATTCATCTTCTTGGTTGAGGCGATTTTACGAGCTGCTAAGATGTCTCACACTAATCCCAGGTTTGAAAGTGTGCTACTATTCTCTGTTGAGAAGCATGTGTTAGAATCTGGTTCTGTAGACACCATTGGTACTGTTGGTATGCTTTATTTTTAAAGTTCTCTTCAATGATATGGCTTCTTACTGTCACAAGATACTCCGATCAAGTCATGGCATAGTTCCAGAAACTGCAACTTTCTTTATTGTTACAGCTTTATTCAAATTAGTTGAACTTTGTGATCTTTGTTACATCTCAAAAATGTATCATCCTAATAACTGTGCTCTAAAGAGATTGAGACTTCTTAAGATCCACCAGCAACGAAGTATTCCATGTTGCAGCTTTCCTTTAACAAATTCATGCTTCTGGTAGGAATTATGGAGCTGCATCCAGGAGCGATCAATAGCATCCCAAGTAAAGCACACAGAAATTGGTATGCCTCTTCTCTTTGGTGAATAAATTAAAGTTCAGTAAGACCCAGGATAATTTTAATATTTGTGATTTTGAAGGAGAAAAAAAAAGGACATGGGTTCAGTAAGGATTCCTTCATTGAAATTCTATTTTCTGTATAAGATGCCTTCATTAATTATACGACGATTAATCGTGTATGCCAGTGCTACAATTGCTTTCCAGCAATTTTATGTTACTGTCAATGTTCATCTTTTTCTTTACTTCCACTTCTACCACGTTTCAATATTTTCTACCACAATGTACAACCACAGTAAAAAAATGAGATGTCTGTTTCTAGCCCCTGACTGAAGTGCTAGGATATTCTATTCTGGGAGATATTTAGTGCATCCCCCATCCACAGTGAGTCCATCAGATTAACAGTCTCGACCACTGAACTGTGGGGTGGGTGGTGCCACTTTTATATGGACTGTGCTTCAGGGAACTATCTCCTGGAAGATATTTAACGCATCCTTCATCCATGGTGGGTCCATCATATCAACAGTCTGGACCAATTAAACTGTGGGTGCCACTTCTATGTGGATTGATCGCTTTAGGACACTATCTCCTGATGCATCCATCCGGATCTATAATTTCTTTAAGGATGGATAGTTGCTTTTATGCTGTAAAGCGTAGCCACCTGAAATCAAGTCTTCATCAAACCTCATTTCAGTATATGGTGCTTGTTCTCTTTTTTGGGTGTTTTTTCTTTTCCTTTTTCTTTGCTGTTATCCTGTTGTATTTTTTTTTTTTTTTTTTATTCTTTTGGACTTACTAAAGTGATTCATCTTTCAAAGAAAGTATATGGTGCGTTGTACAGGTCGAAGTCACAGTTCCAATACAACTGTATGTGCTCTAAAAACATTTTAATGCTGCAGAATGGGAAAATGGTTGATCTTGTTTTGTGGAAACTGTCATTCTTTGGTGCGAAGCCGGAAATGGTGATCAAAGGTGGAGCAATTGCATGGGCTAATATGGGTGATCCAAATGCTAGTATCCCTACTTCTGAACCGGCAATATATATTTTCTTTTGCTCTGTTTGCATGCTTGCTGTTGATAGAATATTCTGCAAGCATTTTTCTTTCTGCTCAAAATTCAGAATCTTAATAATGCATCACAGTGTATGCAACAACATAAGATATTTGTTGCTAATCACTCATGTTACACTGCTAATTTTGAGTTTCTTTATCTGGACTTCACAACTTTATGTATTATTTTGGTGGTTGGAGAGGATTGATTCTGAGAACTCAACGTTACTAATACCTTGACCGCTATTCGTGTCTTATTGTCAAAATTGAACCATAACATTGGATCAATTTCTTTTGGGGAGCCACAATCACCCCTTCATTTTCTTACGGCCCACTTTCTGTTTTGGCAATTTAGTACGAAAGCATATTGTTTCAATTGGGAAAACTAGAAAGTTCGTTACCGAGACTTGCATTTCATCCATGTAGAAAATGTCTATAAGATCCAAACGGGTCATTAGGTAGGCATGATGAACATGTTCTTCCTTTGAAACAATATCCTGCCAGAGGGCCTAGATCAATCTCATTATCTAATGACTAATAGTGGCTATAATTCAGACTTCTTCCATCACTTCTGGAATTCCATGTATTTTACATTGAGATGCCCTACGTTTAGTATCACTCCTTTACCATATTCATTTTTCTTATTTGTGTCAACATTGTAGTTCCTCTTTTAACTTCTAGAGAACTCTACCTCGTAGTTACAATTCCTTGGGGTTTTATCTGATCGCGTGAGCTAAAATAGAACCTTGGGATCGTTAGAAGTGGCTGACAGGATTGGTTTATGTTTTGAGATAGGTCTAGTCCAAAATTGGTGCATTGAACTATTCTCATTCAGGCAGTGCGACATTTGTCCTGTCCACACAACCATTATGGGATTGGAGTTACTCATCACTCGAGCAAGTAAATTTTCTCTCCTGTGAAAGGGGAAAAGTAGTTCATAAGCTCCACGAACTTTAAAATTTTAGAATGTGGAAACTCAATGTGGATGTCAAAACTCATGGAAACCCTCCTTTAGTGCAAACAAAATCAAGGAATCTGTGTCCAGACTTGTGTTCTTCTCCCTTGTTCGAGAGAGGCAATGAGGTAGGTATCTCAATGGCTTTATGTATAAGATTTTCCTGTAAATTAGCTTGATGAGTTGTTTTAGTTTCCTTTTTTGCTCTTCAAAAAAGTCATTTTGTTGCCAATAAAAAAAAAGAGAAAAGGAAGATCTGGTGAGCCCCCATTATCGTCAAAAACCACCAAAATTTCTGAGTGCATACGCAGAAATAGACATTAGTCTACTTCAAACACACACACACACACACACACACACACACACACACACACACACACACACACACACAAAAGTGGAAGAATTATGCAAAATGCATAAGAAACAAAATAAACATACCTCCCACTTTCACCAGTCCCCTGCAGTATCCTCAGTTTCAAACCATAGCTTCCATGCATCATTAGTTATTCAACTAGAAACCGTAGCAGCCCATGAAATTTCAAAGACGGGCTAGATTTTTTTGTTATTTGTAGTTTCAAATTATTTGTTATGTTATATTGTTGTTGCTCTTTCAATACACAATGTATCCTTTCCAAATTTACCTCATGAATGTAATCATCATTATCTAAGCCTTACCCCAACTAATTAGGTTCGGCAAATTTACCTCAAGAAGGCAAAAGGGAAAATGACTAAACAGATTATGATGTGGCTCAATCATAATATGTGTCAATTTAACTGGTGTGTATGGCTGCAAGTTTATCATAAAGATGCATAACATGAAATGATGGCAAGTACTTTTGGAATTTCAAGGAGTGGTGTCTTGGAACCATTAGTCATCATAGATCTAGTTCAAGGTTACCAGAAGTTCTTAGTTGTGTTGTGTTATTTTCGTTCAGCTATGCAGTCATTTATAATTCTATTATAGTTACTAGTCTGGACGAGTACCATGAATAGTTCTGTGTTGTATGGATTGATTAGTAGCAGTACAAACGCTTTACTTGATCCATTAATTGTAGGAATAGATTGGTTTTTTATGCTGGACTTGCAAAGAATTCTCTGGTTCGTCAGCAGTTGATAGCCACGTGGGCAATCCCCCTTTCCCCTATGAGGAAGGCTTCAGGAGGAGTAGATACTGCTTCCATGTAAATGGATATGAGGTAAACACTGCTAGGATCTTGGATGCGCTGCATTATGGATGCATTCCTGTTATAGTTTCTAACCACTATGACCTTCCCTTTGCTAATGTCTTGGATTGGAGTAAGTTCTCCATTATAGTGGGCGATGGAGACATTCCTTTACTCAAAGAGATATTATTATCAATATCCAGACAGATGTATCTGAATGTGTATGAAAACCTCTGTAAAGTTCGGAAACACTTTCAATGGCATATGTCTCCGAGAGGCTATGATTCCTTTCACATGACTATTAACCAGTTAGGATAAGAAGGGGCATGCAGTTTACTTCTTGATTTTCTAGTTTCTCATGTATATTATTGCCAACTTGTGCATATTTGACATAACGACTTCAAATTCATGATTTACACAGTGATACTACATTGCTTTCCATCCACCATGTTACAATGTTATTGGACCACCTGACTCAAATCCACGGGGTGGGCAATCCTTTGTGTTCGTGAGTTACATTTGACAAAGTTGTTTATAAACTCTCCCTAGAATGTTTTGAAGAAGGTACATCGTGTTTCTTGTAGTAATGAAAATGTAAATGTGGGGTTTGCTTTAAACCGAAGTGAAAATGTCATCCATTAACTGGGGCCTTTCTATTGAAGATTTCTAAGCTATTTTCATTTCCAACTTAGAGAGTGGAGGTCAGCACTTGATGGGCTTAAGTAGGGTTGATTTTCAGGCTTGGTCTGGGATGTCTTTTCTTGCTATTGTTTTGGGGTTCCTGTCCATTATCTCTCATATATATATATATATATATATATATATATATATATATATATATATATATATATATATATATATATATATATATATATATATATATATATATATATATATTCCCCCCCCCCGGTGTAATCATTCCAAAAACAATTGAATATGAATTACTGGTTGGTCATTTGCATGGAAGGCTGAGGTAAGCTTAGATGTTCATGCATTTCCTTAGACACACTTTTATAAGTATGAAGAGTCATTCATCAGATTTCTTGGGCTAATACTATGAAGAAACATTTATGCTACTGAAACTCATCCCTCATCAAGCATTTTATCCCATTCATATTTTCAATTTTGGTACTTTCTTTGGTTCCATGAAGTGCACTCCAAAACATCTACTACGCTCTACATGTTGCGATGGTGTGTATTAATTAGGAACTTCGATTTGGTGGGCCATAACCCAAATGGCATGGTGATCAGACTGTGGCAGTCATCCAAACAACTGTCCAAAAAAACAAAAAGGATGGTTAGACTTGAATGATGAAAATGATGGCGGACTTAAAAATGAGAACCAGTCCACATTCCACAGGCAAATCTCATAACATTCTGATGGATGGATTCAACCAATAACTAGGATATTTAGTCTATGGTCCATCCATGTGGTGGCCTACCAGATTAATTGCCTAGATCACCCCCACGTTTTGCTTTTCTCTTGATGCAAAATCAGAAATGTCTTTTGTCTTATACTTAAAAGAGTTCATGTGGTGGATGGGTAGAAATTAGCCATGTAAAGGCTACAATAGCTTCATTTATAACGTGCTAGAGTCAAGCTTCATAGCACAGTTGATTTGAGGCCCTTGATTGATCCCAGCCCACCCATAATTAGCCATGTAAAGGCTACAATAGCTTCATTTATAACATGTCAAACACACGGGCGCCCACACACACACAAACAAACACCTATTTTATGTACTTCATATATTTTATTCCTTTATAGTTGTGTAGCCCAACTGTTTATTGGACTGGAAGATTTGGGAAGCTTCTATATGTCCCTATACCTGATGACAATGGACATGGATTGATTCTAAAAGCCCATGCTCCGAAGAAGCCTCTTGCTGCTGATGTGGATTTGGATGCCATTGGACAGAGCAAGGCATGTGAAAATCTAAGTGGGGCTGATCTTGCCGCTTTGGTATGACTTTAAAATTTTTGCATGGCTTTCTATGATATCCAAAGCTTCTATATCTATCTCTTGTTTCTCTTTTTAAAGCATATATCCAATCCAAATATTTGGAATTTGGATGATATATTTGATTTTGATTTCTTCTTTTTCTATTGTGTAGACTTAATTACCTTCTCAAATAGGTTGGTTCGTTCAGGGCTTTGGAGAAATGGGTATATCTAGTTTTGGATATGTGCGTTGTACTGAGTAACCCGTATAGAAGGTTTAAAAAAGAGGGGAAATTTTGTGGTCTCCCTCATCTTGAGAGAAGGTAATGGTCTGGTAGATGTGTTGGCTAGAGAATGAAGCAATAGTCAAGGAAATCGTGTTTTTAGGAAGGCCTTTGGCCTTTCTCTCCTTGTCAGGGGCCTATATCCGTTAGATAAGGTGGGGTTGGGGTCGATTAGAGAACTTTTGGTGGGAAACTAGTAGTCAGCTCAGTGCGCTTTTGTAAATGGATATGATAGGTGGGCCAGCCTTTTTTGCTATCTGGAGGCCACCCGAATAGTTAGTGTCCTGCAAATTTTTTGTGATCAATGAAGGTTATAGTTCCTTAAAAAAAGGTCAAACTTTATGAATTATAAGTTGAATTCCACTAAGCACACTAGAAACTTGATGTTTACATGCATTCTACTAATTAATCGATTAAAGAGAACTTAGTTTAAATGTTTACTAGTGATATTAGGTTCTGTATTATCGATGTTTCATTCTTATATTATATTTTACTTATATATATATATATATATATATATATATATATATATATATATATATATATATATATATATATAGGGAAAAGGTACTATGCGCTCGACCTCGAGTCCGTCCCATGAGGTCGAGTTGTGTGGGCCCCACCGTGATGCGTTTCGAACATCTACCCCATCGCCGATGCACCATTCCATCGTGGGCCTAGGTCTCAAAAATCAAGTCAATCCGTGACTTGTGTGGGCCACACCACATACAGAAGTGGAGAGGGGCCGTGCACCATTAAAACATTCATAACCATTTTCGAGGGCCCACCGAGATGTGGTTTGCAAATCCAGCCCATCTATTATGTGTGTCCCACTTGAATGAGGGTTTAGACCAAGTTTCAGGCGCATGCAAAACTCAGGTGGGCCCCACCAAGTGCTTTTATATGTTTTAACGGTGTCTTCACATAATTTTAGATGGTATGGCCCACCTGAGTTCCGTATACGGCTGATTTTTGGGATATCCCATAATTTAAAGGGGACCCATCAAATGCACGGTGTTGATGGTCGAAACGCATCACGGTGGGGCCCACACAGCTCGACCTCACAGGAGCTTATCGTGAGGTCGAGCGCATAGTACCTTTTCCCATATATATATATATATATATATATATATATATATATATATATATATATATATATGATTGAACATAATGTTGTTTTATGAGAAATGTTTGAAATTTGGTTTTTGGAAGATTAGTTTTCGCATGTTTTGCCCGGGACTAGCAAAATGCTGGTTTGGGGGTGTGTTGAATGTGAAATATTATATATATTTTCCCTTGTTATGCTTTGATTTTATGAACATGGATGTGCTTAATTGCTCTAATTAGTTGTGTTTTCTCTTACAAGGTGATTTTGAGAGCTAATGAGAAAATGACATTTAAAATGATGATTTAATGCTCAAAGAATAACCAAGTAGAGGATTGGATGTATAGAGGTCAGTATTGAAGGATTTAAGATTCCAAGATCTAATGAAACCAAGCAAGAAAGGAAGAAAACTGAGGATTCAAATCATAGAAAATTGGAGTAGGAAAAATTGATCATTCGATGCCATTGAAGCCATCATCGATCCCATTGCAAAAATCACGAAATTCTATTTTTTTTGTTGGACATATTCATACACTCTTCGATGCCATCAAAGTAATTGTCGATGTCATTGAAGACAAGTTTGATCCCATTGAAGGAGGTTCGATGCAATCCAGAAATTTTGCGAAATTGAACGTTCATTGCTGCATAGTTTCCTGTTTTCATACAGATCCTTCGATGGGAGTTCGATGTTATCGAAGATGCGAAAGTTGCATAAATTCAAGGTTGGTTTGAAGTCAGTGCGAATCAAAGCTATATAAAGGGATGTTTTATACTTTCCTAGATATGAATTATGGTAGGAGTAGAGCAAGGAGTTATGGAGCTTCAAGGAGTCATCCCTTCCCTTCAATCCTTCGGTTTTAGTTAGCTCTTATATTTTTCTATTTGAGATTTAGTTCTATCATGTCTGTGGTTGGCTAATCTCTTACTTAGAGCTAAGAGGTTAAGCTTGCAATTTTCCTTAATGTTTAATTTACTTTGATTTAAGTTAATTGATTTTCATTTTGAACAATTCATAGATATTTAGTTTGAATGAAGAAGTAATTATAATTTATTTTGATTCATCGTCGACTCTGGGCACATTGGATGCTTATGAAGATTGAATATTTTCATACCTGTTTTATAAGGGATTTATTTGTAAATTCTATTGATCTATCGTTGAATCCGGGCACGATAAATACTTTAAATATACTACAATTAAATTGTTGATGCTTTATGAGGGAACTAATTTAACAAAAATTAAAATCAGTTTTGAAATGTATGAATGATGATTTAACTACTCATTATCCGCCTGGATAGGATAGGACTTTGATTCCAATCGTGTGATCCGATTGAATCAAGTAAATTACATTAAGGAAGCTAGGAGCGGATCTTGGCGCTCTAGTGTTTTATCTCTCATAGTTTCCTCCACAATTACTCTTTAAACTATATTTCAGTAGTTAATTTAGATTCTAGGTTTAGTTATAATGTATTATAGAAATCGTACAATATTAGTATGCCCATGTGGGTACGACTTCAGTCTCACCGAGTTATTACTACATCACAACCCTGCACTTAGTGTTGTCATAACATACATCTCATAAATGAATGCCCACAGGTGTGTGATGGTCATGATATATATAGGGTACCGAGATCTATGGATCACAACTCTCTCTGATTAATATCCTAATGTCTAATCTTTAATTTTCATGGACGACTTGTGGATTCACTCTTCAACTAACCCATATATGTAAGTTTTAATGTGACACTACACCCAAAGGTATATTATACTGTCCACATGGAACTTATGTTCATTATAATCTATGACTGAGATCAGCCGTGTCTCATCCACATAGCTAGTAGGTTAGAGCTGACATTAGTTTTCCAGAACTTATATTCCAACAATGTGGAACGTGGAACCCTTACAAAACCTGCTGGTGATTTCCTACTTTTCTACCTCTAAACAAGATGCATATAAGAATAAGCAGGTGCAATTCTTAGTCTCAACCATGCCATGAATCATGCCTACCTCATAAACAAGAAGAATCAGGTAAACCCATAAGTTTGTTAGATTCAAAGGAACATGGGTGACCAAACGGTCAACGTTCTACATCATCTTCCGTTCATTCATTTCCCATAAAGATTCATCATCGAAATTAGTACCTTTGAAAGCAATGTACTTCATGACTCAGCTTACACTCCAATAACATACATATTAATAATATTAAACGGATACGATAGTAGACTGTCTTATATCGACACTAGACTGTCGTGATGACTAGTTCTCAAGCCATGGAACCAGTCCCACTATCTTATTGAAAGACCAAATATTCTTCACACACATTTATCAAGGACATACATACTCACCATAAACGGTTGTAGCATGTCATTGCTTTAGTCGGTACAGCAGCGGTAGAGAATGTATTTCTCCATGGGGCGTTTGCACTCAGCACAGACCACCTTCTCTGTAATTTTCCCAATTGTCCAAGGGAGTTGAAGGCTCACGCAATGCTTGGTAGTATGATATGGAGCAAGTTCATTTTTGAGCGCCGAAATGAATCCTTCCAGATTAATTTTTTCCTTCCATGTGCCGATCTTGTTCAAGCACTCGAGAATAGTCTTCCCATGAGACTTCACCATCTCCGTAGATCCTTTGCTTATCACTGCCCACCCATGATCATTACCATCATATGTAAGCATCGTCATAACCTCTTGCATTATATTTTCCTTCTCAATCGTCCGGCCATGTTGCATCATAGAATGCCACATGCTCTCTAGGCGGTTCCAGAATAACCATATCTTCTTTATGTCAAAACAAGTGCCGCTCTGGTCCGCCTTCTTAATTTCATTGATGATTTCCTTCAATCGGAGTTCCTTGGAGTTTCTCTTTCCCACATAGACCATCTTTATGGGCTTTTGAGTTTCAGTTTTCACACTTTTCATTGCAGCTATGAATTGCTTAATCCAATCCATGTCTTCTCCTCCATAGAAGCAAATGTATCTTCCTTCCCTCGCCTATCAGAGAAAGTAATCGCACTTGATCAATACATCAAGCAATTACTGATTTTATGCATATATGTAAGTGCATGAGGTAGTGTATCCAAATGCATCGATGCGAATGACATGCAATAGGAGAAACGAGTCATACCCATTGTAGTATCCCAGTATCGATCTGTTCCACTAAGAACTCGACCGTCCAAGTCTGCTCTTTCCAAAGGGCTTCCTCCTTAGAATCAGTGAAAGGGAAGGCCAGGCTGCCCCATATCCACATCAGGTGAAGTGCATCGCGGCACACCACATTCCCTCTGCTATCTAAAGTTACCATCTGCGGTTTCTTCTCAAAATTCCACACTTCTTTGATGAACCTAATGACTGCAGGCTTTAGCACGGATGGGTGATGCACTGAGTGCCACGGCATTAATGATACCAAATCTTTGAACTGCTTTTCCTTCTCAACAGGCAATTCGGCCAACCCATCTATGACTGGTAGCCAGACCACTTCATATTGCCTATCCGACGTACGATTATAGATTTCAGTCAGAACCTCACACTCTACACGGGAGATGTCGAGATCCGAAATGAATAGTATCACCGTCTTCTTTTTCAGTACTTCCATGCTAACCTGCATTCCAGAACAAAGACAACAACTTTCGATGTATCAGTATAGACATGCCTGATTCAATGAAATAGAATTTTTATGAATATGATTACTAATTCATAATCTGATGTTTAAGGGTATTCTGAACCAAACAGTATTAAATAGCATTGTTAGAGATTAATTTCGTATTAATGTCATTTTTTAAAAATGTCCCTTTCACTAATATTAACTGAAACTATTCCTCCTACTTCTTGTTTGATGAAACGAAACTTTTTCAAGTAAAAGAAACAACTTTTTAGAAATGTTGATAGTGCCCATATTTGGAGAAAAAAAAGAAAAAAAGAGTTACAAAGAAACTGATGGCTGTTTTTACCGAAAAATGGAAATATACACTCTATAAGGCAACCCTATCACACTCTTACGAAATGCCTTGGCTGTTACTATATTACAACGGCTGCAATTTAGAAGATAATGGCAACTGTTTTGAGAACAATGGTTGTGATTGAACGTGTGGTTTTTGTTACATAACACCACGACCGAGTTGTTACATTTGTAGAAACAGTTATAAGTAATGTTTCATCATGAAAAAAAAAGTCTTGTAGAAATAAGAAGTGTGAACAATAAGTTCAAAGCTTAGAAACCAAGTTCTTTTTTTTCCCCCCCTTAATAGTACGTCTTCTAAAACATTGATGTTTTTAATCAAACACACACAGAAGAAAAAGTAAGAAGCTTTGCATTGGTGTTTAGTGCAAACCCTTTTCTCGCTGCCACCGTAGCAGAGAATAACATCTTCGGAGTGAATCAATGCCTTCAGAATTTTCATGTTGTCGCTGTGTTTCATTTCAAAGAGGCGATTGAGTACCTGAATACCTTCCATGTTTTTCTTCTTACCTGTAGACATTAGCATCAATCACATTTGTCAATGCATATCACTAAAAAGTGCTTATGATCAGCACTCAACACGATGTCCTGTTGACAAGGATTGTTTGTGTAGTCGGATTTTTAAACAAGCTGAACAACTATAGAGAGGACCAACCAGATGGACAGTGCAGAATCACTACCTCACCTGCCATCCTAGTCTAAATTTTTTTAGGGCTCCTTTTGATGATTGAACCTGGCACCTGAATTACCTACCCCAAATATCTAACCATGCAGATTTTCACAGTGATTCCAACGTTTCAAGAGGTGGATGTCCAGAAGGGAAGGGCCATGCCAATGGATATATGGTTTTGAAGGTCGTAACAACAAAATCAATGGCCTGCCAACTAAATATTATATTAGTTCTTCTCTGCTTAAAAAAAAAGAAAAAAAAAAAAGAAAAAAAAAAGAAGGCCTGCCACCAAGGGGCAATTAATAGAAAATTTCCCAATGATCGGCATTCAGCACCAAAAACACCATGGATCTGACAGGAGTGCAATTTTTGGTCAGTAATCATACCCACTACTTGAACATATCTGTGACCGGGGAAACGGATTGGCTACTCCCCATGCCACCAGCCCGGTGGCTGGTGGTCGGTGCTCTGTGGGTCCCACCATGATGCATGTGTTTCATCCATTTTTTACGTATCATTTTAGGGATTGATACAAAAAATGAGAGATATAAATCTCAGGTGGACCACACCACAGGAAAACAATAGTGATTGGATATCCGCCATTAAAATATTCCTAAGGCCCACTGTACTGTTTATTTGACATCCAATCCATTGATTAGGTCATTCAACACTGTTTCCTGTAATGTGGTCCACTTGAGATTGGGATATACCACATTTTTGGTCTCATATCATAAAATAATCTAGAAAAACAGATGGACGGCATGGATGAAACACATACATCATGCTGGAGCCCACATAGCACCGACCACCAGCCATTGGCCAGTGGCAAGGGAGTAGCCAATCCATTTCCGATGACCGGACGCTAGCGTGCTGAACAAATCCACACCATCCATTCATTTTTCCAACTCATTTTGGTACAAATCCATAATCGAAGCATATCCAACACTCGCTGCGCTTTCTTTCATCTATGTCTTGCCTGGTTAGTGATCTTCAGCTTAACTCGATTGTCATCCAGGTTGATGAACTCCTACCATCAGGGCCTTATTTTCCTTGATAAAGTGGGTCTGTGTGCTATTAGGGAGTCTAGAAGGAGAGTGTAAGGGTGGGATATAGATAGTCTTTTTGGCATTCCTTGTTTCTTGGGCTTCCCCGGGGATGGTTCCCTATGGAAGGGCCGATTTGGTCATCCCATGTATAGATAGATACAGTTGAATGAAATGAAGATTGTTATATATCCTATATATATATATATATATATATATATATATATATATATATATATATATATATATATATATATATATATTTTAATGTCTTGCGTGGCCCTGTGAAGACAAATAAACATCACCCTGGGCTCCAGGAAGGTTTCAACATCGACATTCTCTTCTTTACAAAGCCTTAGAACCAAACACACCACAAATATATAGAAAATAATTTTACTTGATCTTCTTCAGTAATCGGACATACAAGGTGCCTTTTATAGGCTTTCAGCACCAACTATGAAATGACTACACTACCTCTTTAATATTCTTAAACTCATTTGGCCATTCATCTTCCAAAATAAGCTCCAAAATACATGGGGAGTTCATGGTATGTTTGGGTTTGCTTCATTGCTTTTCAACACTCCCTTCAAACCAAAACAGTTTCATTCCAAGCATTGATCTTAGTCGTCTGAATGTATCAATCGGTAATGCCTTGGTGAATATGTCCGCGACATTCGGTGGTGTGACAATACTCCAATTTTACCACTTTCGCTTCACTTGATCTCTAAGAAAATGGTATCGAGTATCAATGTGCTTGCTCCTTCCATGTCAGACTCGGATTTTTGGCTAACTCGATTGCCGACTTGTTATCCACATATATGAAATGCTTCAAGCAAGTTTCTAAATCGCCTCACAGACTGTGGACGATGCTGCCACATACTCTGCTTCACATGTGGACAAAGCAACAACACTTTGCTTCTTTGAGTTCCATGTGAAAGCAGTCGACCCGAGATAGAATACATATCCAGTGGTGCTTTTCCTTTCATCTTGATCACCTCCCCAATCATGTCTGAGTATCCATACAACATTGCTTCATCATCGTATGGATAGAAAAGACCGAATTCCATTGTTCCTTTGTGCACTGGATTCTCTTTGCGGCTAGCCAGTGTGATTCTTTTGGCGCTTCCATGTACCTACTTAGAAGCCCAACACTGTAGACGATATCCGGCCTTGTGATTGTCAAATACCTTAGGCTTCCAAGCAGACTCTTGAACAGAGTCGAGTCCACGCTTCTTCCTTCTCCTTCTTTTGTCAGCTTTAGGCTCACTGTGCGTGTTCACCACGATCATTGCGTCCATCTTGAACTTTTTAAGCAACTCCTTGTACTTTTTATATATAAATACCGCCAACTTGTTGTTTTACTTCGATGCCCAAGAAGAAGGACATCAATCCACCATCGGTCATCTCAATTGAACATAGCATGCTTGAATTCTTCAAACATCGCCATTGTTTCCTCGTGAACAAACTCATCAACATATAGGCATCTATGAGGATGTCGCCATGAGCATTTTTCTTGATGTAGACAAAGATGCTCATATGGACATTGAGCGAAGCCGTTTTCTTGAAGATAATTGTCGATGCGTGCATTCCAGTCGCAGGAGCTTGCTTCAACCCATAAAGAGCTTTCTTTAGTCGACACACTTTGTGTTCCTCCTAAATGTACTTGAACAACAAAACCTTCAGTCCGGTCAACATAGACCTCTTCTTCCGAATTCCATTCAGAATGCGATTTCACATCCAACACAAATCATCCAACCGTGATGGGCCGCAAAGGGAGATAATCATCCTCACAAAGGTCAAGGCGAGCAACAGGAGCGAAGACTTCTTCATAGTCCACCCATACTTCTAACCCCCTTTGCTGAGCCTTGCCTTGTAGCGATCTATTTCACCATCGCATTTCGCTTGATCTTGTACACCCATTTGACGCCAATAGTTCTTTGAGGAGTGAGATCGGCATGTTTGATTCTTCTCGATAAATGGATCTCTTCTTCCATCCTTTCTCCAACATTCTTCATTCACGCTCCTCGAATGTGAGAGGCTCATGGTCCGCATACAAGCGTAAACAAATTTATTTCCATAGGCTCCTCATTTTGATCGGAGCCATGGGTGAGGGAGAACCGGATGATGACGTTTTTGATTTGATGAAATACTTCCGGAGGAGATGGAACGTATCGCCGGACTTCGCGTGCGACGGTTCGGCGAAAGAAGGTGTTGTAGGTGTATCTTCTTCATGTTCTTCAACCTCGACTTGATTTTCTTTGGCCGAATCTTCCTCGTTCCATTTCCAGGTCACAAATACAACATCTCTACTTACCACCACTTTGTTAGTTAGTGGGTTGTAGAGCTTGTATGCCTTCGATATTTCATCGTAGCCGATGAAGATGCACTTCTCACCACGATCATCAAGCTTCTTTCTTCTTGCTTCGGAACTTGAGCGAGGCGACACACCCAAAGATCCTTAGGTGCGCCACACTCGGTTTGTAGCCACTCCATGACTCCCGTGGTGTCATGTTTCTTACGCTTTTGGTTGGACACCGATTGAGCAGTAGGCGACACTGCAATCGCCTCGCCTGCCAGAAACTCTTTGCGCAGCCTTTCTCTTTGAGCATGGTTCTTGTCATGTCGAGGATGGTGCGGTTCTTTCGTTCGCAATACCATTCTCCGCCGTGGTGGTGTGTCTCAGGTGTTGTCATTTGATGCCTTGTTCCTCGCAATACTCTCGAAAGGCATTTGAGGTGTACTCTCCACCTCATCGTCGATCTAAGAGTTTTGATTTTAAGACCACTTTCTTTTTCTACAAGGGCCTTAAAATTTTTAAAAATAGTAAAAAGCAAGACTTTTCTTTGATTACATACAACCACAATTTTCATCTGAAATTAAATGAAGGTAATAAAGTATTTATTACCTCCAAGAGAGATTGGCTCCAATGGTCCACAGATGTCGGTGTGAACCAACCGTAATGGTTCTCTTGCTCTTCTAGATACCCCACTCGGAAAGGAGTTCCTTTGTTGCTTGCCAAGTGTGCACGCCTTGTTCTGAACTTCAATAGCCTATGGCAAGCCATGCACCATGCTTGATGAGGATAAGAGTCTAAGGCCACCGAAATGGAGATGCCCAAAGCGAAGATGCCATCTCCATGAATCATTCTTCACGAGTCCGTAGAGGCACTTCTCAGCTTTTGTGTAAATATGGAGTGGAAACATGCGATTCTTTTCGCCATTTGGACTTGAGCCACAAGTCTCTCGTGTGCATCTCTTATAGAGAGAGAATGATTTTCCATGTGTATGACATACCCCTTCTCAAGGAGTTGGCCGATACCGAGGATGTTACTTTTCATGTTTGGTACGTAATACATTGGAGATAAAATTCGCACACCATTCTTCCGATAGATTTTGACTTTTCCTTTACCTTTCACAGAACTTTTGATGAGTCTCCTAGACCGACATTGCCACGAGCATCTTCTGCCAGTTCCACGAATCTTTCTTTCCACACATGTGGTTACTCGCACCGAAGTCGAGATACCACACGTCATGTTGATCACATGCTTCTTCCCGTGCAAGAAGAAGTGTGGAGTCTTCTTTTTCCCGATTTGATGCTTCATATAATTAGAATACTCATCTTGATCTATCAAACCAATGCTCCAACAAGAAGCATAATGGCCGAACTTGTTGCAATTGTAACATTGAATATTTTTTGTATTTCCACGTCCACGCATGGAACGACCTCTACCATTTCCTCTTCCACGGAAATTGATAGCCTTTTGTTGATTTTGTGATTGGCTTGGATAATATCCACGCCCTCTGCCTCTTGCACGATTGCTAGTGCCACGGCCGCCTCGTTGTGTATGACCATTCTTTTGTTCATTTAGAGTCAACTTAGACTCTAAAGCATGTTCAAGCGTTGAACCGGCATTCTTTTGCATTCGTTGCTCATGCACTTGCAACGAGCCCATCAATTCTTCAATGGACAGATTTTCTAAGTCCTTTGATTCTTCTATGGCAACAACCACATGTTCAAATTTGGTTGTGAGGGATCGAAGTACTTTTTCAACAACCCGTACATCTTCGATCTTTTCACCATTTCTTTTCAAGTTGTTAACAATAACAAGTAACCTTGAAAAGAAATCAGAAATGGTCTCACCTTCCTTCATGTGTGAGGTCTCGAATTCGGCTCTAAAAGTTTGGAGACGAACCTTCTTCACACGATCAACTCCTTTGAAGATTGTGCGAAGAATCTCCCATGCTTGTTTGCATGTTGTCGCTTCAGCCGTTCAAAGGTGGACTCATCCAACCCTTGATAGACAAGAAACAGAGCCTTCTTGTCCTTCTTTCTTTGATCTTTGAGGACCGCCTTTGATCACGGTGTAGAGAGCTTCTTCTTCCGTTGTGGGTTCTACATACCCATCGGTAACAATATCCCATAGATCTTATGACCCTAATAGTGCTTTCATTTGGATGCACTCCATAGTTATCCTTGGATAACTTTGGAATCTGTGGGTCGATCGAGGATGCCATCTCTTCTTTTAAGAGAAGGAATGATTGATTTTTTTATGAAGGGAGAGATGAAATAGAAAATGATTTTTAACATTTGTTTGGTTTGAAAAAACAAAAATGTTTGGAATCTGATTTTTGAACAAATTTTCTTTTCTAAAATTGCGACAACTTCAACAGGAACTCAAAAAAAACTTTCCTTTGCAATGATTTTTTCGAAAACTCGACTTGGCTGAAAAAAATATATGGAAACTTTTGTAGAAAAAGAACCTGGGCTCTGCTATCTGATTTTTTTCAAATAGATTTTTCTTCAGCTCGATTTTTCAAACAGATTTTTCAAACTTTGGCTCTGAAGAAAACGGATTTTTAAACAGATTTTTCTTCTCAGGAAAAAATCTGTACTTGGCTGCAAAACCTCTTGGATGCTTCTTCCAGGAAAACAACTGAGGCTCTGATACCAGTTTGTTGGCTGTACTAGCCAGAAATTCTCTTGGCTTTACAAAGCCTTAGAACCAAACACACCACAAATATATAGAAAATAATTTTACTTGCTGCACTTGCTGCACTCTCTTACTGTAATCGGACATACAAGGTGCCTTTTATAGGCTTTTGCACCAACTATGAAATGACTACACTACCCTAGGCTCTTTAATATTCTTAGAAACTGACATTTGGCCATTCATCTTCCAAAACAGCTCCTTTAGAGCTCCAACTGTTATACATGGGGAGTTCAATGGTCACCGGCTGTTGCTGAAAACGGCTGTTTGGGTTTGCTGTTTTCAACATCAACATCGACATCATCTTCCCTACTATTCTTGATAGTGCGGTACACCTGAGGGTTGGATATCCTTCAATTTTGAGCTCATCTCTAAAATAAGTTGAGAAAACTCATGTATGTGGGTCACATTTTACTCAGCACACTGTCGCGCGCGTGCTTAGTTATTAGAACATGTGATAATGGTCAGTACCTAAAATAATAAGTGTGGATTGTGGTATAAGAACTCCTTTAAAGCCATCCACGGGTAAATACCGATTTTAAAATATTTAAATTAATAAGCTTATGCTTTGCACTGATAGTAATCCCAACACCTGCCGTCTAATGGCATTAGTCTTTTACACTATATTTAAAATCTGTATTTTTACACTATTTTTAAATATGACAAAATTGCAGTGTAAATAAAGTCAACAAACTCTTCTCGTTGAGAGTGATGAGTGCATGGGGAAATTCAGTGCCGTCCCTTCTCATTGGGCCTTGCCATTGCCGATGACAATCGCTCCCTAAATGTACCAATTTTCTCTCTCTCACTAATAGATTCCGCAATACACAACACAATTTTTTAATGTGTGGAGCTTCTCTGGCCCCATCATTATTTATGAGTTAGATCCACACTATCCACCAAATTTTTTTAGATTACTTTAGAGGATTAGCATAAAAATGAAGCACATCCAAAGCTCAAATGAATCACACCATAGAAAGTAGCTGGGATTGGACAAATATCTATGAAACCATCCTAAGGTCCATCATAATTATATTTATTTTCCATCTAACCTCTTCATAAGGTCACAAATACTACAATGGAAGGAAAACACAAATATCATCTTGATCAGAGCCTTTTGTGGCCCAAAAAAGTTTTTAAAAGTAGGCATCCAATTTCCACTGTTTCTTGTAGTGTGGCCCACTTGAGACTAGGATTTACCTCATTTTTGGTCTCATGTTCTAAAATGGTATGTGAAAATGGATGGACAGTGTGGATCTAACACATACATGATAATGGGGCCCACAGAAGTTTCATATGCCAACACTCACGGTTTATTTCTCTTCTGGGAATGTGCTGCACCATATAGCAAGAAACAAAATGTCTTGACTTAGTGAAATTTACATAGCCCCACCATGACATATTTCTTAGGTCCACATCGTCCATTCATTTTTTTTTTTTTCAAATCATTATAGGATATGATCCAAAAACAAGACAGAACCATAGATCAAGTGGTCTACACCACACGAAATAGTAGAAATTGATGCCTACTTTAAAATCTTCTTAGTGCCTTAGAAGGCTCTGATGAAGATGATATTGTTGGGGGCCTTGCACAAAACCTTAGGATCTAGCCCCTCGAAACAAACCAGAATTATGAAACAATAATGCAACGAAAAGCAATCAAAGCATAAACCACGTCACACCAAGGATTTTTACATGGAAAACCCTCAAAGAGGTAAAAACCATAGGACCTCATCCAGATCAACAATCTACTATAAACCAAAATGTTACAACCGATCACAAGCACACACCGCTTGGATCAAACCTTCTTCACTTACGCAGGAGTGGATAAATAATAAGAGAACAAGAGAAAAACGGAGAGATCTCACCGATCACGAGGACGTGGAAGCGCTGCGACGTGGACTGTGAAGTAGATTACCTCTACGAGCATAGCCTCCCTTCCACAAGCTTCCTCTCTCTCTCTCTCTCACCTTTGATAACCCTAAGCCCTCCTAGAAAACCTTTAGGAAACTTAGAATGCCCTGGAATACACCCCAATCTCGGATACACCCATATATATAAGTATAGAAAGAGGTGTAACCTAAATAGGAAACAAAATCCACAAAATCTGCGTTTTCGCAATTGCATTTGCGGAACTCGTCGATGCCATCGAGCCACTCTCGATGACAGCCTCAATATCATCTGAAGGTCTCTTGATGATATCGACACATGACCAAAACTGTCCAGCGACCAGGGGTGAAAATTCCAATAATTATTGATGTCATCGAGCCACTCTCGATGACAGCCTCGATATCATCTGAAAGTCTCTCGATCATATCGACAGGACCAAAAAAACTGTTCAGCAACCAGCAGTGAAAAATTCTACAATTATCGATGATATCGAAACCTGTTCGATTTCATCGATCCCAACAATGAGGAGAAAAATCGCCATCAAATCTCCCCCTTTTCGACTCAGGAAGAGTTCACCTTCTTCAAGCCAGCCTGGTTTCTACAAACCTCAAACTTGCCCTTGAGCAAAGCCTTGGTCATCATGTCTGACCCATTATCGTCTGTGCGGACCTTCTCAAGCTGTAACACCTTCTGTTACAAAATATCCCTAATCCAGTGATACCGAACCTCTATGTGCTTCGACTTGGAGTGCTGACTTGGATTCTTGCTCAAGTGTATAGCACTTTGACTATCGCAATAGACCACGTGCTGCTCCTGCTTCAGGCTAAGTTCCTGTAGGAACCTCTTCATGTAAAGCATCTCTTTACATGCCTCTGTGACTGCAATGTACTAGGCCTCTGTCATCGACAATGCTACGATCTTCTATAACTTGCTCTGTCAAAAAACCTCTCCCCCTACAAACGTGAACATGAACCCCGATGTAAACTTCCTGGAGTCTATGTCACCTGCCATATCTGCATCTGTGTAGCCCTCTAACACAGGTTTTCCGTCACCATAGCATAGGCTCAACCTGGATGAGCCTCTTAGATACCACAGTATCCATTTCATTGTTGTCCAATGTTCTTTGTCAGGATTGACAAGATATCGGCTGACAACACCAATCGCATATGCTATGTGTGGGCGTGTACACACCATAGCATACATCAAACTTCTTATAGCTGACGCATAGGGTATCTTCTGCATCTCTTCCACTACTGCCTTCATCTTAGGACACTGCCTATCGCTCAATCTGAAGTGACCATCCAGTGAAGTACTAACAGGCTTCGCTGCATTCATATTAAACCGCTTTAGGACTTTCTCAATATACCGCTCTTGTGATAGCCAAAGCTTCCTACCGCTGCTGTCACAGGTTATCTCCATTTCTAGGATCTGTTTAGCCGGGCCCAAGTCTTTCATAGCAAAAGACTTGCCCAACTCCTGTTTCAGCCTGTCTATCTTCTTGATGTCTTTTCCCATGATGAGCATGTCATCAACGTATAACAGCAGAACTAAGAAATTATCATCTGAGAACTTGTGCGTGAACACACAGTGGTCCGACTCCGTTCTGTCATATCCATGCTTCAACATAAACGAGTCGAACTTATTGTACCATTGCCGTGGAGCTTGTTTCAGCCCATACAAGCTCTTCCTCAGCCTACACACCATATGCTCCTTGTCCTTGACTTCGAACCCTTCTGGTTGGTGCATGTAGATCTCTTCTTCCAGGTCACTATGGAGAAAGGCAGTTTTAACATCTAACTGCTCTATCTCCAGATACATGCTAGCCGCCAACCCAAGCAACACCCGTATGGATGTCATCTTCACCACTGGTGAGAATATCTCCTCGAAGTCTATACCTTTCCTCTGACCAAACCCTTTCACCACAAGTCTGGCCTTGAACCTCGTCTATGAATTCTTCTGCTCAATCTTCTTTCTGAACACCCACTTGTTTGTCAAAGCTTTCTTGCCCTTAGGCAATTTCATCATATCATAGGTGTGGTTCTTATGCAAGGATTCCATCTTCTCTTGCATAACTTTCAACCACTCCCCCTTATGCTCGTCGGTTAGGGCCTCAAAATAATCTTCTGGCTTTCCCTCATCAGTGAGCATAATGTACTCATGCGACGAGTACCTTTTGGATGACTGTCTGTCCCTAGATGACCTCCTCACCTGTGGCTCAACAGGTGGATTAAGTGAGGGCTGCTCCCCTGGTTCATCTTCTGAAAGAACTCCCTCGTCCTCTGCACCTTACTGTACTTCCCCGTCATTAGGCACCACGGGAGGAGTAACCGAATCCATGTCCTGTAGCTTACCTGAACTAGGCTGGTTCTTCTCTGGCTTACTAATGTCTTCTATATACTGATCTTCAAAGAAAATCACATCTCTGCTCCTGACGAGCTTCCTCTCGATTGGATCCCACAATTTATAACCGAATTTTTCATCACCGTACCCCAAGAACACACACTGTCTGATTTTCATATCGAGCTTGGACCTCTTATCCTTTGTTACGTGAACGGATGCCCTGCATCCAAACACCCTAAGATGACTGTACGATGAATCACGTCCAGTCCACAACTTCTCAGATACTTCTCCATTCAATGGGGCTGATGGAGACCTGTTTATCAAATACACTGCCGTGTGCATTGCTTCTCCCCAGAACGTCTTGGGTAACTTCACATGGGATAACATGCATATGATTCTCTCAACAATGGTGTGATTTATTCGCTCAACTACACCATTATGCTGGGGGGTCTTGGGAACTGTCTGTTCATGTCGTATACCCAGGGACTTGCAGTACTCATGAAAGTCGCCAATGTATTCACCACCATTGTCAGTGCGAATGCACTTCAATAGCCTACCTGTCTCTCTCTCAACCATAGTATGAAATAATTTAAACACACCAAAGACCTCGTCCTTGGATTTCAAAGCATAAACCCAAACCCTCCTAGATGCATCATCTATAAAAGTAACAAAATACAATGCCCCACCCAAGGTTTTTGTCCTCATAGGACCACAAACATCATAATAAACCAAATCTAATGCATGCACTTAATTAACATGAGAAGCAGATTTAATGAATGAAACTCTAAGTTGTTTCCCTGATAAACAATCAAGACAGGTTTTGAGAGGTGTACCTGTCACGTCTGAAAGGAGCCGCTTCCTTGCTAGTAGCTGAAGCCCTTTTTCACTCATGTGGCCTAGACGCCTGTGCCACATGTCAATAGCTAAATCTTTCGCTGCGTTCAACCCACCCTTGCACATACTGACACTTGCCTTGTAAAGGGTGCAACACTTCTTTCTTCTGGCCACGATCAACGAACCATTGATGAGCTTCCATCGCCCACCAGCAAACCGGCTTTCATAGTCATCATCATCCAACCTTCCTGTCGACATCAAGTTGAGGCGAAGGTCTGGGATATGCCTCACATCCCTGAGAATCAATGTGCAGTCTACATCGGTCTTCCCACAAATATCACCAACTCCCACGATTTTTGATACGCCAGAATTTTCCGTCTTCATAGTCCCATAGTCACCTGACTTGTAGCTTGTGAAGAAGTCCTTGTGTGGAGTCACATGAAAAGAAGCTCCCGAGTATATCACTCAGTCGGTGTCCTGACTCGTAGTCATGAGATATACATCATGATCTGTAGAAAGAGTAACTACAACGTCGCCATCTGAAGTGACTGCAATGGAATCTAATTCATCTTCCTTCTCCTTTCCTTTTCCTTTCTTGTCGTTCTTCTTACCATGACATTCATGCTTGTAGTGGCCCTTCTTGCCACAATTCCAGTAATCAACATCCTTTCTGTTACTTGACTTGCCTTTTGATTTATCTCGGGCCTTCCCGCCTTTCCTGTTCTTTCCTCTCCCCCGTTCTTGTGTTACAAGGGCCTCTTGCTGAGTAGATCTTTGAGACTTCCTCCTTGTCTCCTCATTGAAGAGACAACTGGTTACCTGTTCCATGGATATCTTTCCGTCTGGTGCAGAGTTACTTAGAGACACCACCAATGTCTCCCAACTGTCAGGCAATGAATTAAGCAATAGCAAAGCCTGCAATTCATCATCCAGAACCATCTTCATAGAAGGGAGTTGGTTCACTATATTACTGACCTCATTCATGTGCTCGGCCACAGAACCACCATCTTGGAACTTGAGATTCACAAGTATTCTTATCAGAAAAATCTTATTACCGGCTGTCTTCCTCTCATACAGCCCTTGTAATTTCAGCCATAGGCTAGCGGTTGAGGTTTCTGTAGACACATGGTGTATCACATAATCATCCAACCATTGCCTAATAAACCCCACCGCCTTTCGATCCATCTTCTTCCAATCATCATCAGTCATATCTTTGGATTTTGCTGATATGCCTAAAATTAGAGAATATAGGTCCTTGCAATAAACCAAGTCCTCCATCTTAACCTTCCATATGGTCCAGTTAGAACCATTGAGGTTGATCATCCTTGATGAGACACCTTCCATAATTCAAAAACGATCCTACCCGTTCAATGAACTTAACTTTGATACTACTTTGTTGGGGGCCTTGCACAAAACGTTAGGATATAGCCCCTTGAAACAAACTAAAATTATGGAACAATAATGCAATGAAAAGCAATCAAAGCATAAACCACATCACACCATGGATTTTTACATGGAAAACCCTCAAAGAGGTAAAAACCACGGGACCTCATCCAGATCAACAATCCACTATAAAGCAGAACGTTACAACCAATCACAAGCACACACCACTTGGATCAAACCTTCTTCACTCACGCAAGAGTGGATAAGCAATAAGAGAACAAGAGAAAAACGGAGAGATCTCACCGATCACGAGGACGTAGAAGCGCTGAGACGTGGACTGCGAAGTAGATCACCTCTACGAGCATAGCCTCCCTTCCACAAGCTTCCTCTTTCTCTTTCTCTCTCTCTCTCTCTCACCTTTGATAACCCTAAGCCCTCCTAAAAAACCTTTAGGAAACTTAGAATGCCCTGGAATACACCCCAATCCTAGATACACCCATATATATATATATAAGTATAGAAAGAGGTATAACCCAAATAGGAAACAAAATCCGCAAAATCTACGTTTCCACAATCGCATTTGCGGAACTCGTCGATGTCATCGAGCCACTCTCAATGACAGCCTCGATATCATCTGAAGGTCTCTCGATGATATCGACATAGGACCAAAACTGTCCAGCGACCAGGGGTGGAAATTCTAACAATTATCGATGCCATCGAGCCACTCTCGATGACAACCTCGATATCATCTAAAAGTCTCTTGATCATATCGACAGGACCAAAAAAACTGTCCAGCAACCAGCAGTGAAAATTCTGCAATTATCGATGATATTGAAACCTGTTCGATTTCATCGATCCCAACAATGAGGAGAAAAATCCCCATCAGATATAAGTGTTTTCCTCCAAATAGGTTTGTGTGACCTTAGAAAAGCTATTGGGGGACTTGAGAGCAATTCTTTCCACTGGACTTAAGAGCTCGGAGGGCCTCCTAGCTGACGTTTCGTTCTAGATCGCTGATGGGGGACCTCGCCGAGTCTGACAATGCCTGACCCAATGGAGAATGGCAGTTAGTTAGAGGTTGATGCCATTCAAACAGAGTAGGAAGATTGCCCCAAACAAGCACTGCGGCCCCGATTGGTTTTCTGCCCCCAAACCCAAATGGGAAGGGAAAGCACATCAATAGCAGAGATTTCAGCTTGTTCGTCAGGAACATTACTTTCGATACATCAATGGAAGACCTCTTCCGAATCTTCAGCAAATATGGAAAGGTGATAGACACGTATATTCCGAAACTTTCAGGGACTCTTCAGCCGAGAGGCTATGGCTTCGCTCAATTCAAATACGAGCAGGAGGCAAAGAACACCATGGAGGTTCCAAATGGCAAGCGGATCAATGGTAGAATAGTAGAGATCCGATGGGCCCAGAGAAGGAAAACTCTGCCGAGTGACGCTCTGATTTGACACAATCTAGATTAGAGGTATGTGGAAGTCGTGTCAAATCCACCTCTATCCTTTGCCAATGCAGTGAACACCAAAGAAATTTCGCGGTAAAAAAGAGCTCCGCAGGAGGATGAAGCAGTCACCATTGCAGACCGGAAAGCTGTTGAAACTAGATTGCAGACCTTAAAATTGGGAGTGGTAACCATGGTTTCAAATATCCACATTTCGATCCTCCGAATCTAGAGCGCTATCAGGGCCTCCTGCTTCGGACCATCCTTAGGTGAAATCATGAGAATTTCCCCAAACAAATTTCTGATAATATGGAAATCCAAACAGGCGCTCGATGAATTCCTATTGGATTCAAAATTCCACAATACTTTGAACATGACCAACATAACAAAATGGACCCCAGAGGAAGTGTTTGGAGGGGAAGGAGTGTGGCTAAGATTATTCGGTATACCAGCACACGCTTGGATGGAGTCGGTCTTGCTGGATTTGGGAAATCAGCTAGGTAGAGTGACTCAAATCGATCCGATAAGCGCTTATGGCATCTTCCAATGCTTCGCTCGAATCAAGGTGGCCTTATGCCCGTAGAAAAATCTGTAAAAGGTCCTCAATCTGGTGGTTCTCGGCAAATGCTTTCCGATTGTTGTAGAGGTAGAACCCATTAGAAGAGCAAGTATTACTGATGGAGTGCAGGGCTCCAAGGAAAGCACGAGGGAATGGGTGGACAGAAGCTTCAACACCAAGCAGGTTGGTACAACTTCATGCCAGCTACATGTTTGTAGAAAGGCCGGTGAGGCGACAGAGACCAACAATGTCACTCTGCGTGAGCTGGAAACCAATCCTTTGGATGGGAAAAAGGTAGATAGTAGAGCAGATGAAATAATCACTCTCTCAAAAGCTATGGAAAAGGAGAATATAGATGATAAAGTTGGTACAGGGGCTGATGGTTACTTAGCTCCAGACCCTGCTTTGGGAAGAAATGCTATACCTGCAACAAATGGAACTAGCCAATTTGAGGGTGATATTTCTATTAATACAGACCAGGATTTGGGAAGACAAGACTTACCTGCAGCCAATGGAGAAGATCAGCAAGTGAGAACATTTTAGGCTTCTCAGAGACATCATTCCACAGGTGAGACACTTCAGAGGTAAACCATATATGCACCTGGAAGCAGCGGGAACATCAATCCCAGCCCATCAATCCTTCAATGCCAATTCACCAATATCCAACAACAAAAGCATCAATTAAGTAGTGCTATGGCTGACATTTCCAGGAGCCTTTTCAACATGGAATCTGCACCTCTTGACCATCCTGAAAATCAGCAAGAAGTTTATAAGGGACCGAACTCTATCAGAAAGATGCCGAGAGTTTACAGGGGCAGGAAAATAAGATCGGCAGGAAATTCACCATATTTGTTGGGTAGACAATCTCGGGGAAGAGAGGGAGGGGCACAAACAGAAACTGAGGATCATTTTGCAGATTTAGAAAATGAGATTTATGAGACACAGCACATGGCCTCTCGCTATGATACTCACGAGGACCCACACCTATTAAAAGATTTTAACTCTCCAGCGAGAGACGATTTACTACATCAGTTGGAGATCGATTTATCTCCTTGTATTGGGAACCAATGCATAGCAATAGAGCCTGGAGACAGGGTAGCCTTGTAGGCGCAATCCTTAACAGATATAACTCAGCGGAAAGGAGGTGAGCAAGTAGGTGATGTTGCAGAACCTTAGCTAAAACATCCAGAAATCGAGCAGAACCTGGACCAGGTCCCAACACTAAAACAAAAGCAGGGGCAAGCAGCATCTCAAAAACAAAGTTTTTAGGGAATGCAGCGGGACAAAGTTTCTGATGTCCAGAGGAGAAGGGCGCGAATTTTCTACAGTAGAGGCGATTGGGAAACCAGGCTGCGAAGACTTAAACGAAGGGCAGTGAACACAGGATGTATCACGGATGGATAAGATCCTTGTTTGGAATGCACGGGGTATTGGAAACCGAAGGACAGTCAGAACGTTAAAACGACTGATGACGACTCACAACCCATGGATTGTGGTGATCCTTGAACCGATGCTTAGGGATTCAAGCAGAGTGAGGATGGGCCTGTTGTTAGGTTTTCACCTCTCCCACTCTAATGATGAGGAGGGTGGAAAAATCTGGTTCTATTATAAAGATTTTTTCTCTTGTTTAATTATTAAAGAAACTAACCAATTTCTTTCTATTAATATGTACATTCAGACAATGCAAATCTCTATCAATCTAACTGCTATTTATGCAAGTTGCTCTCGCCTTACCATGAGGCAACTCTGGAATGATTTGGCAGATCTGTCTAATAACCTACAGGGATCGTGGGGAGTTTGTGGAGACTTCAATGCCATCACGACAGCTCAAGAAAGAAGGAGCAGATGAGCCTTTGACAGACACAATGCTAGGGAATTCAGTGAGGCGATTGAGATTGCGAGTTTATTGGACGTAGGATTCATGGGGCCGAGATTCACTTGGCACAATAACCAGTCAGGCACATTAAGGAGTTAGGCCAGGCTGGATAAAATGCTCATAAATACAGCCTAGGTGTCCACGTTTCCGACGTTCCACATTGAACATTTGCCACGGATCAACTCCGATCACAGCCCTTTACTTCTATCCTTCCCACCTCAACCTCCACCACTCCAAAACCGTTCTGATTTCAGAAGATGTGGATGAAGGAGAATTCTTTCATGTAAGTGGTCAAAGAGGCATGGGACAAGGTGGATTCATATCATCCGGTTATCAATGTGCTAGTTAAGCTGAAGAGCGTGAAATCTCAACTTAAATCCTAGAACAAAGAACAATTTGGGGATATCTTTGAGGGGCTTAAGGTGGCCGAAACTGAAGTAGCAAACTTAGATCTTCAGCTCCAGCGGTCAGACCCAAACCAGGGCAGCGACATGAACCTACAGCAAAAATTTCAGGAAGCGTCTGCGTAGTTGAACCAGTGGGAGATAAAACATGAAATCTTCTAGAAACAGAGTCCAGAATAAGCTAGTTAGATGAAGGGGACTTCAATACTAAGTTTTTTCATGCCACAACCACTGAAAGACAAAGAAGGGCCAGAATTACTAGCATTCAGCTCGTATCAGGGGAAGTTTTAACGGAGCCTGAAGAAATTAAGAAAGCAGCAATCAGCCATTTTGAGGAACTATTTAAAGGCAGACGCAACACTGTGAATTCAGCTTTGTTCGATTTGGTGCCACATTTGGTGCCGCAGGATATGAATGACTGTCTCATGGCGCATCCATCCATCCAAGAAGTACAATAAGCTATCCTCTCCATTCCGTCAGAATGTGCGCCTAGTCTAGATGGTTTTTCTGGTGTATTCTATTCAAATTGTTGGGACATTGTTGGCCTGGACATTCATAAGGCGATGATCTACTTCTTTCAGGGAGGGAAGATTCCTCCGGTAGTAAATTCCTCGCTGATTTGTTTGATTCCCAAAGGGGTCGCTCCTAGGAAATGGGCTGACTACCGCCCTATAAGCTTATAATTGCCTCTATAAGATTTTCTTGAAGATCATAGCTGTCAGACTCAATCGTTTCCTCCCCTCTCTGATCTCTCCAGAGCAGGGCACTTTTGTTAAAGGTCAGGCTATCTCAGAAAACATTACTCTTTCTTAGGAGTTATTCAGGGATGTAAATAGAAAGTCCAAAGGAGGCAATGTGGTGCTCAAGCTAGACATAGAAAAAGCATACAACAAGGTGGATTGGACTTTCCTAAAGCACATTTTGACGCACTTTGGGTTTTGCGATAGGTGGGTCAACATCGTGGAGAACTGTTACTCTAGTTGCTAGTTCTCTGTCTTGATAAATGGGGAAGCAACTAGATTTTTCAAGTCATCCTATGGGCTGAGGTAAGGTGATCCACTTTCGCCTAGTTTGTTCATTTTAGGGGCGGACGTTTTAAGCCGAAGCCTTCATCAAATGGTAGCGTCGGGTAGTTGTACTCCTTTCTCTCTCAGGAGGGGTATCCCAGTTGTTTCGCATCTTCTCTATGCAGATGATACCCTCCTCTTTCTAAATGGAGGCAAGGCTTCGATGAGAAGGATTGTAACTCTGTTGGAGGAGTACCAAATAGCGTCGGGGCAATGTATTAACAAAGGCAAAAGCTCCTTTTATTGATCCAATAAGATCCCGATCGCCAGGATTCGAGCAATCTCCAGATAGCTAGGCATCGGAAGATCCACAGGTCCTTTTCTTTATTTAGGAGTACCCTTAGTAGTTGGTAGACTGAAAGCTAATACTTTTCAGCCTTTGGTAAACAAAGTGGAAGGCCAAATAAGGGGTTGGCGATCCAGATTTTTATCGCAAGCAGGGAGAACTGTAACATCTCAGAAAAATCCGTATAAATACCCGAGTACCACCTTAGGCAGAAATCACTCAGGATCAAATCCTTTAGAAATTAGGCGAGAATTAATTAAGTGCTAAACTAGATTATTCGTGAAATTTGCTCTAACCACTTTAAATATGAGCCGTAAGGCCCAAAATGTGTAGAACCGCTAACGCTATATTACCTAAAAATTGGATCAATCTTTAAACTCAGTTGCTCTTAGGAGCACACCGAAACTGTGTATCGGACCTGAACTGCGCGTTGAAAGTCCGATCACCGCAACGCTATACGATTATGACCACCTTGCTAGACTTGACAACCATCTCAAAAATCAAGTCCTAATAGTATTCATAAACGCACAACTTGAGTTCGGAGCGAAGTGTGTGAGAAATGCGAATACCTTTGGAAAATGAACTTAGATTTAAGTGATTTGGGCCATTCACTTGTGGGCCAAATCTAAGGATTTAGACCATTAGAATCTGACCCAATTGCACCCTCAGATCAGGAAAAATTTTCAACGCATGTTAGTGTGCTTATAGCCCTGATCGAGTATCGACGACCATTGAACTGAAACTGGTCCGCCATTATCGATCCACGAATCTGATCGGACTGAAAACTTAACCTGACTTAGATCAAATGTAAGGGAACTTACTCCAGATTGTACGTAGAAAAGGGGCCTCCAGATGCACTCCGTTGGCCCAAAACGGGAGACTTTTGGCTATAACCTAAGTATACCATGGCCCTGGGGCCATTCCCATCAGTTCTAGGCCTATATAAGGGCCTTAAACCCTCTCTCTCCCTTCACATACGAATTTTCAAACCCTAGGTGAGAGAAGAGAGAAAAGAGAAGAAGAAAGTGAGGAGAAGTGAGAGAGAGCGAGTGATAGTTGTAGGGATTCATTCCTGCCACTCCACGGGCTGATTAATCACTATCCTGGTGATTTTGACTCCATCCTTGGGTAAGAAATCCAAACCCTAATCTGTTTTAGGGATTTAAATAGAGTAAATGATAAAATAGCTAACCTATTTCATGTTATAGGTTGCCATTGTGCCGTAGACGAGGACTTAGTGTTTAAACTGAGTTCGTTACGAGTTTACCAGTGAAAGGTGCGGACTATAAATATTTAGGTTATGATTTTTAAGGCTTTCAATGTCAACAATGATTTATGTCTGACTTGATTGCTATCACATATGCTTAGATACAACATTTTACATATATTTCACATATATGTAAACTATATTGGTTTAAAATGCATTCTATGTGTTTGTTGAAATGTCTAAATGAATATGGAATTATGATTTGTACTTGTTATGATGGATGCTTGAGAATACATGATGGTTGTACGTGTGGCAACTTCCTTGTGAAAGGATTTGCTATAATATGTGTTTTAGCTAACTTATTACATGTATGTAATATGTATAGTCTAAGTGTTTGATAAAATGCCTGAATGAGAAAATGATTGATGAAATGTATGTAATGAGGGTGTTGAGATGGGATTCTCAATTCCCTTATATATAGTTAAAGTCTCCTTTGTGTAACCTATCTTAATACTATGTGATTTACCGATGAAATGCCTAGTATGATAACATGTGTACTACGTATTTGTTGAAATGCTTAAATGACTTTGATATTGAAATTGGTTGTCACATGCTGTCTTTGATTATCACATATGAGTGCTATTGTTTGGAGTGTGATTTGGGGCTACGATGTAGTCTCAGCAATCGGTAACGGTTTACGATCGGTGGTCGGACTGTTTTAGCTATGACGGATACATTTGATGAGTCTGAGTTGTATAGAGATTAACGACAGTGGTTAGGCCACAAGGAGTGCGTATGCGCTCCATGTCAATTAATTCAACGCAGGCTCATACCAGTTGAGCTTGTCAAGCAACCCGATTGGTCCGATGAATGTTCAACATGTATGGACACTACTGCTTGAATCTAAGGCACCAAACTCACCAATGAAAAGCCCATTTAACCTTGGTACCCCGATCCACTAAGACTCATGAGCCGGGCATGGTGGTATGGGACACCGTGTTCTAGCTGTCGGCCCACGCTGTGGCGATGAGCCTCCCCATAGTGTCCAGTGAGAAAATAAACTCGTGAGCTAAATATGGTGGTATGAGGTACTGTATTCGAGCTGTTGGCCTACAATCAGGTGACGAGCCCATAGTGACCTCGAGTATACACTAGGGCTATGCTAAGGTAACGAGCCTTTTTATAGTTGCTTCGAGTATGAGCTAGGCTTGTGCTGATGGTGACGAGCCTCCCCATAGCGACCTAGAACGTGCCTATCGTATATGATTAACTAGAATTGACGACCCTAAATGGATCATTGTTTAGGAAATAATATAAGGGAGGAATCTTAACTTCCCAACTTGCTGTATGAATAAGACTAATTAAGAACTTGGCTAATCACGCACATGCACCATATTGCATGTGCCTTTGGCATTGGAGTTGAGCACAGTAGGAGTATTGCATGCCGCGATCGTGAGATGATGTCACAAAGGAAGTGCAGGCGAGGGCATACATTATTATCGCATATCATCCTTGCATTAACAAGAGTATTTAGGACATGAGTGTTGTACTGCTTTATCATTATTACTTGACTGAATTGATAACATGTTAACCTTTGCTTTATAGCTCCACTGAGTTGATCACTCACTCCCACGTTCTGGGACGATGCTTTAAACACCAACCAAACCCTATTGTAGTTGTAGATGACAACGATGCTTACGTAGCGGAGCCGAACTTTTATGATGATAAGGAGGACTTCTCCTATATGCAGCTATCAGGCAGGTCTATGTAGGCCGTGTTTTGATCGACGGAATTACTGGGATGCTGATTAGACAACATTACAAATTTTATATATTTTAGAAATTTTACATGTAATTAATTAACCTGGTAACATGATCATACTCAGGAGACTTACAATCACTTATATGCTTTATATACTTATCACAGTCTTCCGCTTGTGTAATTCAATTGTCTCTGGAGTATGATATATTATTTTGGTATAATCCCACTCATGTTTAATATACTGATACGGACAATATTTAATCATCATTATCTATGTTGCACAAGTGATGTGTTGGAACTTGAGAGTTGGGCTCCTGCTCGACCCCCGATTTTTAGGGCGTTACAAGAATGATACTTATCAAGCATGTGTTGGGTAGTATTCTTATACACACTATGGCCGCTTCTTGCATTCCAAAACAGGTTCTGTACGATCTTGAGAGAATTTTTGCTTCTTTCTTCTGGGGGTGGGTAGGTGGTAAACAAAAATTACATTAGAAAAGTTGGAAGTGTATAACAAGGCCGAAAGAAGAAGGTGGATTAGGCATCCAGAAACTATCAGAGGTGATGAAAGCCTACCAAATTAAAATGGCTTGGGTGCTTCAGTTCCACAGGGAATCCTGGTTATGGGCCTCTTTTATGGCAGCAAAGTATAATTACAATCAGGAAACGTTGGTGCACGATAGAAATGTAAGGAGCACATCCCCCTATTGGAAGAAGATCTTAAGCATTATTCCTTTCCTGGCAGAAAAGGTCTAGTGGAGTGTTGGTACAGGTGACTGCAGCTTCTGGAGATGGAATTGGACCGGTCTTGGCCCTCTTCGAAATTCTTTGACATTGGACATCTCAGCCGACGCTCTTTCCTTGTAAGTTAACCACGTGTTGGGCTCATCTGGTCCCCTCCCACCGTCGATGGCTCTTTCCATGCTCCCTAGTCACGTTTTTTAGTATATTTTTCAGCGAGGATTCTATGTTTCAGTAGGTCCCAATACTCCTCTTTGGCCCTTCACCTCTTCAGGTACCTTCTCCGTAAAATCAGACTGGGACATCAGCAGGTCGAACGCTTCCGAGATGCGTGTGGCACAGGAAACTTCAGCCGAAAATTTCCCTTTTTATTTGGAATATTCTTCACAATGCAATTCCGGTTGAAAAAGTAGTCCAATTCAGAGGCGTGTCCCTTGCACCAAAGTGCAGCTGCTGTGGGGAAGATTCTGAACAGGGCCCAGCCGAAGAGACCATGTCCCATCTCTTTCTGAACGGACAGCAAGCCTCATCCGTCTGGATTTTTTTGCTATTCAGGCAGGGATTTCCATCATGCAGGCGACATTAGTGGAAGCAAGAATTTTGCAATGGAGGAGGGCCTGTGCAGATAGAAGAGGATGCTCGGTACACAACCTTCTTATTCTAGCTTTTATTCTTTAGGAGCTTTGGCGATCTAGGAATGGTGCTCTTTATGATGATAGAGCTATGAAGACTCCATCGGTTATCGCAAAAGTCTCTTGGTGGCTGACCACCGAAGATGTTAAAAGAAGGTATATGCAGCCTCATCTAATGTAATAGTCTGTGGTCTTATGGCAAAAATCCCCTGCCGGTTGGGTGAAAGTAAATGTTGACGGGTCCTCTAGGGGAAACCCGGGCTTGGCTGGGGGTGGAGGTGTTTGTAGAATTGACAAGGGTGACTTCATGTTTGGATTCTCTTTTGGTTATGGTGTGATGTCCAATATTGGAGCTCGGATTCGTGCAGTTCATGATGGGCTTCTTCAATGCTTGGAAAAAGGTTTCTCCAAAATTGTGGAGTCAGATTTGGAATTGGTGATTAAGGTCTTTAATGAGGAAGCAAACATTGGTTGGCAATGGAATGGTTGGAGAGCCATAACGGATAGACTTCGGAATCTGGCTTCGGTGGAGTTTAAACACATGTTCAGGGAGGGTAATGCATTGGCTGATGCGCTCACGCGTGATGAAAGTGTGTCCCAAGCTCGTTTTCTTAGCCTCAATAAGTGAGGGGTCTCCTCTTCCTTGACAAGGTTGGTGTCGAATCAATCAGAGAGAGGAAGAATTAAGGCCTTGGTCTCTTTTGTTGCTCCTTTATTTTTTCTCTTTCGGCCAGGAGTCCCGGCTTCTTTACGATAGGTCTTCTGTAGGTCCTTCTTTCCTCGAAGACCCGAAATTCTTTAACTTTTTGTCCAGAAATGAAATATACCTCTTTCGTTTAATATATATATATATATATATATATATATATATATATATATATATATATTAAACGAAAGTTTGCCATGTCTATACATCGGTTGTTATACACTACATTAAGAATCCGAGCCCAGAGAGAGAAAAGTGGGACATTGAATGTGAAGATACATGCATGACCAAATTAAGTGTATATACATATGCATTTTTATTTGTTTACTTTCTTAATTTTTTTCCAACTGATGTCACCAGAAGTCATGAGCTGTGACATGGTCCAATAAGGAGAGGAGGCTCAGAAATTCGCTGCGCCTTCAACACAAAAAATGATTGATCAAAATTCAATTATAATATATATATATATATATATATATATCTATATATATATATATATCATTGCTACATACCTATGTGTTCACGGCACGAGTCTAATTGCTTCATCAGCTCATCTATTTTGTTAAACTTGTCGCCAAGATCCTTACCCTCTGTTGTCGAGCTGATGTGCCTGAAATCAACATTAGAAGCTCATCACATTTTCCACATCATTAACTAAAGAACATGTTCTTTAGAGACCATATTTTATCTTCAGAAATCCAGGTCTGGCCCAAAATGGTACCAATATGAATAAAGAAATGGAACTTCACTTATTATTGATTACGGACAAGTTTGGATAATTGATTTCATTTATCAATAAAATCAAATTAGTTGTAAGATTCAATTGACAGATTGAAATTACAAAGCTGACAGATTAGAAATCTAGTTATCCAAAGGAAGGTTGGTAAAGGATTGAAAATTCTTACTCCCAAAATCTGAGGGATTCATTATAGGAAGGATAATTAATGCTTACTAGTTATCTTAGCCTCTTAGTATATTGATTAGCGACTTCGTCTTGAACTAAGTGAAAATAAGGACAATCACTCATTCTTAAAATCAGAATTCTCAAGACCAAAGAGTCGGTAAAAAAGGCAAATTAGGAGTTGCTGAAAGGATGTGATAAAATGAAAACTCTTAGAAGAAGTTGTAACACAATTGATAATGATCAAATGAAAAACCCATCCTTGGAAGATGATTGCACCACATTAACTTACTCATGACCGAAGCATATGAAGTCAGTGATCAGTGAGGCACAAGTCATAATGATTTGGATGGTCAAGTAAACTGCGTTGGGGATATCGGTCATGTTCATGGTCTTTGTAGTAGTTTCCATTGTATTATATGTTGTGCGAAGCTCCTTTAATTCGATGATATCCTTGGTCACATCTAGCATTTTCTTTGTGAGGGTGTTGAGTGCGTTGAAACGAGGCTTTAAAGTGTCCATGTCCTCTTGGATGTCAGGCAACTGCTTGAGTAGGGCCACGGATTTTGCAAGAGCATTGACGCTAGCCTGCTGTACAGTGAGACAGAGCTCCCCATAGCTGACCGCAAAGGCACACAGGATCAAAACCAGTTTTGCATCCCATGAATAGTTTGAGAGTGAGTTAAACAATGCCAACATTTTCGCATTCACATCTCCACCATCAGAATACTTGCATGTTATCTGGCATCATACAATATAAAGAAACACATGCATTAATGCTAGTGATGAATGATATATCGAGAAAAAAGATAAATGCATTAGAGGTAGCGGTGTATGATAGAGAGAGGAAGAGACATGAATTACAAAATTTTACACTTACCTCGCATGCAATCCTTTTAATGGTCGGAAGTGCTTCAGGCGTTGGGATGCTTGAAGAATGGTTGGTTTTCTCTTCCATGATTTCAACTTGTGCTTGTTGGGCCTGCATTGAGATTCGAGGTGTGCATGGTTAGCTCAAACTTTCTCAAAAAAATCATATTCCTTGTAATGTATGTGCATTGGTTATATCTGATGAGTGGACCATCCTAGTTTTGTTTCAAAGTGATCTCCATTGTGGGTCCACTTCTGGTAAGATCCCTTATCCATCATATATGAGAATCAAATGCTAGCTATTGAGGTGTTTGTGGTCATTCATCAAATACACGCATATATTACATTACATATTAGGATTAGGAAGGTAGTATTTAAACAACATCTTTCTATACAAAACCATTCATCTTAGATTTGTCAATATCATGCAAAGTAGTGTAGTGTTGGGGAACAACGGAAGCACACAAAGACGAATCGAGCAAAGTTTCACCAATCGCACAACCAAGCCCCAACACAAACAATCCAAATTTTATGTGAAAAAGTCATTTCGGGTAAAAAAAAAAAAAAAAAAAAAACCTTGTCACGAAGTGATAAGTATATACTATAAAAGAAGAAATTATAAGAAATTGAGTATTACCAATTCGAACAAGCATCCATGTGTGTACTAACATGGGTGTGTACTAACAAGCTAACCCCCCCCCCCCCCCCCCCCACACACACACACACACACACAAAAAAAAACTCTTTTATTTCCTCCCAAATCCCAATTACACACACACACACACACACACACACTCTCTCTCTCTCTCTCTCTCTCTCTCTACATATATATATATATATATATAAAATATCATATGGTATCACAATTTGAATAAGAAGCAAATTCCACACTTACGCAACTCTATGTGTACGCTCGATGAGATCTTCGATGAGACTTTGATGGCATCGATCAATGATCTATTAATGACACCGAGTAGCAACATCAAAATGGTTTAGCAACCAACAAGAAATCATTTAGAGTTTTCCAATGGCATCGAACTTTGCTCGATGGCATCGACATGCCTTGTTGTTTATAGATTTAAGACATCAAGTCCGTTATACCAAAAGTAGAAAAAACGATATTATCTATGAAAGGGGAAGTAATCCTCATATATTATATATGTTCACAGTAGTGGAAATGATATTACAAAGAATATAGGAATATAACAAGAATATGGAAAAGGATAGTGTCAGGTTTAATAAAAGTATAGGCACGGTTTGCTCCAGCCTCATGTGAAAAAAAAAAACAGTATCATGTAATTTCGCACGTCCAAACTGGCTTTTGCTGCAAAAATTGTTCTAATAGTCCGCAACTTTGTTCTTTACTTTTCATTTTTGCCCATATATAACCAACATTGAATTTATTAGGATGGAACGTCTACAGTCTACAAGCATCCCCTCTCGAAAGATAATTGTCCACTAACACTGCCATATATATATATATATATATATATATATATATATATATATATATATATATATCAAAAGGCGCTACTACTAACATGTATCATAGAAGTCAGCAGATAATCCCTGGTAATGTTTCTCTGAGGAGTAATTAGCCTATGTGATTCGTGTGCCAGCCAGGCTAGCGCTTGCATGAGCCGAGCATTGTTTTTTTTTTTTTTTTGATTATCTTGCATAGTTTTCTCAAGTGAAAGAAAGATGATTGTAATGAAAAAGATGCAGATGATACTGGAAAATACATAATAACAACAAAGAAGAAAGAAAGACGCAAGTCATCCTACAATTACAACAGTAGGGTTGTAACGCTGCAAGATGTCCTCCACAACATCGAGGAGGGGTCCCACATCGATGCTGTGGCTGTCAAGTTTATGCGTGGCTTGGATCTGCGTCATGACCACATTGTTAACCAAAGATGAAAACAAGCGGCGCTCTTCCTTGATCAGTTGCAGCTCCTGGGACGCCATCGTATGTATGGAGATAGGAGAAGGAAACGAATCAGAAATCAAGAAAGTCTGGGGTGGGGAAAACCCTTGCATGCCAAGGTGCTTATATAGGGAAAATGAGTGCGGATGGATCGTCTGCTATAGCTTCCCATTGGTCCACCTCATCGATGATGACACTGGGATAGAAAACACGCCGATTTTGTCTCTCCCGTAATAGATTGCAGATGGAAAGCTAAAGTGGACCACACTGCACGAAAAAAATAGGAATTAGTGCTATCGTTGAAAACTTCTCGGACTTTTCGGCGAATGTGAACGAGGCTGTAGTAACGTACCTCGCGTTAGGTACATTCCTAACCGACTGCCATGTGGGTGGAAACTTCATAAGATCCAACCGTCCCTCAGGTACGCTGGCTCATGTTCATCTTATATGTAGTGTAAATATCACGATAGTTCAATATTTAGTGAGCCAAACCATAGGAAAAAGTTGGGATGGGCGGTTTATTTTTATATTTTTTATATTTTTATATTTTTAATTTTTGAAGGCCCCGTGATGAGCTTTATATGCCATCCAATCGTTTATCTGAATTTCCTAATGAGAATAAGAGAAAAACAAAATATCGCCGCATTCCAAAACTCCAGTGGGCCATACCATTCAATTTTAGAAGTTTTATGGTATTGTTTCGTGCGGTAGCCCACATGAGAGCTCAATAAGACTAATTACTGGAATCAAGCGTGTGGACGCGGTAGATTTCCAACAGGTTAGGTAGTTTCTACTATTCCAGAGTAATCACGGGAGAGACCTGGTCATCCTCATGGTCCCATTAAGAGTAGGTTAGGTGTCATCCATGCAGATTTGCGAGGTGGTTTCAAAGATTCGAAGAGATGTACGCAGAAAGGATTTCTTGATAACATAGCTGGAGTGCATTGAGCAATGCCACCTAGTTGCGAAGACAAAGATTCGAAGAGATGTATGCGGAAAGGATTTCTTAATAACATAGTTGGAATGCATTGAGCAATGCCACCTAGTTGCGAAGACGGTCGAACATGAAGTCATGGTATTGAATAGTTATAGCAATACCACATAGTTGTGAAAACAATCGAACATGAAGTAGCAGTTACAGGGCATATGGCAGGAGGCAGAAAGTCATGGTATTGATCTCTACATCCGCTCGTACACATATCAAGTTGAGATTTTAATCCATTTATCTTATTCACCACCTACGAATATGCTTAACCCACCATCAGAACTACAATCCGAGGAACTTACACATGTGAACAAGTTACTTTAATATAACTGTATACATGTTCTATCACTCGATCACTCCAAAAACCCGCTTTGTGTTCATCCATTTATTAAATTGACTATAGATCCACTTGCATACTTGGTCAGAGTACTATCAAGTTCTACTATTTTTAACATGTTATCTGACTATCCATTATGTGGTTTGATATATGTACATTTCCTAATTAATTTAGTGAATAACTCTTTATTCATAATGATTTAAATATAAGTACTTTTATAAGAATTGTTTAGAAACGTGCTTATAATCATGTATAATCATTATATTTCCTAAAACTCTTACATCGATAATAGTTACAAAAATGTCATTAACCTAGACCCTTGAATTCTAGATCTGTTTCATGTAAAATTTTATTTCATGCTTATTTATCATAAATTAACCATACACGTCAAATTTTAGCCCTTACAATTAGCCCTTACATCATTGTAAAAGTAGCCCAATTAATAAATCAGCCCCGTAACAGTTGATTTTGGTATCCATCGAGTGAAGAAACTTCGTGGGTAGTCGTAGTAAGATATCCCTTCATATAAATGACTTGGATTGCTCATAATATGGATCAGGTGTGAAATATGAAGACTCCACTTTGGTAGGCTTTTTCTTAGGCGCAAAGTTATCCTTTCAAGGCTTACCAACTCCTTATAAATCTGGATCTTCCAATTTAACTACTTCATTCCATCCATTGTAACTCGAATTTGGACCATACTTTGGTCTCATATGATGATGAGGTTATACAAAATTTAGACTCTGATTTATGATCCTACACCATTGAACGTTGAAGTTAGTTATTTCCTTTTATTACAAAAAGTGAAATTTTAGATTTAGGCTTTTTTCCACCATCGATCAACCAACAAATTTTTTCCAACTGTTTGCCTTATCCTGAATACGTATTTATCCCAAAATTGGGCCTTGATCATTAAGTGTGGACCGTTAATTGAGATCAAGTTCGTTTTGGCACCTGTTAGGAGAATTTTCAAGATAGGCCAATCTAAATTTTAGATCACCAAGAAAATTATATACCCCGACTTTATTAGATGACCTTGATACACTAAATGAATTAAATTTAAAGAAAGATATCCAAAAAATGTCAAATTGGATAAACTCAATCCAAGTGAGATGTGAAACACAACCCTCCCACATGCCCACTCCTTTATAAAAAAGAGTGTGTGTGCCCTTCTCCACTCACACGCCAATACCCCAAACGTCCAAGGAGGAGAGAGAGAGAGAGAGAGAGAGAGAGAGAGAGAGAGAGAGAAAGAAAAAGAGAAAGAGGAGAAGCCTAGACGCCCTCTTCCTTCTCCATATGTGTGATGTCTCTCTCTTACTCAAGTGATGTTGTGATTCATGTGGAAAATTTTCATGTAGAAGCTTTTCTACATGGATATCTACCCTATGGTTTAGATCTAAAGCAAAGTTGAGGGATTCCTTTAAGCTTACATTAATTTAAGTTAATATAATTTATCATATTTTTCTACATGCTTCCATATTTTTATGAATCCTCCATACAATTGTTTGATTTACCATTACCAATTATTTATCCTTTGAAAATTATGGTTGAGGTATGATTTTAATTATGCGTGATCTTTATAAATATATGTGGGGCGATGGATACAAGCCTTACCCTTTACCAATTTGAGAGCGACGCGTGCTTCCACTCTATATGGAGTTGGTCTTTTGCTCCTCTCCCCTTATTCTTGTTAAGTTAGCCTATTTGATACTCTTCTCTTTTATTTTAATAGCTTAATACTACTTTTCTCCTTTATTAGGTTAGACTTGTGTTACCTCCTTTTATGGCTTTGGCATGTGTCTTGGAATTCTAAAACTCCCATGATTTAGTTTACTTTCCCTTTGGTGCAAGTTATATGTTAGAGGTCTCACGATTAATGATTCAAATATTTTATCATGGACGTCATGCGCTTTGGATAGAGACCCTCTTAGTTTACGTGTAATTCCATGGGTTTGGATAGAGGTGTACAAATCAATGTAAATAATTCGCAATACGTATTACATCACTTCTGAAATTGGATGTCACAAATAGTCGCTCTATGAACAAATTGTGTTACGTAATTCATCTAATTCATGTGGTGTGCCACCTTAAGGTGTTCACGTAAATCCATGGTAGCATTGGACATGCCGGTGAATATCCGTACTTATGGGATACGGGGTGAGTCGAGTTTTCTATGAATTATATTGCACATTGTGATGATCACTACGTATGATGAGCCGCACACACTTTGCTAGGCATGCATTCATATATATATTTCACTATAAGAAATCTACGCATCAGCGGCGCACGTCCACAGGCAGCCACAACGAACTGCCCGTGTAAATGAAAAATGAGGGGTGTTTTTACGTGGCCGCCCCTGTATGAATAAGCCACCGCCGTTGCAAAAACAAAAAGGGCTTTCACCTCCCGCGTCCCCAAATCCGAGCGGCAAAATTTCTCTCCCAAAACCATCTTCCCTCTTCTCTCCCCAAATCGTCTCATCCCCAAATCGCGCACACGCCAATATTTCTCTCCCAAAACCCTTCTTCCCTCTTCTCTCCCAAATCGCCCCATCCCTAAATCGTGCGCCCCATCCCCAAATCCTGAAAGTCTCTCTCTCTCTCCAACGTCCATCCACTCCTCAATCGATTGTTCCTCTCTTGCTCTCGGTCTCGATTTTCCTCTCTTTATCTCTTTCGTTGAAGATGGTCGGTTTGCTGTCCATGCCGACATCGACGCTGATAGAGGTGAGTTTGGGGATGATCAGATCTCTGAGTTTGAGGCATTTGGCATGTTTGAGAAGGACAGAGACAGTCAGATCCATCCCTTCGAACTTCACTTTCCCCCCCTTTTCTACTGGAAATCTGTTGGATTTATGATTTATTAATAGCATATTTATGGTTGAGGATTTTTTTATGGAAATTTGTTGATCACTTGGTTGTGTAGAAAGGGGAAGCTGAATGAAGCATAAATGGTGTTTGATGAAATGCGTAAGAGAGGGATAAGTGCTGCTAATGCAACATTGGCTCTTTGGTTTATGGAGGGGATAAGATAGCTTGATGTGAGTGTTTACCATGGGCTGATCAAGGGTTTGTTGAAGCTTAGGAAGGCAAAGGAAGACACTCAAGTGTTTAGAATAGCACTTGTTTAGCCTATGTTACTCTATCCATGTCGTGTCTCATAGGTTTTGGCTCTTTCATGAATTTAGTATTTTGATGCTACAGCAATATATCTTGTCCTGATTTTATTATTGTTCAATTTCTATAGGCTGAGACTCAACAGTACGGGCTTGAAGAGCTACAAAGCATTAAACAAATACGGGTTTGTTAGTGGTGCTCTATTTAATGTAGAAGTTGTCCACATTTAAGGACTGTTTGGTAGACGCCTAAATTGAGTTCATCTCATATTCATCAATCTTTAGCATGTATTAGAGATCACATTTTAGGATTAAAAAGAATCTTGATAACCAACATTCATTATCTCTAATACATATTATGAGTAAATAAAATGAGATGAACTCATTTTTAAGTGTCTAGCAAACAACCCTGTATATAATGCATGAAAATGTTTCCTTGTTATTGTTTCTATACATTTTTTTTTATATTGTTGAATCTTAAAATTTTTTGTATTGAAGCATGTTTTTAACTTTTTTTTTTTTTTGAGCTATGCATTTCTTGTTTGAGCTGCTGGCTGCTGAAAATCTTGTGGTTGCTGGAAACAATGGTGCAGTGTCTGCTTATTATCCGCTTGCCTGCTCCTTGCCTTGGAGGGGCGCATGGGGAAGAATTTCCAATCCGCTGAAGTTGCCGCAAATCTTTAGTTGCAGTTTTGGCTCTTGTGCAGCAGTTGCCAGTGTTCTAAGTGGCCAAGTGAGTTTAGCTATCTGTCCTCTATTCAGGTATAGGCCTTTTACAGGTTTTGGCTTTTTAGTGTTGTATATGTTTACATTTAGCTAGGTGTGGCATGGCCCCTTTTCTTGTACTGCCTATCCTCTAGAGACTCACACGACATGTTGAATCTACTGGTTTTCAAATAGTCACAAGACCAGAGCTACTTTTAGTCTAGTCCTCAGTTACTTTGTGCAGCTGCAACTGGCTTCTTCCGTGACCCAAACACAATATGTGGTGTTGGCACTTTTACCAATTGTTAAGAGCCTAACCAACTTGCCAAAAGCATTAGAACTCATAAAACCATTGGGGTTCATAACATAGTGACTCTTGGACTCATAAACCTGCACTTACACAATATACTTTTTTTTTTTTACATGGTCACACGCTCACATCACACCACATGGGCACTCAAACACATGATCTTATAGTTGAAGCACAATCTGTCTAAACTAAGTCGTGGAATTAGAGCATTTTATGATATATACTTCCACATGTGAGGCCAACATTTAAAAAATAAAAAAAATCATGGTACAATCTAAGCCACAATGCAATGTACATTATGATTTATGAGTATGTCAACAGTTTATCACATTTTAGTATTTATAACCCTTAACACGCTCTTCTCTATTTGCATCTTCACATGTAATGCAAATTCTAATGTGGCAAGCTTGTGGGACATTTGAACACTAGGTAGAGAGGCTCACCATCAAAATGTCCATACAAAAATCAGGATAGCCTACTCATCAAGCAATCCACACGTGGATATTGGATGTAGATCATGAGCAAGTTTTATTCTAAAAGATAGTAACTGGTGGTTCACATGATGATTAGACAAATTATTGGTATTCTTTCATAAGTTACATGGATATTGTAAAGCACGTCTTGGTTGATATGCGAGTAGGATACATGGATACATGAGGGGTATGTTTAACATGGATACCTCTAAGAACTTATGGTGGTCTTGAAATTTTGCTCGTCTTACCTCACATTTTGTTGCAAGAGTTATTTTCATGACCCAATATTGGTATCTCTACTATAATTAATCAATGCTTGTTGCTTTGTACTGTAACAGGGTTGCGGGAATTGTTCTCCCAAACAGATGGAAACCATCCAGTTCCAAGGATCTCAATGATGGTCAATATGACTTCAAATTCTGATCCTTCTAAGAAGGATCAGAAATCACAGGAGCCTACAGTTCTGCTTGGCCCATCCGTGGATGAAATAAATGTTGTCAATAAAAACTTAATGATGGATGGAGAGTTTCAAATTGCTGGGCCTAAACAAGAGGTTTGTGTTCTTCCTCTCTCACATTGCTTGGACTTTTTCGTTGTCTGAATGTAGATTTCATTCATATAACAGGTACACACAGTTAGGCTTGAGAGTGTTGTCAAGTAGGCAGGTTGGTTATATATACTCTGGAGCCTTTCTATTCAGTCCATTTGATATGAGATCCTCATTTCTACAATCCAATGATCTTCTAATCATAGTATTGTTTGTCAGCTGAAGTTATGGATGAGGTGCCTACAGATGAAATTGATTTGTCATGGTTTTCTGGCAATTTACGACGGGATGACTATTATAATGGTCGTGATCGTTGGAGTATATCTGATGGCAACAACTTTAGAGACCACAACCAACATTATTTATCTGACAAAAGCAAGGTCGTTTAATGCTTTCTTTAATACTAGTGAATATTTTTTTTGTCCAGATTTCCATCATTATATGCGGCCAATGGGAAACTCGTATGGGGCAGTTCCTGGCAAGAAGTGAGAGTCCCTGGATCCAATTCATCTTTATAGACAATCATCTCTTAGATGTAGATTTTTTTGGTGCATGGTTTAGTGTCATCATCTTGAACCTGAAATTGGGTTTTGGAACTTGTAACCAGGGTCTTTTAGCTCCTCTGCATTTTGTTTGCTGATTCTCACTATATTTTAGCTTCTCTTCTTCTTCTTCTTCTTCTTCTTCTTCTTTTTTTTTTTTTTTTTTTTTTTTTTTTTTTTTTTTCGTGAGGCAGATTTCCAGATCTTGCAGACCTTGAACATGTTAGCTTACTTGAATTTCACTGTTTTGTTCTTTACATAAGATCCATGGATGGTTGAGCGATATTGAATTTAGAGAAGGAAAAGGGACTTCAAAACAAAAGGAATATGAAAAGAACCTACAAAGGAGGCACTCATGAGTCGACTACTGAGTGGTCATTTAGTTTTGAAATTCTGTCTCCTCATTTAGCCTTAATCCTTTACAGAATAAAATGTAATACATCAAAAAGTTCCAGATCGGACTACTTTGACAATAACAGACACTACGAATGTTTCATTTTTTATTTCTTCCAAATTCCCTATGAAACTTCCACCCACATGCCACTCCTGCTTCAAATTAGGCTATGAGCACTCGCTGCTACTCCCTCTCCTGCTTCCTAGATGTTCACATACTTGCTAACTTCTAGAAGTGAACCTTTCGTATAAAATGAACTCCAACTAATGAAGCAATAAATTTCCCCACAAAATCAGCAAAAGGAAAAAAAGGAAAAAAAGAAAAAGGAAAAGAGATTAAAATATGGAATTGAGAACACCATCCAAAGTGTTGATATATGATGGGAGCCATCATGGATGTACCACAGCTCCCATATTGGAAGATCTAGTCCAATTGATGGCCAGCAAATGGATAGTTAAGAAAGAAAACATAGCAATGGTCCACATTCAACCGAGAAGGCCAAAGACTCAATGGCTAGAATGTTCCTTTCTGGGGCATTTTTGGTTCGTGGCCACCATTCATATCTACAGTTTCAATCATTGAACCATGGTCCCAACTTTTACAAACTGAAAACCCCAACGCATCATAGAAACTAGGAGCAATGCCAGGACTGTTATCATGCATAAATAATTGTTTTCATCTTTTGACATTAAAAAGCACACAAAAAATACCATATCCCTTCAAGAAAATTGAATTGAGCCCACCTTTGTGACACCAACAGATTGGACCTCAACTGATTAACTACCTTGGACTACATCAATAGCTGCATTTGAAATTGGGCCTGTCCATAGATGTTGCAACATATCCCTCACTTAAATCCTTCCAAATTCAACATCTACAACCATAATAAGATGAGAAGGAAAAGGGAATGGAAACAACAGTGTACCTAACACAACAAAGAAATTAGTTAAGAGAATGGAGCCATATGTTTCACCAATTACCTGCATACTTGTAATTTCATATGAGTGATGTCTCATGAAGTTCGAAATGAGACTTGGGCATTCTCTCTGTGAAATACTCAAAAACATGCTGGCAAATTTGCATAAGCATCACATCATTTAATATTCTGGAAAATTCTGACAAGCTGGAACCCAATCCATGATCATTGACTTGATTCTGTATAACATCAATGCTTCTTTATTGTCGAATATCCTTCTATTTCTTTCCTTCTAAAGCCCCCACGTGATGGCAAAGTAACACACTCCATAAAATATTCTTCTATTCACGTTTTGGATATGCATTTCTATCATATCGCCATATGTTAATATTATTTTAACAGTTAAATGTAATACTAATTGAATGCATAATACACAGTGATAATTCATATGATATGTTCTTAAATTTTATCTACTTTTCCTTTCATATTTTAAATAAAAAATAGGAAATTAGGAAGGCGTATTGGAAGCCTATGCTTCATGATCTTGAGGCTTATGCTTCCCTCCGGGGACGTGGATGTCTCACCTAACCGTCTTCACATTAAAAATAAAATAAAATAAAATAAAATAAAAAGTGTATGACTTTTTCGTTACCGTGTTTCCTTTTCTAGGGCTCTAAATCAGTTGGGTTGAAAAATGAAAAAACTCGTTCCTTCATATAGTTGTATTTCTGCTTTCGTTATCTTCCTAATCTTCAAGTCGTGTGTTGAGTTAACCACCAATATGTTGCTCTGTTTTGTAATGCTTTTACCATGGTGTGCTTATTTCTCTCCTTCATGTTGTTTCCTTGATTATAGCTTGGTTATCTACTTTAGATACACATGCTGATGCAACCAAGAAACCCGTTGCTACTTCATATCCCAAGTATGCCATTTTTGAAGCATAAATTTCCTTGCCAAATACTGGGTATTGCTTGATTAATCTTAAGCATTCAGTGTCCATTCAAAGCATCAAGCTGCCCTTAATTATTAGCCTTTTGTCCATTAGATTCTTTAGTTTGGGCTGATATAGAAATCTTGGGTAAATGCTGCACAAAATGTTCAACTAGAATAGAAGACAACAACACATCCTAAACTATTAAAGAAGTTCATCATGCCACACATGAAAATTTTGGTGCTTGATATAGGGAAAAGATATAATCAGTCCATTTATTTGCAAAATGATCTATTATGGGCACAATCACTAAGCAGCTGGTAGATAGTTATATTTGTTGCTTTTCCTAGTTGTCTTTATTTGATGGAAGTGGTGTTCATGTATGTAGGGTAGTTGTGCTACACCAAAAATCAGGCCTTTCAAACTCTCAAGTGGGCTCCACCTGTTAGATGGGCTACAAGTTGTCACTGCTCCTCATCAAACGACTTCCGCCAAAGGTTGCTACTCTCATTTGTTAGTAGTAACAGAGGCATAAACTGTGTGCATAGATTTTTTATGTGTGTTATGGATGGATTGGTTTGTTGCATGGAAGGGAAAAAAAGTTTGGATTTGAGATGGGTTTTCAGAAAAGAAAAAAGTTCTACACATTGTTACTTGCTTCATGATTATCATTTCATTGTGGTTATACTATAGTCGATTCATGAACTGTTGTTCAATTTAATAATCTTTCTATGCATCCAGGTTGGATATGATATGCTAAAAAAACACTTGGCTCATATACTACCTTTATTTCTTCTGTGAAGATTCCACAACAAGCAATCGGGGCAACCATCAAGCATCACATTTCCCCAAAAAATGGGTGTAATGTAAGTTCTAACAGTCCAAATACCCACCCTTGTGACTTTGGTGCTGCTTATTATAAGAATATCATATGACATGGTTTTAGCTCATGTGAAATCATGCTTTTATCACGGTGACAATTGTTAGTTTTTTTTTTTTTTTTTTTTTTTTTTTTTTTTCGTGAAATTGAAAGTACTTTTGGATAGGGATCCTGCAGAATCAGGATTAAGCTCTAATCTCAATTTTGACAACACATGCCTCCATGTCAGATTTGAAGGTGCTAGCAGCTCTTTTCTCCTTTAAATTACAATTTTCAATCATTTAGTTTCTGTTCTTTATTGAAATGCCAATGTTTGTTGTAGGAGAAACAAGAAGTTGTCATCGAAAAGGATGTTCGAAATAAATGCAAATGTGTCACAATTGTGAAAGGCCTTGAACTCTTTGGTGAGCAATGTCCATCGAAAAGATCACCCCATTAAGGCATATTTCACCTCTGTTATGTATTGGAGCATTGGTGTGAAGATTGTTTTAACAGCCTGACATTGGGAGACCCTGATTTTTCCCATATTGAAACGGTTAGTATTGAAATAACTGCTATGATTTTCCCCTTTTCCACATTACTTCAGGTCTTAACCTTTTATATGCTTTAAGTGTGAGGGAAATTATAGGGATCAAATTTTTGACTGATTGAAGTATGGGGGAAATTTTTCATGACTTACAATGTTAAACTATATTGATTGATTTTTTCAAGTTCATGATCTGACTCACCAACTTACATGCAATTTTTCTAGCTGCCACCCCACATTGAATTACTAGTTGCAGTGGTCACACAAATCAATGAACCTGACAGCATATATGGGATCATCCAATCACACAAGGTGAATTGTTTTATCATAGTTGCATGAATTTTGTTTTGGTTTTGTACTGCCACTCCACATTAATTTTTTTTTCTTTTTTTCTTTTTTAACATTAGTTGTTTGAGGACCTTGCAAGAGGGAGATAGCAATGAATTTCATATGAAGCTTATAGACACAAAGCAGGTGATAGTAATGGGTTTGTTCATCTTTTTTGTCTCAAGGTTTTCTTGGCAAATAATATGTTACAATATTTGGGTCATAGGGTCGACCTAGATCATCTTTGTTGTCATCTTTCTCTTTTACATGGGATATTGGAACTCACCATGGTAGAGGCTCACATTGAAACCACTCACATGTCAGCAAGGTTCCACCCAGTGTTCAACCCCTGCCAACTATTACATACACACCCCATAGTGCAAACAAGTAAAGCATGTTGGGTCAGGTTTGACTCAGATCCAATCTGATTATTAATCGGATCCCAAGATCTGGATCCAGTCCGACTTGTTGATGCTCTGGAGTTGGCCCAGTGCATCAGTCTGACTTGTTGATGCTCTGGAGTTGGACCAGTGCATCAATCTGACTTGTTGATGCTCTGGAGGGTGTTAAACAGGTCAGATTTAGGCGAATTAGAACTAACCCGAGTATAACCCATTAGCAATCAGATCCAATGACCTGGACCCAAATCTAAAATGGATCCTAAATGGGTCTAGACTTTGACATTTAAAAAGAGAGAGAGAGAAGAAGAAAGAAAAAAAAAAGAAGAAGAGGTGCTCACACGCTCGTTTACACACCACGTGGCAGCATGACACATAAGTACAAGATTCAATTCATCCATCAGGTAGGTTTGTGCATGTTTTCGATCTAGTCCATTCAGTACCTAGACCCCATGTTGGAAACAAGCACCTGTTTTTCAGAGCCGTGCATTATTTCAGAGCCGTACCTAAACACCACTGTCTTGAAGATGTATCCTTCAAGAAATAATGATTCATCTGTTGAATTGAAGTCTACTTTATTGTCCAGTGATGTGCTTCACAAAAGATTCAGTAACCCATTGATTACTTCTAGTCAAAGAACCAAAAATAAAGAGCAAGTGGATGAGGCAGATATTCTAAAGAAGTTAGTTGAGGAGATGAAATTTTCACTGGTCAAATGGAACAATTGCACATTAGGTGTAAGTGGCTCACCGAAAGGATCCCCTCAAAGATGTAACTCAGTAGATCAGTCGACTGCTCCCGTTATATTTAGAGAGGATCTAAACATGAGCCCTTTGCTTTTTCAGAGACAAGATGAGGTATATCTTTTTATCTTTATAAGTAGGCTTTTTGGTAGGGCTATCATCATTTTGGGGTGGGTGACACAACTAGCAATGGGATGCCCCGGATTCATTTCCTCTCTCTAGAAACGTGGCCCACCTTTCTTGTTGTGTTTGATTGGTTGGCTCATACTGCATTATCAAGTTGTAATTCAGTAAACTAGTCTCTCAAGCCAACGGTTTCTATATGTTTGGCTATAGCAATCTTCCTTGATTATGGTTTCTTAAAGGCATCAATCCTATGGCGATATTGAAGAGTGCAACTCAAGTGACAAGATATTCCACCAAAAAACTAGCAGCAATCTTCTAAGATACAGGAAGACATGTAAAAGCCTAAGAAGTAACTGTAACCTTGTTATTTCTAAGATACAGGCTGATTTGGTTGTGTCATTTTCTCAAAATGTGTTAAGCGGCTAAGCTTCTTTTCCTGTATTCTCTGATGCTTATTTTTCCAAGAGCTTGCAAGTCTCAGGAAACGAAGGGCTGAGATGTTATGCATCAAATCCTTACTATTTGGAGTTTCAGTCCTCAGTTTTAAGTGAAATGAGAGTTTTGTTTCGCAGGGAAAACACTCATGTCCATCAAGGCATCATTTAGCAACATTGCTAATGTGCTCCTCGACTGGAATGCTGATGGCAACAAAGATCATTGCTCCTGGCACGGGGTTGCTTGCGACAATCTCTCCTTCACTGTCGTTTCTCTGTAACTCACATACCTTTTGTTCTTTTTCTTCTTTCTTCTTATCTGATTTCAACTTCTAATTCGTTACAATCATGAATCTTCTGTGAAGGAATTTCTCGAATTTGAATCTTGGCGGGAAGATTTCGCTAGCCATTGGGGATTTACAAAGCTTACAGGCACTGTATGTTTTACTTTATTGCATCAGGATAAATATGCATTTGGATGAAATCATTTTAAGCTCAAATGCCTATGTTGGTTGCATTGATGTGCAGAGATTTGAAGGGGAATCTGCTGACCGAGCAATCCCTGATGAGATCGGCAATTACATCTTGCCGAAATCTCTGTAATCTCTCTCATTTTCTTGTATTCTGAAGTTATGGGATTGAGAATGTAATGGAGGATTTAACTGAAATCTGTGTTGGTTTGTTTTCTATAGGGATTTATTCGGTAACTTGCTATATGGAGATATTCCGTTCTCGACATCTAGGCTCAAACAGCTTGAGGAATTGTAAGTATCATGTCTGCTTTTATTTAGTAGATTGGTCATTTTCATGAATCTTGGTTGCCCCTTTGTAAGGGATAGATTGGTCATTTATGGTGATGTTACTATGTAGGACATTGAGGAACAATCAGTTAACAGGGCCTATCCCTTCAACCCTTTCACAGATGCCAAATCTCAAAACTCTGTAAGGTTGTTGTCACTTATATTTGAGGTGCTTGTTCTATTTTGTGGTTTATGCTTTGTAATAGAACATACCTGAACTACAATGGTTTGTTTCCAATGGTGTGGATTTATGTGTACAAAGTGATTTTAATGGGTCCCTTGCTGTTTAATTTTTTTTTAGGGATCTTGCTCAGAATCAGCTCACTGGTGACATACCGAGGCTGATTTACTGGAATGAAGTATTGCAGTATCTGTGAGTGCTTCCTCCACTCAGTGTACTCCGTGTAAATCACAATTTATAAGTCTATCTCAAATTAGGTCTAGTTCATCTAGTAATTTGGTATGTTTTGGAGTCGCCCATTATTGTGACCACACTATGGGTTGTGTTATGTAATGTGATGGCCACTTTGATTCTTGTTATGTAAGATGGACATTGACTGTTATGACTTCCAGCATTCCTTTTGGTGTGGGTGTTGTTCTTGTTCTTTCTTTAATTGTTTATGGTCTATTGATTGTTATGACTTCTACGGATATTTCTTATAATCAAATCACTAGAGAGATTCCTTACAACATTGGTTTCATGACAACTTTTTGCAGCGGTTTATCCAATTTTAGCGGCTCTTTTTATAGCTTTTAGTGGCGTTTGTTATAAATTTTGCCTGTGTTTCTCATAACTTTTAGTGGCATTTTTGTAGTTTTAAGCGGCGTTTCTCATTGCTTTTCACCGGCGTTTCTAATATCTTTTGTCGGCGTTTCTTGCTATTTTAGCAGTGCTTGTACAGTTTTTACTGGCAGTCACCAGAAACGCCGCTAAAGAATACTAAGCGTCGCTAAAATTACAATGTTAACGGCGGCCACCAAAAACTCCGGTAAAAAGTTCGACCGCCGGTAAAACATATAGCGACACCTCCCTTTAGCGGCATTTGTCCAACTGCCGATAATTCTTATACCGATGGTTTTTGGGACTTTTAGGGGCAGTTTTGGCCGCCAGTAAAGCCTATTTTTCTTGTAGTGTTTATTGCGCATACTGATACCCCTCGTAGTGGCGAAGTAGGAGACATATCAGAACCCTATAATTACTTTTATAAATCTCTTGAATTATTATTAATCTTAAAGGATAACCATCGCTATGAGTAGGCATTAACCCTCTCCAACTGTACAGATGATGTAGGTGATGTGCAGATTAAAGACATGGATGACAATCCTCCTACGAATGATTATTCTAAATAAATAAAGAGATAGCTTCATGTTTAGTTTTGTTTATTATTGCTGTAAGCTTTGATAATGTAATAAGCTCCCATTGTGATGTCATTTAATAATTTGTTGAATTCTTTTAATCTAATGAAATAATAAATATGATCTCGATTTTACTCTCATGAATGGTTACTGTTGAGACTCAAATATTGCATATTTTCCCCCATTTATATCTTGGTTTTATGAACATGATAATGTTTAATGGTATATTTTACTCATTTTTATATCGCAAGGTGAACTTGAGGGCTTAGAGTGAAAATAATGTTAAAAGCATGGATTTGATATTCAAGAATTACCAAGTAAAAGAATGGACATTTGAAGACCAAGATTGAAGATTTCAAGACTCCAAGAGTCAAGAAAACCAAGTGAAAAAGGAAGGAAGTGCAGAAATTAGTGCAAGAATTTACAGGATCTAAGCTTAGATTCATCGAAACAGTTTAGAAGACATTAAAGCCAATCTTCGATGACATCAAAGCCCTTAGATGACATTAAAGAATTATAAAAAAATCAAGTTTGGTTGTTGAAAAAATTGGATGCAATCTTAGATTCATCAAAACAGTTTCGATGAATTGAAGTCAGTCATAGATGACATTGAAGGCGGTTCGATGACATCGAAGGGTTTACTTGGAGCCTACGCGAAGTGAGCAATTTTGAAGTAGTTTTTGATTATTTTTTTTTTCAAATCCGTTTGAAGGGGAGAGTTCCCCACTTATAAATATGGCTTTCCAGGGCATTCCTAAGCATCATTCAAGGCATTCAAAAGAAAAATCTAGGCTTTTTAAAGAGTTTTATCTAAGATTTTTGGAAAGTTTCATAGTTTTAATTTATTTTTCTTTACAAGTTTTTTACTTTTTATTTCTGTAATTTAATTATATTTTTCTAAGTTCCTTCTAGCCCAAGCTAAAAGGGAAGCACATTGGTTTAATATTTTTATAGTTATGATGGTCGATTGTTTTAATGATGAGAATAATGGTATATGCATGTTATCAATTGTTTAGATTTTGTTTTTTATTCTAATGTGAGATCCATATGTTTCCATCATATGAGATCCACATTGATGGATAGGTTTATCCTGAATCAATTAGATTTTCTAGATAGGAGAGGTTCTCAACCTGCTATATTTATTTGATATTCATCATCTTATGGATACAAATTTTTAAAATCACTGGTGCTTGAGAATATATATCATTGGTGCAAATCCATGATTTCCTAATCTTTTATATTATTTATTTAAAATGTTTAAACTGTTTTATTTTCGGATTAGGCCGACCATAGTGATCGGATCCTAGTTGTGTTATCCAAGTCATAATGATTTTGAAAAATTAACTATATGTGGAACTTTGAAGCTTGAGTGCTTATTTAATTCAGTTGAATTACATCAATTCAAAACTTCCAAAATCAAATCATCAGTTTAGTTTTTATTACTTAGTTTATTTTGCATTGATTTTCTCCTTCTCGCAATTCATCTCCATGTGGGATCGATCTTGTATTCACAGGATATTACTCATGAACATCTGCACTTTGAGGCAAGCAATTATGTTTTTGGCACCGTTGCCGAGGAGAGATTAAGATAGATTAGATATGTGCAAGATAGCTAAGGTAAGTTCTCTTCTAAACCCTCCAAATTTTCTATATATTTTCTGTTTTTCTTTGAAAGTAAATTCAGTTGGGTTTTTCAAGCACTAACTGTGACATAAGCTTGCCCTGCTTGGGATTTTATCCCCCAAGTACTATGGTTGTCCTATAGTTGCTGTTTGATCACAAAGATCACCCAATGAATCTATTTTTCATATTAGCATATTTTATTTTCTGCATTAGTTTTATTTTCCTTTTATTTATTTTGCTTTGTGAATTGAACCCTTATGTTCGGCTCTGCTGTATGGGTTGTTGATTTATTTTGATTTGTGGATTGAACCCTCATGGTCGGCTCTGCCGCCTGGGTTGTTGGTTAAGTTTTTATTTTTATTTTAAGTATCATACTTGCTATTTGAATTAGTGGTATTTATTGTGTTGTGTGGATGGTTTATGTCCCGTTGGAGTAGGGATCATAACAATTGACTCTCCTCCGAAGGCAGACTAGTTCCAGGCCCTGATCATTCAATTAAGAGAGACACTCAACATCACTTGGATTCCATGGCAGACCCAGTTGATAATCCAATTCCAAATCTATCAGATCCAACTATAAATCAAAATAGAGAAAATCAATATAATCTTCCTCTTAAGGATGAGAATGAAGTACATAGGAATGTGTTACACCAACCACGGACTTTACGTGAACATATACACCTTGAGAGATCAACTTTACCATCTTGCATAGTGTTCTCTGCTCACACAGGGAACATTGATTTTCAACCAGGTGTGATTCAATTGATCCCTAAATTTCATGGCTTGGATTTTGAAAGCCCCTATTTGTACCTCAAGGACTTTGAGGAAGTGATTGCAACATTACAAGTAAACAATGGAAATAGGGATATACTTAAGCTTAGGTTATTCTCATTTTCTCTTAAAGATCGGGCCAAAGCATGATTCGACTCTTTAAGACCTCATACCATCACTATATGGCATGCCTTAAGTAGAGAGTTTTTGAAAAAGTTCTTTATCAGGCACAAAACAAATGCACTAAAATAAGAAATCATGTCATTCTCCCAAAAGGTGAATGAACTATTTTTCCAAGCTTAGGAGTGCTTCAAAGACCTTCTACTTACTTTTCAACATCATGGTTATGAACCATGACAAGTGATTGATGCGTTCTAAAATGGGCTCACCATGGATACCCGTCAGTTCATAGAGATGATGTGTGGTGGAACCTTTCTTGACAAATATCATAATGAGGCTTAGGAGTTTCTAGACATGTTAGCAGAGAATGCGCAGACATGGGATGTCTCTGATAAACCAGACTAAACTAGACCCATTCTTAGAGAGAAAATAGGGATGTACATCCTAAGAGAGGAAGACGACCTTAATGCAAAATTCGTTGCATTAGCTAGAAAGGTCGAAGCCTTGGAAATTAGGAAGGTTGATATGGTTAAAGCAAACACTTCCATAGATAATTTTTGTAGCATTTGCGGTGGTGCAGACCATGACACAAAGGATTGTCCAACAATCCCAATTATACAAGATATAATGCGTGAGCATGGGCAAGTAAATGTTATAAATAACTACCAAAGGTCAGTTATGCAACCAATGGAAAACACATATAATCCAAATTGGCGTAACCATCCTAATTTTAGTTGGAGGAATGGACCACAAACTAATGTGACCAATGCACCTCAAATGCCTCCACAAAATAACTTCTTTCGGGTATCTAATAATGCACGATATGTACCCCGACCAAAGCGATCATCTGTGGAGGATGCATTGACCGCATTCATGAACTCTCAAGCTCAAATGAATCAGTCTCTAATCCAATCAATTCAAGAATTAAAGATGGTCGTGGCTAGGAATGAGATTCAAATAAATGCTAGGGAAAAAGACATCCTTCCTTCTCAACCTGTGTCAAACCCTAGAAACACACATTTCATTAGAGACTCAAATCTAAGTGAGCTACATCATGAACATGCTAAGGTTATCACTACCTTGAGAAGTGGAAAAGAGGTCAATAACAAAATATAGTAGAAATACTGGAGGATGAGTCATCATCTCAAGAGAATGATGAACCGGCTATGGTTTAAGAGCCACAACAATAAAAGGACAAAGAGACTAAGTTATATGAACCTCCAGTTCTGTTCCAATCTAGACTTTGAAACCCAACTGTCCCCATGAAATATTAAGAGGTGTTGGATGTGCTTCAAAAGGTTACTGTTAATATTCCTCTGCTTGATGCCATTAGACAAATTCTATCATATGCTAAATATCTCAAGGACTTGTGTACTATAAAAAGGAAATTAAATGTGCACAAAAAGGCCTTCTTTATTGAGAAAGTGAGCGCTATCAATCAACAAAGGGTCGTACCCAAATACAAAGACCCGGGAAGTCCCACTATTCCTTATATTATTGGTAATTTTCAAATTGAGCATGCTTTGATAGATTTTGGTGTAAGTGTCAACTTAGTATCTTATTCGATTTACAAACAAATGAGGTTAGCCAAGATTAAACCAACCATGATTACACTCCAACTCGCTAATGGCTCCATTAAGATACCAAGGGGAATTTTAGAGGACGTGTTAGTCCAAGTGGAGAAATTATACTTCCCTGTGGATTTTATTGTACTAGACACCAAACCTTGTATAAACGCTAGCGCCCAAGTTCCCATCATTTTAGGCCGCCCATTCTTAGCAACTTCAAATGCAATCATAAATTGCAGGAATGGAATGATGAACTTGTCTTTTGGTAACATGACTTTTGAGCTAAATATTTTCAATATATGTAAGCAGCCCATTAAAAATAATGAGATCCATGAGTTGAATTTCAAGGACTGCTTGATATAAGAAGAGGAATTGGAACCTAGTCGAAATTGATTCAAGTCTTTGGGGACTTGAAAAATTCTGATTTAAAAAAAGTGCTTGCTGAAATTTGTGATGATAATGAGAGCACTACCACCTAGGACATTGGTATGTACCAATGGAGACCATGCACTCAAATCCTATCTATCGAGGACTCGCGACCTCTGCCATCACTAACCAATGTTCAAAAGCTTGATATAAAACCACTACCAAATGAGCTTAAGTATGTATACTTGGGTGAAAATAAAACTTATCCTATGGTGATCTCTTCATTTTTAGACAAGGATTAAGAGATTAAATTGTTGAATGTTCTAAGGGACCAAAAAGGAGCCTTGGGATGGACCATTTCTTGAGGGTATAAGCTCTTCCATGTTCACCCATCGGATCCACCTCGATGAGAACGCCAAACCAATTAGACAACCTCAAAGGCGTCTCAATTCAAACATGATGGAAGTTGTAAAAAATGAGTTGATCAATTTATTGGATGTGGGAATCATCTACCCAATATTTAATAGTGTTTGGGTGAATCCAACTCAAGTAGTCCCAAAGAAATCTGGAATAACTATTGTGCAAAATTCTAATAATGAACTCATACTAACACGAGTCACCACTGGTTAGCGTGTGTGCATTGGCTATAAAAAATTGAACTAGGTCACAAAGAGTGACCATTTCCCTCTATCATTCATTGATTAAGTTTTAGAGAGGGTACCAGGTCACTCCTTCTATAGTTTTCTTGATGGATATTCCGGATACAATCAAATAGAGATAGCCCTGGAAGACCAAGAGAAAATCACATTTACTTATCCATTTGACACGTTTGCTTTCAAATGGATGTCATTTGGATCATGCAATGCCCCATCAACTTTCCAACGATGCATGTTAAGTATTTTTTTCAAATATTGTTGGAAAGTTTCTTGAGGTTTTCATGGATGACTTTTCTGTGTTTAAGAGTATTTTTGAGAAATGCCTCAACAATTTAGCTCTTGTATTGTTTAGGTGTGAAGAGAAACACCTTGTCTTAAATTGAGAGAAATGTTATTTCATGGTTCAAAAAGGAATTGTTTTGGGCCATGTTATCTCAAAAAATGGAATTGAGATAGATCGCTTAAAACTAAACATTATAGTTAATCTACATATCCCTCGAACAGTTAGAGATATTAGATCACTTTTAGGGTATGATGGTTTCTATAGAAGATTCATCAAAAACTTTAGTGTCATTACTAGACCCTTGACTAATTTTCTCCAAAAGGATGTTTCATTTAACTGGACAGATGAGTGTGCAGGTGTTTTTAATAAAATTAAATCATCCTTTACCACTGCACGTATCATGCGTCCACCAGGTTGGACACTTCCTTCTAAACTAATGTGCGATGCAAGTGATTATGTCATAGGGTCTATTTTAGGCCAAAGGAAAGATAAATGACCCTACATTATTCATTATGCGAGTAGAACTCTAAACTCAGCCCAAAACTACTCAACAACTGAAAAAGAGTTACTTGCAGTAGTTTTTTCTTTGGATAAGTTTATGTCCTACTTGCTGGGATCCAAAGTGGTCATTTTCACATACCACTAGACTTTAAAATATTTGCTATCTAAGAAGGATGTAAAGTAGAGACTTTTGAGATAGATCCTCCTACTCCAAGAATTTGACTTAGAGATAAAAGATAAGAAATGAGTAGAAAACGTAGTGGCCAATAACCTTTCCAGATTGGTGTTAGATGATTCCACTGAGGAGATGCATATCTAGGACACTTTCCCTTATGAACGACTATTTGAGATCTCCAAATTACCTTGGTATGCGGATATAGTGAACTTTCTTGTGACGAGAAAAATGCCATATCATTGGAAGTCACAAAATAGGAAGCGTTTTGAAACCGATTTTGGGAGCTTCTTTTGGGATGACCCATATTTATATACATATGGGACTGATCAGATTTTTAGACGTTGTCCCAAAAGAGAAAAATCCTACAGCAATATGAAAAGCAAGTAGAGGAGAAGTTAGAAGGAGTTTATCGGTTTGAAGAGTTCTATGTTAGGATCTTATAAAACAGAAAACAATGTTAGTCCCTAAAAAAAAAAAAAACAGAAAAAACACTAACCTAAAAACAAAACAAAAAGTTAGTCCTAAAAACAAATTAGTTTCTAAAAACAAATTAGAAAATTTTCTAAATCTATAAATAGAAAAAAAAGTTAGTTCGTAAAAACAAATTAGAAATGTTTCTAAATCTAGAAATAGAAAGAAAAGTTAGTTTCTAAAAACAAATTAAGAAAGTTTCTAAATCTGGAAATAGAAAGAAAAGTTAATTTTTAAAAGAAATTAAGAAAGTTTCTAATTCTGGAAATAGAAAGAAAAGTTATTTCTAAAAACAAATTAGGAAAGTTTCTAAATCTGGAAATAGAAAGAAAAGTTAGTTTCTAAAAAAATTAAGAAAGTTTCTAAATCTAGAAATAGAAAGAAAAGCTAGTTTCTAAAAACAAATTAAGAAAGTTTCTAAATCTGGAAATAGAAAGAAAAGTTAGTTTGTAAAAACAAATTAGGAAAGTTTCTATATCTGAAAATAGAAAGAAAAGTTAGTTTCTAAAAAAAATTAAGAAAGTTTCTAAATTTAAAAATAAAAAAAGTTAATTTTTAAAAACAAATTAAGAAAGTTTCTAAATCTAGAAATAAAAAGAAAAGTTAGTTTCTAAAAACAAATTAGAAAGAACCATAACCTAAAAATAGAAAGTAAATAAATCCTCATCTTAACCTAATTTCAAAAGTAATCAAATCCAGAAAACGCAACTGTCAATCTCCGGCAACGACGCCAAAAACTTGTTTACAACCCCAAGTGTAGGGTCGTGATGTAGTAATAATCTCGGTAAGACCAAGGTCAAATCCATAGGGACTGAAACTTGTACGTTTCTAAAATTAACTAGAAGTAGAACTAGAAGAAGATGTGAAACTAATTCTGAAGTATTTGAGAGAGTAATTGTGAATAGAGTAACTAAAACAAAAAATTTAAAGGTGGGAACTAGGGTGCCAAGGATCCACTTATAATGATCAGGGAGCCCTCTTACTTGATTCAAGTAATGCAATTGGAATTGGAGTCCTATCCTATCCAATTAGAAGATATATTAATAAAACCAAATTTGAACTTTCATTAATCTAATTCTCAAAGGAAGAGAATTGTGATACTTAGAAGGTATTCCATCACCAAACCATGCCCATGGGACGATGGCTGACAACTGGATTTACCAATCCCACAATCTCAAAGTAGAAGAATTGTGAAGATTAGGAAGGATTCCATCACCCTACCATGCCCAAGGGATGATGGTGAACAACAGGACTTACTAATTTCATAATCTCAAATCAGGAAAAGAAGATACTTAAAGTTATTGTAGATCTACTGTAATTTAAGTCATAATAAACCATTAAAAACTAAAAGCATTCCTTAAATATTAAATTAGAATCCATGGAGTTCAACATAAACATGAATCAAAGCAATAGAAACATCCCATCAGGCTACAAGCTTCACCTCTTAGCCCTAGTTAAGAGGTTTAGCAAGCCATCAACATGATTGGATCTAAAACCCTAGAAAAAAGCATGAAATCAACTAAGGAAGAAGAAGAAAAAATTTTGGTGACAGCTTCTCCACCCTTTTGCCCCACTCCTTAAACCCTAGAAGATGCCTTAAAGCATCCTAGGGAGTCTTATTTATAATTGTGGAACTCCAACTTTCGCATGTAGTTGGAAAACTTTAGAAACTGCCTCAAATTTATGCGGTTTGCTAAAATAGACTTCACTCTGCGCGATTTTTCAAAATAAATTTCACTCTGCATAATTTTACAAAATGACACAGAGTTTCAGAATATGCTTTTTTAAGACAATTTCAGGATTCCTTTTCTTCACTTCAAATCTTTGATTCTTTTCATTCATCACTTGGTTTTCTTGGATCTTTGACATGTGAATTCTTCAATCTTGGTCTCCCAAGATCCATCTCTTACCTTAGTAATTCTTGAGCATTAAATCCATGCTTTTAGCACCATTTTCAATCCAACCTCTCAAATTCACCTTACAACACAAACATTAGTAAAATAGAACATTAAGCATTATCATGTTCAAAAAACCAAGATATAAATGAGGGATAATATGCAATATTTGACCCTCAACACTTGGTGAGAAGCTCTTAGTACCATCGCGTAGCACTTTCAAGCTTCGTGTTGATCGCCTTCAATGATCCGACGCATTGCTCAGTTGGGAACTTTATGGCTAAGTGGTAGGCTGATACCACAACTCTCAGGGCATTCAGAGATGGTCAGCCAAGGATCGCATATTAGACAGACGGACAGTCCACTACCAAGAAGTCGACCATTATAGTGACCTGGTTTTGTCTGTCTCCAGCCGTAAGTGGGAGCTGTATTGCTCCCTCAGGTATGACCTGTCAGCCCGAGAAACCGAGCAATGAAGTTTTAAATGGTCGAAGTCGAGATCAACCAACTCTCATTTTGTCGAAAGCCTGAATGAAGAGGACATCATCCGATGATCCAGTGTCCACAAGGATTCAGAATACTTTATGATTGGGTAGGGTCAAGGTGACCACAAGCGTATCGTCTTGTGGATGGTGGATTCCTCGAGCATCTTCTTCAGTGAGGGTCAAGCTATGAGTCTCCACCTTTTGCTCTTTTAAAGGTCTTCCGACGAGTAGAACTTCATTTTCGGGGTGACTAAGGTTCCTCACATGTACCTTCTTAGCATTATTTAAGTCTCCTCTACCTCTGTGGCCCTCGACGATCGTGTGAATCTCCCCAGTCGGTTCGTTGTTGATTGGCTTTTTATCTTTCACCGAGACCTGATCTCCTCTATGATAATGTACTCCCCAAGATGGCTACTGCGAATGAGTTCCTCGATCTCTTGTTTGAGGTCAAAACAGTCACTTGTGTTATGTCCGTGGTCCCAATGAAAGAGGTAATATTTGTTTTTACTTCTATTTTTGAGATCGAACTTCAACTTGTTCAGCCAATGGAGGAGACGCTTGTCTTGGATCTCCATTAGAACTTGCTCTGGTGTTTTATTGAGAGGAGTGTAAGTTTTAAACTTACTGTCGGGCCGCTTGTTCGAGCGATGATTGCCCGAGATTGATCGTCCTTCCTTTTTCTGCTCGTGGCCACCGAACTTGGCTCTATCCTCATTTGTTGTTCTTTATTTGGGGGTTTTTTGCTCTGGACAGCGTTCCGAAGGACATGTGCTTCTTCAACATTGGCATATTTCTGCGACCTATTCAACAGGTCGACCATCGTTGTCGGCGGACTTTTGTCTAGTGAGAAGAGAAACTGTTGTTCTCTCAACCCTCTAATGATCACGGCTAGGGTGAGTTCTTCAGAGTTCTTTCAAACCTACAATGCTTTCAGATTGAAGCGCTTGATGTAGTCTTTCAATAGCTCGCCGTCCCTCTGGACGACGTTAAAGAGATGGGAGTATGGTTTGGTCGAGCTATGCTATTGGCTTCTCTGGGAGGGTGGTCAGCTCCTCTGAGAGGCGGCGTGCGTACACGAAGGTTGAGGAGGGTTGTTGCCCATTTGTTCATCCTCCTTGTTGGTCCTCTATATATGTTGAGGTTACAGTTGTTCTAGCATTCGCTTTATCTAGCCCATGTTCTCTCTCAGCATTCTGACCTGCTGTTCGAGGGAGTTCAATCGTCCTCCCTTGGCGCAAGAGTGTTAACCCTGCCTCCTTGAGCTTGAGTCAGCCTGATGTTGGGACTTAAAATCTTGATGACCATTAGGCTATTCCGGGGGCGGCGTGTGGTTAGACGCAACTGGGATTGCAACCGGGGAGGTTTGGGTTTTCTTCTTCCCTCTTGCCATTGTAGTTTCTAATGGTAGAGCAGGAAACCACTATGATCTCGAATTTCCACAGATGGTGCCAAATTGTTGATGTAGTTTTCTGCATACCCTCCTTGGCTAACACTCTGGGACCTGCACAGAAGAAGGTGAGAGACAAAGGAGACCCTGTCTAGTGTAGGGGACCCTCCGATGCCTAAGTCAGGTTCTAGGTCTTTTAAAGGAGATGATCCCTTGAAAAATATTTTATGATAGAGTATGTGTACTTTACATTGGCTAGAGGTGTCTTTATTCATAGAGGAAGGAAGACCATGCCATAGGAAGTGTTTCTTGATATGTCGGAGATCGTGCCACACAGGTTTCCAGATTTGTCCGGGATCTTCTCGAGATTGTGGTTGTCCAAGATCCTCAGGATCTGATTCTATCTCTTGAAGATCTCTCCGAGATCTTCAGGCTATTGGAGGGATTCTCGGACTATTAGTTCGAAAAAAGGTTAGGTGATAGAGGCACCAGGTACAGTAAACACAAATAATTACTGAGCCTTTCGTCATATCAGTATTTATCTTTTTCAGAGGTTATGTTGACCTATGACCAAGCTACAGCCAACTATGACCGAGCTATATCAGGTTGACCTGCAGTCGACATATGATTAAGCTATATCCGACTTATAGTTTAAGCCGACCTATGGTTTATGTAGGCAACTGGCCATTTAAGTGGACTTACAGTTGCATCTTATTTGAGTGGCCTTACGGTTGCATCGACTTACTTGAAGGTCGATCTCTCCTTGTTAGTAGATTCCTCTCAAGTGGTTTAAACACTATTAGGTCTTGCTGGTTTGTAGAGTTGATCCATTCTACAAGTCGATTTATTTTTCCCCAACAGAATATAATACGTCCAATAACATGTGGTAGATTAATTCCAGTGTTGAGTCACGTGAAACACAAAGTGAGATGATCCTATGATAATCAATACTATGACCCCTCCACAACTAGAGGTGGGCATGTCTGACTCGATCCGGTGGATCCGACGCAATCAAACCCAATCTGACTCGTTCCGAACTGAACTGACGATCTGGATCAGCGCGGATCGAGTGTGTCCTTCCAGATCCAATTGTTTTTCGGGTCAGGTTCAGATAGTGGTATATCTGGACTGATCCGATCCAAAAGGATCTAGACCGATATGACCCGACCTGATCCAGAGCAATCATGTGAGCCATGCGCAAGAGTTCTTTCAGCGGGTGAAATCTGAATTTGATGTGGGGCCGAAGACTTACAGCATATTGATGAAAGGACAGGGTGATTGCAAGAATGTGGAGGAAGCAGTGAAGATGTTTGATAAAATGCTGGAACGGGAATGTGGCATTGATGTGGTTGCTTATAACATGTTGCTGTCAGCATTATGCTGAGGGGGTAAGGTTGACGAGGCGAGTATGCGGTTCAGTTAGATTGGTTCTCACGGGCTCAAATCGAATGCTTGTTCCTACACTGCTTTTATCTATGCTTCTTGTGAGGTGAATGACGTTCATTCTGCTTTGAGGTTCTTAGATAGGGTGAGAAGGTATGAGTTGGTGCTGAATGTGTTTACTTATAATTACATCATTAATCTGTTGTATAAGAACTAAGAGATCGATGATGTGTACCATATTTTGGATGAAATGATCGAAAGAGGGGCTAACCCTTCTAACTTCTCATTGCCATCTTTGTGAGGTCAATAAGGCACTTAGGCTTCTTCATAGGATGAAGAAAGTTTGTTGTCCGCCAGACCGACATACTTATAATATGGTTTTGAAAATGTTGATTGAAGTGGGGCGGATCGACCGGGCAATGGAAGTTTGGGATGGTATGGGAGAGAGCGGCTTTTACCCATCTGTTACAACATACTTCGTTATGATTCATGGGCTCTATAAGAAGACGGGTAGGATTGAGGATGCATATAGATACTTTGAGATGATGGTTGATGAAGGGATACCACCTTATCATTGCACTTACAACTTGTTGAGGGACTGTCTCTTGTAGTCTGGATTGTGAGAGAGGGTTTACATTCTTGCGGATAAAATGCAGCAAAGCATTTCATGCTCAATTCAAGAGCTATCAGAAGCAATGATCTAATCTCCGGCTCGGCCCAAGAGAAGAGATGAGGTTTCTTTAGGATCAAATGAAGAAGAATGAAAATTTGAAACTGAAGCAAAAATTGCATGGGGCATGGACTACTTCCTAATCATTTTCAAAAACTCAGAGCACCGAATGCAAGCGAACTCGGATTCGAACTGTGCCCAATCGGATTCGACTCGGTTTTCTTGATTCAGTCGAACTCAAATCGGATCAAGCAATGCACATTTCGGATCGAACCGAGTAAGGTGACCCGGACCCGTTCCCGGATAGAATCGAGTTCAAATCAGGTCATTGAGATTTCGGATCAGATCGAGTTAGACCCAATCCGATCCGACTCGGACCGATGCCCAACTCTATCCACAACATGTGGGAGGCTAGTTATCAATTGAATCACGTGAAACACGAAAGGAGGCATCCCATATCTCATAATCCATACACAGAAGGTCTTGGTGTGGTCCACCTAATTAAGTTTTCGACCGGCCTTATTTGTACACTACAAAAAGGACAATATTAAAATAAACAAAAGATGGCCCGTGGCACAACATCCATGGCCCGACGTACAATAAAAATTTCTCTCGAGAAGTTGGTTTTCACATGGCAACCATACGGCATTATTTATGGATTGAAAAGGACAGAAGCAAACTCCCGCTAAAGCCCTTCACAAGAAGTTCCCGTGCTAGGAATTTATGTGGGGTCGACCGTGAGGTTTGTGAGAAATCCATCAGTCCATCCATTTTGCAAGTTCATTTTAGAAAATGTGCCAAAAATAATCCACATGAAAGACTAAAACGAGGAAATAAATACCTACCATTGAAACTTTCTTGAGCTCCACCTTGCTGTTTGCATACCATTTAGAACGTTTATAGGATCATTCTTGTTGGGGATGAACTGAAAACAAAATAAACTTACCTTGATACAAAACTTTTGAGGTCATATAAATGTTTCAACCGTGATTATTGAATTCTCACAGTTTTCTCTCGTGTGGCCAACTTGAGTCTTTGATCCAACTAATTTTTCTGTGGCTTGTCCTAAAATGAGATCATAAAATAGATGTACAGTTGAATTTATCGTAAACATCACAGCTAATCCTAGGAAGCGGATTGGCTCATGTACCACACACCTGCTATATAGTTGGTGTGTTGACATCAGCAAGTTTTGTGGGTTCCATCTTGAGATATGTGTTATATCTGAACTGTCCATCCATTTGGCGACCTCATCTTAAGGATTGAGCTTAAAAATAAGACAGATCTAAAGATCAATTGGACCACATTGCAAAAAATAGTGGGGGATTGAATGTCTACCATTGAAGCCCTTTTGGGGGTCACAGAAGTTTCGGATCAATATAAAATTTGTTTTTCCTCTTCATCAATATATTTTTGACCTTATTAACGGATTGGATGGAAAATAAACGTTATGGTGGGCCCTACGAATTTTTTAACGGTGAAAATCATTATCCTCACTGCTATTTTTGGTGTGGTCCATTTGAGCTTTGGCTATAATTCATTTTTTTTTCTAATATTCTAAAAGGATCTCCAAAAATGGATGAACAATATGGATGTAATAAATACATCATTTTGAGGGCAATGTAACTTTGATCTCATTTGAACCATTAGTACAAGTCCGAATTCGAGGAGCGTAGGTGCTCATCTTCGCATGACACGTATCTACATCAACTATATAGCTGGTGTGTGGTACACCAGCCAATCCGCTTCCCCCATCCTATCGGAACGGATTGGCTACTCCCCCTACCACCAGCCCCGTGGTTGGTGGTCAGTGCTCTGTGGGCCCTACCATGATGTATGTGTTTCATCCATTCCGTTCATCCATTTTTAAACATCATTTTAGGGCTTGATCCCAAAAATTAGAGGTACATAAATCCCAGGTAGTCCACACCACATGAAAATAATAATGATTGGATATCCACCATTAAAATCCTCCTAAGGCCCACTGTACTGTTTATTTGATATCCAATCAGTTGATTAGGTCATACAGGCCCAGATGAAGGGAAAAAACAAAAATCAGCTTGATCCAAAGCTTTTGTGGCTCCTAAAATGTTTTTAATGGTCGACTCTTATTCAATACTGTTTCTTGTAATGTGGTCCACTTGGGATTTGGATATACCTCATTTTTGGTCTCAAATGTAAAATGATCTATAAAAATAGATGCACAGCATGGATGAAACACATACATCATGGTGGGGCCCACAGAGCACCGACCACCAGCCATTGGCTGGTGTCAGGGGGAGTAGCCAATCCGTTTCCCATCCTACAAAACTTCCCAGCGTAAAAGGTTTCACTGTCCAAAAGTGTGACAGTAAAATAAACAAAGGATGGCCGTGGCACAGTATACATGACAGTGGGAGCAATATCCTGTAACAAGGTTCCACGTAAGCATTATCCCAAGGGCCAAAATGATTCCCTCCTCAATCGGGCATATATGATGGCATGTCAGGTTGGTTAAGGCATTGAAAACAAGAAAAAAAAAAAAAAAAAAACCAAAAACTACCGACATCTCACGTTATGGCGGAGTTTTTTTCTTTTCACTACATGGAACTGGGTACGGATTACGAGACGCGATGTCTCAGTCCGTGATTCACGTCATCCAAATGATTACGACTAATCAACCACTCATTGTGGAGGGGCCATCCTATTAATTGCCATAGGGTCATCTAAACCCGTGTTTCACGTGACTCAACGCTACAATTAATCTACCACAAATCATCGTATGCGTAGTATCTTATTTTTTACTGTTCTTGAAAAATTCAACTTGAAATGACACGTGTTATGGCAGTGAGGAAAAGATACAGCATGCCAATGACTTTTAAGGACGTTTGAAGTACTTTTTATCATATCATAACTAACAAGGTAATAAAACTAGAAATAATTGAAAACATTTCAAAAGAAAATTAAGAATATCTATTAAAAGGGCAATTAAGATAAAATCTTGATAAATAAAGTTAAGTGGTTGATGGTTGTACGGAAGTAGAAAGAGTAACTGATAGATGTCCACAAAGCAAGAGTGACCGAGTAGAATGCGATCAGGTCAATAAGGAAACCTGGAGTGATTACAGTACATGTGACAAATTTAAAAGGAAGTCTCCAAAAGATAAGATAGTACTAAAACAATTATAGTAACCGTCAGAAAGTGGGAAGCATTTATATGGTCAGTTTAAGACTATAAATAACAAGAAATTCGGCGGAAGAAGATATCACATGCCAATTAAACCAAATCAAACATATCTTTCAGTTACTTTATGGTATTTAATACTATCTGTCATTTATATTCCTTAGTGTAATTTGCATTATCTCTAATTTACATTCTGAAGTGTAATATGTAGCAGTAACCAAGTAGCTGTTAACCTTAGCTGTAATTTGAGTCTACGCTCATCGCTGAATTCAATTCGAGTATCAAATAAAGTTCTCTAATTTAGAAAAGTACTTTATAGTTAATCTATGTGGCTAACTATAAGAATTTTGTTTTTGTTTTTATTTACATAATCATGGCTGATCTTGCGTGGTTCTGACAATTGCCTAGAGAACCATGCAAAGGTTATATTATGCGATTCAAGTAGGCAAGGTAGTCATGACTGAGGCCAAGTTTATGCAACTAGAGTAATATGATCTAAAATATAAATTGCGCAAGAAGTTTGTAAGCACAGAGTTTGCCGACTTGTATGACTTTACTAAGAAGGTTTTTCGTTATGAGGAATTGCTCCAGGAAAGAGTCAGGCGAGCTAATTCGTCAGTAAGAACGTATTATAATACAGATCCCAACTACGAAATTGCGATTACTGAAGTGGTGATGAAAAAACCACTAGTTTGTTCAGCATTAGTCAAAGTGGAATCGACTGCTTCGACTAAGCAAAAGGCGCTAAAAGTTTATAATTTTGACATCACTCGGACTGAAGAAATATTTGATTTCATGTTAAAAGTAAAATTCGTCAAAGTGCCTATCAGTCTTAAAATACCTTTGGCTGATGAGTTGCAAAAGGTCGAATAATGCAAATGACATGGGTCTCAATCTTATTCCACTAACAAATGTATTATTTTTAGGAACCTCATTTAATATTACATCGACCACAAAATGTTGAAGTTCCCAGAAAAAAAAAGGTGGCCATGTTGATTGATATTGACCCATTCAGACTCAGCATGGAGGTGAACACAGTCATTGCCAACTTGAGGGATCGGTTGAGGTCAAGAATTGATCTCAGTTTAGTAAGCCCATGAAAACTGTTTGGCTAGTCTGCACTGAGGCAACGATGGGTTCCCCGTTGTCAAACCACCCATTCATTAAGCAATCGGATGAGACATCGAGAATGGCAGTTCTGCGATCGCTGTGCTCGGCAAATTTCTCCACATTTGAGCGAGAGAACATTCCTGGATAGCAAGGGGTGATTATGGCCATGGCCGAGATCATTATCAGCCAAGGCAATCAGCATCCAACCGCCAGTCGTGGTGGGGACCACCCTTAACTAGGATGATTAAACCCCCTGTTACGCAAGAAGGGGTATGGAGGCGAGTCACGCACCCAAAGTTCCTGGCAGTGCCAGAAGCTCTTACTAGGACCCAGAAGTGCCGATGGTAGAGGCAGAGAGCCATGTTGAGGAGAGAACGAGAGGAGGATGAAATGCCTCATCGACCGGAGCTCAGGTTACCACGCCCCCTTTTGGAGAGTTCCCTCACTTGACGAACCAGTGGCCATAAACACACTCGAAGCTATAATACCACCCACTGATCGCAAGGATGAGCATCCCCTTGAAATCATGGAGAAGTTGGAAGGCCTTAAGGAAGAAGACATGGCTGGTAACTTGTCCGACTACTTTTGCGAGGGTTGTTTCCCCATAGAAGAATGGTTGTCCGGTGAACTTACGTCTATTACAAGTACGCTGAAAAATATAGTGGTCGATGTCCACTGTAAGAAAAGCCACTTTTACCGATGAAAATTTTCGTCGCTAAAACCCTTTTTTTTGTAGGCAAAAAGTTTTACCGATGAAAATTTTCGTCCGTAAATTTGTCGGTAAAAGACTGATAGGAAAAATTTTTACCAATGAAATAAAATTTTTGTCGGCAAAGGTAGGACTATTGCTAATGAATTTTTTCATTGGTAAAAACTTTTACTAACATTTTTTTCATAGGTAAAAATATTTACAACGTTTTTTTTCGTAGGTAAAAATATTTACAAAACTTATATCTATGAATATTTTTGTAGCTAAAAATTATTATAAAATGTTTACCTACGAATATTTTCGTAGCTAAAAATACTTACAAAACTTTTACCTACGAATATTTTCGTAGGTAAAAATTATACAAAAACATATACTTACGAATATTTTCGTAGGTAAAAATATTTACAAAACTTTTACGTACGAATATTGTCGTAGGTAAAAGTATTTACAAAAGTTATACCTACGAATATTTTCGTAGCTAATAATATTTATAAAAATTTTACCTACGACTATTTTCGTAGGTAGAAACGTCGATGAGACTTTTACCAACGAACATTTTCGTAGGTAAAAAATGTGATTGAGACTTTTACCTATGACAATTTTCGTAGGTAAAAGTGTCTCTCTTTTTTTTTTTTTCAATATTCTAGCGCAAAATTCCTAATATACACCTATTACAATATATTACATCATATTCTTCCTGATATACACCTGTTATGTAATATATTTCATCATATTCACATTCACATCCATTTAAACCCAAAGTATGTAAATCCATCCAAACATAAACTACATTCATCCAAACATAAACTACATCCATCCACATCACATTCATTCACGCATAAATACATAAAAGTTTAACATCATAAATAAAATAGAAAAATCACAAAGATGACCCGTAGCTGTTAAACCGCTCTCTTTGCGATATCAGCTCGGCGTACGACGCTCTCGCCAATGACGATGGATCGGGTTATAGGTTTAGGTTTAGGTTATGTTATAAGTTTATAGGTTAAGTTTATAAGTTCATATAACCTTAACTTATGTAAGTGCTATGATTTGATTCCTCTTTGATTGTCAAATTTTGTGTGTCAAAACGTCTCCGTATGTTCTGTGTTTGTATCTTGATAAATTTGTTCGAGACACCTCGTCAACACTTGAAGTTTAGCTCAAAGAATTCTTCAAGCTTCATGATAATTCAAGCTACAATAAGAAGAGAGAACTCCGGGTCAAGACTCAAGTTCAAGTGTAAGTTCAAGATTCAAATCTAAATGCGGGACTCAAGTACAACTTAAAGTTACATTGAAGCTTCTGAAGTAGTCAAGCTACATCGAGAAAAAATCAAGCTTCGTAAAGATCAAAGTCTAAGCAAATGAAGTGTTCAAATGTTTATACTTCATGTTCCAGGTTTGATAGACCATTAGATTGACCTTAGGGTAGGTCACTTTGGATACATAATCCAAATGAATAGTATTACATGATTTTTGTCTACTCTAAGACCAGTCCTAGACCTTGTTTGAGCAGTCCTAGTACTGTCTCGACCAATCTAAGAAGTTCCAAGACCAGTCCTAAAATGGTTGTAATTTATTGGTTTTCTTGGTTCGGCTACGACCAATCCTGGAGTCTGCTCGACCGGTGGTGAGATGGTCCCGACTCGACCTTCGACCAGTCGTAAAGCTTCGACTCAAACTCCAGCGACTAAATCAAGTGTTGCACGACTAGTCGTAGAGGGGTCTTGACCGGTCGTGGACTGCCTTCGATCAGTCGTGGACTACCCACGACCGGTCGTGAAACGGTCTGATGCGATCGCGCTTAAAAATTCAAAAATTAGTTTATTTCAAGACCATTCGTGGTGACCTTAGGACCATTTGAAGACGAATTTCTTCTGCTATAAATAGCACACGAATTTCAGAGTTTTTCATTGAATATTAAGTGAATTCAAGGCTCCACTTTGAGATAAGTTTGTGTTTAAGTTTTAAGCTATTTTGTGCATAATTTCTTTCTCTTTTTGATAGCTTATTTAATTTGATTTTGTTTCTGTATTCCAATCTAATTTGAAAAGAGGAATTGACATATTCCTTCTTCTTGGAATCAAAATCAAATATAGCTACGGCCAACTGGTTTAAATCTAAAATCAATTAGAACTTAGAACCATATTAAAGTGAGTTGTGGACATTAAACTTCTATATTCAATGTCTACTCCAATTGGTTCTTCCGGGCAGCTACAAGAGCAGAAATCCAGGTATTTTACAATTCTGTAAATTCCATTCCTTTTTGGTTTTTTTTTGGGATTCGCTAGAAAAATCTCAAATTGTGTGGTTATATGAGGAGAGCTAGAAAACTTGGAAGTATGAGTTTTTGGATTGTGTAAGCCCAAGTTAAAAAGACACAATTGTAAAGGTTTTGGGTGAACCTGTGAAAACCTATTTGATAGTGAACGTTAATATCCCCTGTGTGAGGATATTAGGAGTGGAGTAGCATTCTGTGTGGCTGTTGAAGAACAGTTGGTGTACACACAGGAGAACCACTATAACTCTTTGTCTTGTGGATTGAATGCTTACTTAATTTTCATATCTTTTATCATTCAATTGTGTGGAATGTACATGTGGATGTGAATATTGTAACAATTTACATTTCAAGCAAGTGTGGAGATTGTTGTAATAAATTAGATCTACATTTCTACATTTAATTTCAATTCTCTGCTATTCATTTATCTTTATTAAAATTGAGTTCTTGATTCAAAAGAAGTTCTAGAAATAAGGTTGTCCTACCATAATACCTTGTTTATTATGGTGTAAGGTTGTCCTTAGAATTGAATTTGTATCAATCTCTCAATACTTATGTGCTAAGATGATTTGATTTCAGCATTGATAATTGATTTATAATTGTAAGGCTATTGATTAATTTTATTCCGCTGATTTTATTTTTAATTTGGCATAGTCCTATTCACCCCCCCTCTAGGACATATAGCTTGGCCTTTTCAAGTGGTATCAAAGCGCCTAATAGCTCGTTCTTATTGTTCTTTTTTAGATTTATTTCCCGAGCTAACGATCTAAGCTATATTATTAAGACGTCAAATTTTGATAGCCTATCAGTCACTAGGCCTCCACCCTTTGATGGCTCCAACTATGCCTATTGGAAAGCCAAAATGAGGATATTCCTCAAATCAATGGATGAGAGTGTGTGGCGAGCCACAGTGACCGAATGGAACTCTCCTACTATTGAAGTAACTGAATCTGACGGTTCAAAAATTATGTCTGTACCTGCTTATTATTTGTGGACCACCCTTCAGAAAAGTGAGTATAGTGTCAATGCTAAAGCACTAAATGCAATCACTTGTGCATTATCACCAGATGAGTTCAAAAGAATTATATCTTGTAATACTACAAAGCAAGCCTGGGATATACTAGAAATGACATACAAGGGTACATCAATTGTCAAAAGTCTAAAGTCCAACTCTTCACAACCAAATTTGAAGAAATTCATATGGAGGAAAATGAAATGTTTATGGACTTTTACATTAGACTAAATGACATTGTAAACTCTATGTGGGGTCTTGGTGATAAAATTTCAGAAAGTAAAGTGTGTGCAAAGATACTACGCTCACTTCCTGAACGGTTCAATTCTAAAGTAACCGCGATCCAGGAACTTCGTGATACGGATAATGATCAGGGTCGAATATTGCATATCAGACCCCAGTAATTACCAAATTTTATATACATGATAATGTTTAATGCCGGATTTTAATTATATTTTTATTACAGGACGAAATCAGGAGCGTTAATTGGAATTTGATGTTAAAGGCATGGATTTGACGCTCCAAAATTATCAGAGCACGGGATGAACTCCAGAAAACTAATAATGAAGATTTTACATGCCTGGGATCGGAGGAAAGCAAGCCAAAGGGGCTCGAAAAGGGTCCAGAATGCAAGATCACATGTTTCCCGCCATCCGATCAACTCAAAACTTCATACATGTGATGGGGGCCATAAATCAACCGTACATATTAAATTTCAGCCATTGATGATCTCGGGAAGTGGTCTAACAGTCAGATCAGCCCGTTTATCTCTAATTTGGGGTCCACCTGATACTTGAAACTACTTCAAACTTGGTGTTAGCGGTTGAAATAACATGGGAAAAAGGATGGACGGAGAAGATTTCTCACAAACATTACTGTGGGCCACGTACATGATGCGTGTACACCATGTACACGGCACACCAGCCGTGCACCGCACCACCGAAGACGGTCAGCGACGAGCTGACCCGCGCTCGTCTTCAGCATCCAGAGAAGCGTCCCGACTGCCGACGCCGGTTCTCAGTTGTGGGCCCCACACATCGCCCAAGTGCGAGATCTGAACCGTTCAATGTCCTTCTGGGATAGGGAAGACCCTCACCTAGGTGGAATTTTGACCTCACACATGCGATCACACTATTCCCACCGCCAAACGCAGGACAGACGGTGGAGCAGAAAATCAGGTGGACCACACTAAAAACAAACCAAAAGCGGTCATTTTCGACCGGTTTTCCATTCTCATCTCAGTGGACGGAGTGGATTTGTCATTTAATCAAAGAAGTGGGACCCACCATCACCACGGAAGTCGGATCCGTCCGCGTAACGCACGGACGCTGTCCATTTTTGCGGCGATTTGTGGGCCCCACACGTGTCCCTTCCGGAAGATCTGATCCGTCCATCTTGTAGAGGGCCACGAGACCTACAAAACCATGCTGAGATTCCACTCCCATGCGTACACACGTGTGCGGTACAGAGGCCACAAAAGGGCTACCCGGCGACGTTCAAAACTGATCTTTTCGAGATTTCTTCTCGGGCCGCGCCAATGGACCTTCAAAACCACCCATTCTTGACCGAAATTTCATCCCGAATCCAATGGACGGGGTGGATTTTCCGAAAACACTCTCTGTGGGGCCCACCGATCACGGCCGCGAAAAATTACACTTCGAGTTCGTCTCACGACTCGCCACCGATTCCACCATCCAAAGCAGCCTATAAAAGGGAAGTTTTGGACGTGGGGAAGGCATTCAGATCCGGGGATTGGAGATCCAGAGCCGTGGAGAGGAGAAAGAGAAGAAAGAGAGAGAGATTGTTCGGTTTGGTGTTTTGATTTTATGAATTTTATTTAATATTTTTTATGGATTTCATGGGTCATTAATCTCTCACTAGGGTGAGATGAAGCCCCTAATTTGATCAGCTCTTGTATTGGTTGATTTACTTTGAATTTTATTTAATTTGTTTCTTTCTCTCGAGTGGGCTTTATGGGTTTAAATTCCATACTTCTCCATCTATGAACTTGACCAAAGTATAGATGGATGTTGTTTGGATGCTTATTACAGTGCTTGGGTCGATCAAGAACAAGTTTCCTATAGAGGAAGGAACAGGGTGCTTTAATGAATTTTGCATACCATGTGCCCGACCAAGGACATGGGATGTATTGTTCATGGCATTGCTTAAAGGAATTAGGGACAGTCAGTATGCCCGATTTAGGACACGATTGTGCTTTCTCTATTTAAGTGGTATCAATCAAGGTCAAGGTGAATCAACAGACAAAACAAGGGTTAGGATAATTAGGGGTGGATTCGAAAGTCCCGTGCTTTCTCTCGATTGAATTTTCTTCCTGTTCTTAATTGTTTTCCTAAAATTGTGCTTAGCATTTAGTTCATTATTCATTGGATTAGTTAAGAAGAATCATAGATTTGAATTGTGACAACCAGGTCCTCGTGGGATTCGACCTCGATCTTACTGCGAGTTTATTACTACATCACAACCCTATACTTGGGAGTGAACAAGTTTTTGGCGCCATTCTTGGGGATCAAGCTTTGCGTTCAAATTAAATTTGGGATTCTCTCTTATCATAATTCATAGCTTAGGATTTTACTAACTTAAGTTAAAGTTTTAATTTTATTTTATTTTTATTTTATTTTTAGAAATTAACCGTTGCTTAGGATTTTTCTATCATTATTTTAGAAACCTAAATTTGTTTTTTTTTTTTTTTTTTTTTTTTTTTTTTTTGTTTACAGGAATTGAGGAAGAAAGCTACTAAGTGAGGAGAAGCTTCTTAACACCAATCATCTCCTTTTTCGGGTTCTTTCTTCCCATTCTCACTTACATAGTTTTAACTTGTTTTTTTTTTAATAGCATAATTTCTAGTTCTAGTTTTCTTTCTCTTAGGTTGTTACTTAGTTTATGCTAGGACGTAGATCTCTAGATAAAGAACTAGCACCGTTTGATCCTGAAATAGAAAAAACATGCGGAAAGATTGAGAAATAATTCATTGAAATGGCGACTGAGACCGAAGTTAAGGCTCTCAAAGATTATTCACTCTGTCCAATTTAATGCGCCTTCATGCATAGCGTTGCCAACCACTACGGCAAACACTTTGAACTTAAACCTGCAAGTCATACAATTGTCGCCATCCTTTTATGGATTGGACAAGGAGGACCCATATCATCATGTGAAAGAATTCTTAGACATTTGCTCCACTTTTAAGTTCCAAAACTTCTCGACGATTCAATCCGCCACGTCTGTTTCCTTTTTCTTTGAAGGATAAGGCGAAAGCATGGTTGAATTCTCTAGAAGTTGGAACTATCACTACATGGGACCAACTGTCTAAGAAGTTCTTAAATAAGTTCTTCCCCGTTCACAAAACCAATGCCCTCCGTAGAGAAATTACTAACTTCACACAAAAAGAGGGCGAGCACTTTCATGAATGTTGGGAAAGATGGAAGGACTTGCTTCTTAAATGTCCTCACCATGGTTTTGAGAAGTGGCAACAAGTGCAATACTTTTATGACGGTCTGACACCCCAGAACCGTCGCATGGTTGATGCCACCAGTGGAGGGTCCTTCATGACCAAAAGCGATACCGAAGCATGGAAATTTTTTGAAACCTTGTGTGAAAACTCCCAGCAATGGGACTATTCAGATAGAGGTGAAAGAAGTTCCCAACCACAAAAGAGAGGTGGTATATATGAGATAGGAGTCGTGCCAGAGTTGTGCGCCAAACTTGATAACCTGACAAAGAAAGTTGATGCTCTGGTATTAAATAATGGACCTCCACAAACAGCTCAAGTGGAGGCATGTGCCACATGTTCTAGTCCTGCCCAGTCTTGTCCATCTGGGGCAGCATCCCCAGAACTTCTCTCTAACAAGTTCATGCTATGAACACTTTTCAAAAACCTGGGGAATGATCCTTACTCGAACACATACAACCCAGGGTGGGCTAGGCATCCAAATTTTTCTTGGGCAAGGGGACCACATCAAGGAGGACCATCTCGGAAATCCTCCCATGCAACAGCACCTCCAAGTTGGCAGTCAACAAATTCCACAATATCAACAATTTGCCTACACAATCAAGGAACCCATCTCTTGAGGATACACTTCATCTTTTCATGCGAGTTCTCTCCAATTCCAAAAAGATACCCAACAAACCTTACTGGCCAACCAGCAAAGCTTACATGCAAATGCACAATCCATTGCTAAGCTGGAAATACAAATGGGTCAACTAGCTGCCACATTGAGTGAGAGAGAAAAGGGCAAGTTACCTAGCCAACCTGAGGCTAACCCAAAGGGACAGTATGAGATTGGCTCTAATTCCAACCAAAGGCAATATCATGAGCAAGCCAAATCAATCATTACCCTTAGGTCAGGCAAGCAGATTGATAACGGAATAGAGATGCCTGGGGATGATTCAAATTCTAAAACAAAAGATCAAGATGAAGCAGAGGGACACACCAATGCATCCAAAGTCCAAGAGCCCTCTGACTCTCCAAGAGTCACTAATGTGCCACCGTACGTGCCCAAAGCACCTTTTCCTGAACGTCTGGCACCAATAAAGAAAAGAAATAATTTTGATGAAATCTTGGATGTGTTTCAAAAAGTGCAAGTCAACATCCCGTTGCTTGACGCTATTAAACAAGTTCCTGCTTACGCTAAGTTTCTGAAAGATTTATGCACTCAAAAGCGTAAGCAGAATGTTCATAAGAAGGTCTTCATTGCAGAGCAGCTCAGCTCCATGATTCAACATAACACTCCTCCTAAATTTAGGGATCCAGGAGCTCCCACCATTTCTTGCGGCATAGGAGATCATAAGATCGGGAAAGCATTGCTTGATTTAGGGCGAGTGTTAATTTGTTACCTTATTCGGTTTATGAGCGGACTAGGACTTGGCGAGTTGAAACCGACTAAGGTAACATTACAACCGGGCGATAGATCTGTCAAGGTGCCCTGGGGTGTTATTGAAGATGTGTTAATTCAGGTTGATAAATTTTATTTTCCAGTGGATTTCATAGTCATTGATACTCAGCCTGTTCAGAATCTTCATAGTCAGATCCCAGTCATTTTGGGTCGTCCATTTTTGGCCACATCTAATGCTATTATAAATTGCCGGAATGGAGTTATGAAATTGTCCTTTGGTAACATGAATATTAAACTCAATGTTTTTAATGCAGGACAACAATCCGCAGATTTGGATGACATATTTGAAGTGGACATGATCGAGAGCCTTGTGCAGGACTCCTTCCGTACATCTTATGAAGATCCACTTGAGACCTGCTTAGCACAAGCTGGCATGGACTTTGACATCGATAGTCCCATCCATGAAGTCAATGCCTTCGCTTTCGACTCTACTCCTATCTTGGAGACTGAAAAATGGAGAGCTAAAGTGGAACCTCTTCATCTCTCGAGACGCCTCCGACAAAGCCACGGTTTCGAACTCGAGAAGACAAAGTAGGCAGTGTCGCTTAATTTTCTTAGAACATATAAGGCGGCAAATTGAAAGGAAGATAGTGAAAATACGGGGAGTATGCCCCACGATATGCATGGATCATGTCTTTGTGGAAATGTCGCGTGAACTGCAAGGAAGCATGTTCCTCACATGGAAGAAGTCGTGCGAGCGAAGTTCTTAAATTATTTGACGACAGTGTCAGTTACCTCTTTGCGATAATAGCACAGCTCATGGGAACTCACATCACCTGTCTGGGATCGGTTAATTAAGGTATTGAGGTAATTACTTTGACGGACCTTGGTTATAACGATTATTTCATTCATGGTCCGTTCTTGTCTGGCTGAAGACGTTAAACTTAGCGCTCCTGGGAGGCAACCCAGCCTTTTGCTTTCTTGTATTGCTTTTTCTTAGTTATTTCAATGTTTGTGGGTAACATTACTGCAAACCCTCACGAGACTACAACTCGTCCACTAGGGGTAACCTAGGGGTTTAAAGGCTTGTTGCATACGCTAAATGCAATCGAGAGCACCTGCGAAAGTGGTATAGGTAGGATTTTCTTTGATTTTTCTTTTTGTTATTTTTACTTCTGTTGATCTCTCTCTTATGCTAACTTGCTTTTATGATGAAATTTTTTTTGAGAAAGCTTCTTGATTCTCCATCCAGGTACTATCTTTCTCTCATTCCTCTTTTATTTTCGTTGTCCCATATGCATTGTATGCTTATTTCTTTTACATTGAGGACAATGTAGATTTTAGGTTGGGGGTGGGAGATTAGGTTACCTAATCAGTATTTTCTTGGTCTTGAGCAAAATTTGGAAAATTTTAAAATTTTTTGCTAGACTTTCTATTGAATTCTAAGTGATTTTGAAGGATAGTTGTGATTTTTACATTATAAGATATGTGATGTTGGTAACTTATGACTCTTGGATTCTACCATCTGCTTGATTTCACAGTCAATTTTGACTTGTTAATCCATGATTAGAAGTTGTAAACATTGATTGAGCCATGATTCCACATATCACATCTCGCTTACACATTAAGTTTTGGTTCAATAACTGAATGATTAACTTGGTAAAAAGAAGAATTAAAAGGCTAAATCTTCACCATAGGTTTGCTCCCTATAGGTGTAGATTTGATTTTCCATAGTTGACAGATGAAAAAAAAAAAAAAAAAAATTATTAGGTGACAAGTTTTCGCCATAGGTTTGCTCCCTATAGGTAAGAAATTTGATTCCCCTCATTTGTGTTTCTGCTCATAAAGGAATTCAAAGGCTGGTAAAGATGAAAAGTTAATCTATACGATAAGTGTTGGTTTCAGGATTGGTTGTTACGAATTACCAATGATATCATGAAATTGACAATTGGATCTCTTAATAATTGTAAGCCGAGATTACACTTACATTCATGGAACTCAATGTTCTAATTGATGGAGTAATATTTTGTAATTGATTATGGAGTCTACTGTAAGCTTGATTCCAAGAGAAAAATTCCAAGAGAAAAATTCCAAGAGAAAAATTCCACGCACCAATCATGAATCTTAGAATTTTCACATCTCAGCTATCTGTTCACAAGTCACTTGAGTTTACAGGAATTGTCTTTCATTTCTGAAATTATTTTTCGCATGTTTTGCTCGGGACTAGCAAAATGCTGGTTGGGGGTTGTGATCAGGGTCGAATATTGCATATCAGACCCCAGTAATTACCAAATTTTATATACATGATAATGTTTAATGCCGGATTTTAATTATATTTTTATTACAGGACGAAATCAGGAGCGTTAATTGGAATTTGATGTTAAAGGCATGGATTTGACGCTCCAAAATTATCAGAGCACGGGATGAACTCCAGAAAACTAATAATGAAGATTTTACACGCCTGGGATCGGAGGAAAGCAAGCCAAAGGGGCTCGAAAAGGGTCCGAATGCAAGATCACATGTTTCCCGCCATCCGATCAACTCAAAACTTCATACATGTGATGGGGCCATAAATCAACCGTACATATTAAATTTCAGCCATTGATGATCTCGGGAAGTGGTCTAACAGTCAGATCAGCCCGTTTATCTCTAATTTGGGGTCCACCTGATACTTGAAACTACTTCAAACTTGGTGTTAGCGGTTGAAATAACATGGGAAAAAGGATGGACGGAGAAGATTTCTCACAAACATTACTGTGGGCCACGTACATGATGCGTGTACACCATGTACACGGCACACCAGCCGTGCACCGCACCACCGAAGACGGTCAGCGACGAGCTGACCCGCGCTCGTCTTCAGCATCCAGAGAAGCGTCCCGACTGCCGACGCCGGTTCTCAGTTGTGGGCCCCACACATCGCCCAAGTGCGAGATCTGAACCGTTCAATGTCCTTCTGGGATAGGGAAGACCCTCACCTAGGTGGAATTTTGACCTCACACATGCGATCACACTATTCCCACCGCCAAACGCAGGACAGACGGTGGAGCAGAAAATCAGGTGGACCACACTAAAAACAAACCAAAAGCGGTCATTTTCGACCGGTTTTCCATTCTCATCTCAGTGGACGGAGTGGATTTGTCATTTAATCAAAGAAGTGGGACCCACCATCACCACGGAAGTCGGATCCGTCCGCGTAACGCACGGACGCTGTCCGTTTTTGCGGCGATTTGTGGGCCCCACACGTGTCCCTTCCGGAAGATCTGATCCGTCCATCTTGTAGAGGGCCATGAATACTACAAAACCATGCTGATAGTTCACTCCCATGCGTACACACGTGTGCGGTACAGAGGCCACAAAGGGCTACCCGGCGACGTTCAAACCGATCTTTTCGAGATTTCTTCGTGGGCCGCGCCAATGGACCTTCAAAACCACCCATTCTTGACTGAAATTTCGTCCTGAATCCAATGGACGGGGTGGATTTTCCAGAAAACACCTCTGTGGGGCCCACCGATCACGGCTGCGAAAAATTACACTTTGAGTTCGTCACGACTACACACCATTCCACCATCCAGCGGCTATAAAAGGGAAGTTTTGGACGTGGGGAAGGCATTCAGATCCAGGGAATTGGGAGATCCAGAGCCAGGGAGAGAGAAAGAGAAGAAAGAGAGAGAGATTGTTCGGTTTGGTGTTTTGATTTTATGAATTTTATTTAATATTTTTTATGGATTTCATGGGTCACTAATCTCTCAGCTAGGGCTGAGATGAAGCCCCTAATTTGATCAGCTCTTGTATTGGTTGATTTACTTTGAATTTTATTTAATTTGTTTCTTTCTCTGAGTGGGCTTTATGGGTTTAAATTCCATACTTCTCCATCTATGAACTTGACCAAAGTATAGATGGATGTTGTTTGGATGCTTATTACAGGTGCTTGGGTCTGATCAAGAACAGGTTTCCTATAGAGGAAGGAACAGGGTGCTTTAATGAATTTTGCATACCATGTGCCCGACCAAGGACATGGGATGTATTGTTCATGGCATTGCTTAAAGGAATTAGACAGTCTGTATGCCCGATTTAGGACACAGATTGTGCTTTCTCTATTTAAGTGGTATCAATCAAGGTCAAGGTGAATCAACAGACAAAACAAGGGTTAGGATAATTAGGGGTGGATTCGAAAGTCCTGGTGCTTTCTCTCGATTGAATTTTCTTCCTGTTCTTAATTGTTTTCCTAAAATTGTGCTTAGCAGTTTAGTTCATTATTCATTGGATTAGTTAAGAAGAATCATAGATTTGAATTGTGACAACCAGTCCTCGTGGGATTCGACCTCGATCTTACCGAGTTTATTACTACATCACAACCCTATACTTGGGGAGTGAACAGATAATATGAGGGTAGAAGAACTAGTTGGTTCTTTACAAACCTATGAATTAAATTTTAAAGCTCTTAAAGGTAAATCTATAGCTTTGAAATCTTCTAAAGATATTTCCCAAGAAAACTCAGATTTAGAAAATTCTGAAGACAATATGGCTCTTTTGGCGAAAAAGTTTTACAAAATTTTCAAAAGCAAGAAAAGGGTCGACTTTCAAAAGGGAAATGAAAAGAAACGATCTAAACCTAAGTCCAAAACTTGGAAGTCTTTAAAAGACACAATTGCCAAGAGTATGGGCATTTAGCAAACAAATGTCCTAAAAAGGACAGACCCAGAAGGAAGGATATGTTGGCTACTTAGGATGAATCATCTGATTTTGAAGCATCTTCTAAATCAGAAAATTCTGAAATCGAGTCGGGCAGTGAAGTTAAAGCCCTTATAACTCTAGCCAAGTTTACTTTTTCAGATCACGATGATTCAACAAGTGAAGAAAATTTGAATAGTGATTATGAAAATGAAGAAGATCTTCAAGATGCTTATAATGCCTTATATAAGGAAAGTTATAAATTTGCTGTCAAACTTAAGCTTCAAAAAGAAAAGTTTTCTAAACTCAAAGAATGTTTTGAAACTCTTATTTTAGAAAAATCACATATTTCAGATTGTTTGGAAAAATCAAAATGTGATTTGGAATTCAAAACCTTGTTGATTGATGATTTGAAATCTGAAAATGAGAAACTTAAAAATGAAGTATCTTCTTTTCTGAGTTTGAAGGATACATGGAGATATGCCCAGGGTGATCCAAAGTTAGAAAAATTATTATCCGGATCAAGAAAATGTGGCGATAGATCCGGGTTGGGCTATGAGAAAAATACATCTCCTAAACAGAAGTATACTTCTCCCAACTTTGTGAAAGGAGAAACTTCTAACTCAAAAGGAAAAGGTGCTAGTCAAGTTTTTTCTAAAAATACAAAAACTTTTCATAAACCTAAAATCAGCTATACAAATTTTAAAAATCAGAATAGAAATCCTCTTGCTGAAAAAATAATTGATTTACTTAAGGAGCTCTTAAAATCTAAATCAGTAGGTCGTTCTTACAACATTAGACAAAAGAAGACCAACTATGCTCCTAAACCCAAAATAGTTATGAAATGGGTTCCTAAAGTTGCCTGCTTGGTTGCCCACACTGCATTCAAAGTAACAAGCCATTCAAAATGGTACCTAGACAGTGGATGTTCCAGGCACATGACAAGTGACAAGACTTTATTCACCGATCTAAAAGATATAACTGATGGATCAGTCACATTTGGTGATGGGAGCAACTGCAAGATTATTGGCCAAGGTACGGTTCAACTTTATAATCTTCCCTTATTTAAGAATGTTTTATATGTTGAGGGATTAAAACACAACCTGTTAAGCATATCTCAAATATGTGACAACAACCATAGTGTTAAATTTTCTAATCAAGGTTGTGAGATTATAGATAAAAAGGGTTCTGTAATATTAACTGGTCGTAGAACTTCTGAAAACTGCTATATAGTATGCAATGAAAGCTCATTTAATCAAACATGTTACATGGTCCATACTGATGAGACAGAATTATGACATAAACGTCGTGGACATGTACACTACCGAAATTTATACAGATTGAGTAAAGGAGAACTAATTAGAGGTCTACCTAAAGTATAAAAAGTAGACAAAATATGTGGTGAATGCCAGTATGGTAAACAAACGAGGAGGTCTCACAAAAAAGTGAACTCCAATACCACATCTAGACCACTCGAGCTTCTCCATATGGATCTTATAAGACTAACCAGAATGGAAAGTCGAGGCGGCAAAAAATACATCTTGGTTATTGTAGATGATTATACGATGCAAGGCCTACATAGCCAATGTCATGTGCAAGATGCAGCTCAAGCATATCAATCCACATATCAATCCACCTCATCTCTGGAGCATCATATATCAGTACGGTTCTCTCTAGATAATCACCGGGGTCTAGTACGCTATACACCAAATTTTTGCACCACACTGGCGCACAACCATGCAAGCGGAAGAGACTTCACTATCCGCCTGACCAATAGTTTGCCAATACCTATCTGGTACGTCGATAGCGGACCCATTTACGAGCTGGTCATACTCAACCTAGCAATACCCCCTTCTCTCCAGGCGGGTAAGGTCACACCCCCTTCCGACCAACCACAACACAGTGAGAGAGGTAGCCTCCTGGTATTCGGCCCTCATACGCTCATACATCCACTCGATCTAGACATTGGAGCATTTTTCATGGTACCATAAGGGTTTGGGGACTTTCACCCTGGGACATCTATTGCGCCCCCCGCACTTTAACAAGTATTTCTGGTGTCCAATTCTGCCATCCACGCTATACCTGCAGAGGTTACAGCCCTGATATTGCTAGGGCATATAGTAATCATAATACACAATGCAAAGTGCATGAGTCATACAATCCAGTTATGCATCAATCCTGCGCATACCGTGCGCTCATGTGGGATAACTCCACCTATCAGAGAGTCCCATAAACAACCTGCCTGATGACAGAATGATATAATCAGTCACTCCTCATAATAAGCATGTAGATGATGCGTATGGGTATGTATCATGATGCTATGCTATCACATACTCATAGTCGGCATCGATAATCGGCCTATACACAAGGCAAGGTCAATAGAAGGACAACAGATCTAAACCATAACATAAAGATCAGTCCTCAACTGTGGATATACCAAATCTGACATCGCAGATCCTACCATCTGCGGTAATGATATACTCTCCTCATATCAAGGTTGGGTCTAGGTGGCTTACCTATATTCATAAGGATCCGGAACAGGTTTCCTTCTCCATACTATCATATATTTGCTAGATTCCCTAGGGGGCCCAAATAAGTCTTAGATGGACTTCAAGATTAAAATAATCCTACTAGCAACCAATGGGGGCCCAACATTTTTGGTTAGCCAAATATAAATAGATAGATCATGTAAATATTAATGGGGCCCAATGATTTGGGTCAACCCACTTAGAGAAGGATGGGAGTGGGCCTAACAATAGGCCTAAGGGAAGGTCACCATATAGACATTTAACCATCATTGCCCATACAATGTGAACATTCAACCAACATTGCTCCCAATGAGTGGCTTACATAGAGCCAAACATATAGTGGGGCCCATTGCCTTACACAAGGGCCTCATATACATCACAATGGGCCTCACACAGGGGCCTAATATACTTCACAATGGGCCTCACACAAGGGCCTCATATACACCCCATTGAGCCTCACTCAAGGGCCACAAATACATCATATTTGGCCTCATACAAGGGCCACATATACATCATACTTAGCCTCACATAAGGGCCACATATACATCATATTGGGCCTCACATAAGGGCCCATGGGCTAGGCACAAGGGATGGATAGTGAATGCATCACATACATCATAGTGGGCTTGATGGGGTAGCCCATATAGTCCAGAAAATAAATGGACAACATGCTCAATGCATACAACCAGGTGGGCCTCACAGGTTAGCCTAAAGGTCCAAAAAAAAAAAAAGCTGGACAGTGTGCTTACAATACACACATTAAGATGGGCCTTATGCCTCACAAAAATGGGCCTAATGGGGCAGCCCATAATCCAAGAGAAAGGATGGGTAGCATGTACAACATACACATTAAGGTGGGCCCTACACAAGCGAGATGGCCCCACCAAATGGTCAGCATAGACATACAACACGCATTTTGACAGGCCGTTTGATTTGAATGGCGAGGATGAATCATGTTAAGCATGGTGGGCCCTGTGTTTACACAGCAGGTGGGCCCACCGTCCATGCCCAAACGGTGTGGTTATACAACACATACATCATTGCGGGTCCACGTCCCATGCGGATGGTGTGGATCACATACATCCTCGTGGACCCCACTCGTACTGCAAGTGGGTCCCACCGTCCCTACGTGGATGATGTGGATATACAACACATGCATCATGGTAGGCCTCACATCCTAGCAGTGGATGGACGACCTGGATATACAATACATACATCTAAGGTAAGCCCCACACGTGTGGATGCAAAGCATCCACCAAGATGGGTCCCACGTCCATGTATGGATGGTGGTGTGGATAAAACACATATACCATGGTGCGTCCAGCACCGTCCTACGTTAGACGGTGTGGACAACACACACATCATGCTGGGTCCCACCGTCCAGGGTCTGGACGGTGCGGATACAATACATACAATGGGGTGGGTCCCACATGGTGGCCCACCATGGCTCTAGATCAATTGATATTGGTGATTTCCTTCATCCAGGCATGTCCCACAATGGACAGCAAGGTGAGCTCCACCAACTGGACATCTAGAAAATCTGGACAGTCTGGATTTTGTTGAACACATTAGTGTAAGTGCTATGATTTGATTCCTCTTTGATTGTCAAATTTTGTGTGTCAAAACGTCTCCGTATGATGTGTGTTTATATCTTGATAAATCTGTTCAAGACACCTCGTCAACACTTGAAGTCTAGCTCAAAGAATTCTTCAAGCTTCATGATAGTTCAAGCCACAATAGTAAGAGAGAACTCTAGGTCAAGACTCAAGTTCAAGACTTAAATTTAAATGCGGGACTCAAGTACAACTTAAAGTTGCTTTGAAGCTTCTGAAGTAGTCAAGCTACATCGAGAAGAAATCAAGCTTCGTAAAGATTAAAGTCTAAGCAAATGAAGTGTTCAATGTCCATACTTCATGTTCCAGGTTTGATAGACCATTAGATTGACCTTAGGGTAGGTCACTTTGGATATATAATCCAAGTGAATATTATTACAAGATTTTGGTCTACTCTAAGACCAGTCCAAGACCCTGTTCGACCAATCCTAATACTGTCTCGACTAGTCTAAGAAATTCCAAGACTAGTCCTAAAATGGTTACAATTTATCGAATTTTTTGTTGCGCCTACGACCAGTCTGGAGTCTGCTCGACCGGTCATGAGATGGTCTCGACTCAACCTTCGACCAGTCGTAATGCTACGACTCAAACTCCAGCGACTAAATCAAGGGTCGCACGACCAGTCGTAGAGGGGTCTCGACCGGTCGTGGACTGCCTTCGACCAGTCGTGGACTTCCTACGACCGGTCGTAAAACGGTCTGATGCGATCGCGCTCAAAAATTCAAAAATCAGTTTATTTCAAGACCAGTCGTGGTGACCCTAGGACCAGTCGAAGATGAATTTTTTCTGCTATAAATAGTACACGAATTTCAGAGTTTTTCATTAAATATTTTAGTGAATTCAAGGCTCCACTCTGAGATAAGTTTGTGTTTATTTTCAAGCTATTTTGTGCATAATTTCTTTCTCTTTTTAATAGCTTATTTAATTTGATTTTGTTTCTGTATTCCAATCTGATTTGAAAAGAGGAATTGACTTATTCCTTCTTCTTGGAATCAAAATCAAATATAGTTATGCCCAACTGGTTTAAATCTAAAATCAATTAGAACGTAGAACCATATTAAAGTGAGTTGTGGACATTAAACTTCTATATTCAAACATCTACTCCAATTGGTTCTTCTGGGTAGCTACAAGAGGAGAAATCCAGGTATTTTACAATTTTGTAAATTCCATTCCTTTTTGGTTTTTGTTTGGATTCGCCAGAAAAATCTCAAATTGTGTGGTTATCTGAGGAGAGCCAGAAAACTCAGAAGTGTGGGTTTTTGAATTGTGTAAGCCCAAGTTAAAAAGACACAATTGTAGAGGTTTTGGGTGAACCTGTGAAAACCTATTTGATGGTGAATGCTAATATCCCTTGTGTGAGGATATTAGGAGTGGAGTAGCATTCTGTGTGGCTGTTGAAGAACAGTTGGTGTACACATAGGCAAACCACTATAACTCTTTGTCTTGTGGATTGAGTGCTTGCTTGATTTTCATATCTTTTATCATTTAGTTGTGTAGAATGTATATGTGGATGTGAATGTTGTAACAATTTACATTTCAATCAAGTGTGGAGATTGTTGTAATAAATTAGATTTACATTTCTGCATTTAATTTCAATTCTCTGCTATTCATTTATCTTTATTAAAATTGAGTTCTTGATCCAAAAGAAGTTCTAGAAATAAGGTTGTCCTACCATAAGCCCTTGTTTATTATGGTGTAAGGTTGTCCTACCATAAGCCCTTGTTTATTATGGTGTAAGGTTGTCCTACCATAAGCCCTTGTTTATTATGGTGTAAGGTTGTCCTTAGAACTGAATTTGTATCAATCTCTCAATATTTATTTATTAAGGTGATTTGATTTCAGCATTGATAATTGATTTATAATTGTAAGGCTATTGATTAGTTTTATTCCGCTGATTTTATTTTAATTTGGCATAGTCCTATTCACCCCCCCCCCTTTAGGACATATAGCTTGGCCTTTTCAAGTGGTATCAGAGCCTAATAGCTCGTTCTTATTGTTTTTTTTTTTTAGATTTATTTCCTGAGCTAATGATCTAAACTATATTATTAAGATGTCAAATTTTGATAGCCTATTAGTCACTTGGCCTCCACCCTTTGATGGCTCCAACTATGCCTATTAGAAAGCCAGAATGAGGACCTTTCTCAAATCAATGAATGAAAGTGTGTGGCGAGCCACAGTGACCGAATGGAACTCTCCTACCATTGAAGTAACTGAATCTGACGGTTCAAAAACTGTATCTGTACCTGCTTATTGTTTATGGACCACCCTTCAGAAAAGTGAGTATAATGCCAATGCTAAAGCACTAAATGCAATCACTTGCGCACTATCACTTGCGCACTATCACCAGATGAGTTCAAGTTTAGGTTTAGGTTTAGGTTAGGGAGTTAAGATTAGGATTAGGTGTAGGTTTAGGTTTAGGTTTAGGAATTTGAGAATAGGTTAGGTTGTAGGTTAAAGTTTAGGTTTATGTTATAGGTTATAGGTTTAGGTTAAGGTTTAGGTTGTAGTTATAGGTTTTGGGATGTGAGAATAGGTTTAGATTATAGGTTAAGGGTGTGGTCCCTGCAAATACAGATATAAACACGGCCTATCCAAATAGCCAGGCCCTTCCAATGCTGTCCATAGGAAATTGACAGCTTCATCATGGTCAGTGGTTCCCACCTTCCAGGGACCCCCGCTCATCCAGATAGCTCCGACGCACATCCGGGTCTGCTCCATTAATTTCGAGCAAATACATAAACACGGCCTGTCCAAATGGTCAGGCCCTTCCAATGCTGTCCATAGGAAATGGACAGCTTCATCATGGTCAACGGTTCCCACCTTCCAGGGACCCCCGCTCATCCGGATAGCTCCGACGCACATCCGGGTCTGCTCCATTAATTTCGAGCAAATACATGAACACGGCCTGTCCAAATGGCCAGGCCACTCTAATGTTGTCCATAGGAAATAGACAGCTTCATCATGGCCATAACAGCGGTTCCCACATTCTAGGGACCCCCGCTCAACATCCAGATAGCTCCGACGCACATCCGGGTCTGCTCATTTAAATAAAATGGATTATCAAGATCATTTAAATAAAATCGGGTCCAATCAACAATCTGACCTGGAGGATTCTGTTAGCATTGTTGACAGCACCTCGAATCTTGTTTTAGGGCTTAGAAATTCAAAATTAGATACAAAAATTAGAAAACCAAAGAAATTTAAGAAAGATAGTCAAAGTCCATGTGAATGAGCATAAGTATGCACCTACATATGAATTCTGAAAAGCTATTGCATATCACAAAAAAAATAATAATAAATAAATAATCCTTGCGTTTGGATATTTAACAAAATGGGTTAGAATGAATTCATTTGCCTAATTCATGGAAACCTTGCATTTGGATATTCAACAAAATTGAATTGTAATATTTCAATTCAGTTCAATAAACTTAGATTTCTGAGAAGGATTTAATGGTTTTAAATCTATGGTTTTCTGGAAAAGGTCCATTTCCTGGATGTCGAATTCAACGGGAAAAGTTTCAGTTATGTCTCTTCTTTACCTTTTATTTTCTTCTTAACAAGAAAATCCATATTTACTAATATTCCCATTTTTCTATTTTTCAAAAGAATGAGTTCGGACTCCGAAAGCGTCGGCTCCAACACTCGTACTTTCAGCCCAAACCCTAACCAATGACTCCAAAATTACCAAGTACTCATAAAAATTCATTGCAAGCATTTTTTGTCTATGTGCATGACGACCATACTGTTAAGATCAATCTTCTTATCTTCATTTACAGAAACTAGTGGATGACAAATTATGTGTAACATACAGAGCTGGTTTAGCCACTTATTCAATTAAGGAAGGTTCAAAATGGCCAGATTTCCACATCAAGCATCAGTTGCATACATATGATATAGAAGGACAAAAGTATCACCTTCAACATGACTATCAAACAAGTTTCCTCACCAAAAATTCAGATCACAAACCATCATGGCATGTGTCCAATTTTGGTCTAATTTTCATTTTTCTCTTTAATTTTGGTTCTTTCTTTCTATTTTCTAGTTTTAGTGTTTTGATTGCTGAATAAGGAGAGGTGTGGGTCATAAATCCTTTCACAATTGAATGCATCAATTACATGTGCAAGAATGCACCAATTACAATAAGAAGTGTGTGAGTAGGGTTCTAATTACTATCATCCCTACATGTATGCAAGATCCAATTTATCTGGTGGTTGCCACCGTGTATGTGTTACGGCTAGAAAAACCAGGTTGGTTCTGTTTTTGAGATGAGCCACGTATGTATGGTAAGAATGGAAACCGAGTCAACTGGCAATCCAGATTTGATGCCCATGTATGGCCCCACTGAGAACCAGATTCGATTTTATACACATCCTACTACGAATTGGTCATGTCTAGGATATCTATACTTCATCTACTTGAATTTGATAGGACAAAATTGAGAGATTCACAACCATGAAGCATTCAATGTGCTTCGATGTCGAATAATTTTAAGGAAAGTCCAAAATTAATGATAAGAATAACGAGCTATGAAATATTTTACTGTACACTATAAACCATTAAAGCACTTGCCTAAATCAAGATATCCTAACATCCGATAATCTAATGTTGATGAAATAGTAAGGTATGACTCACGATTCTGCGAAGAAGAGGCTCTAAAGACGAGCAAAGTCTTTGCAAACTGTCTAACTTCAAAGCTTCCACAATGACACTGTGAGAGATATACATGCACTTTAAGTAAAGGTAATCCCAGCCATAGGATTTATCTGTTTATTGTATATCTCATCATGCATTACATTTCATGGATTTTATAAATTGTCTAAATTAACAAAAGTAGTCGAATCCCCAAGCCTATCATCATGGAAATGCATGAATTTTTATGGAGTTAATTAGTATGATTAAGACAGTCTTGCGGAGCGTCTGTCAACATGGCATGTGGGTGCAAGATCCAAGACGTTCATCAATTGTCTGATCTTCTAAGTTCCCTGACTCAAAATAAGGATGGTCCACATGATAATTGTACAAGCCTGGTTTTTATGCCAGATATCTCTACACTGTATGCCACCTGATCAACATCTTGGATCTCATGCCCACTAGCTAGGAAGGTGGTGTAGATGGGCTAACTTATACCCACATTCATGCTTATCTAACCTCCATGAAACAATGTGGATCTGACCTGATCGGCATCTATAGAAAAGTCAATGGAAATTTTCCTTACAATTTGTGGACGTTTTATCATTGCATAGAAGAAAAAAAAATATGTACACACGAGGTTGAGATTTAAAATTATAAATTTTATTTAGATAACTAACTTGTATATGAACGCACTTACCCGTTGGCATGAGGTACCTTATCCTTTTCCCTACAGATCTGTAGAATACCAAAACCAAAATATCAGATGCAACCTTATCACCAACCTATTAGTACAAATGACAATTTTCAAATTACTGGAAAGAAGTAGCTACCACAGGCACAAACATACCCATCTAAACCAGCTCCACTACCAAGTTGATCAAACAAGGTCCACTTTCCAAAGCAGCTGTCCATAGAAATGCATTATCATGCAAATGAGAAAGATAACCTTCAAGTGTAAAATTGGTGAAAAATAAAGATTTACTAAAGACTTAAATGTTGTTTTTCTTTTTCTTTTCTTAATGTACACAAGCTAAATTGAACAAGATGCTTTTTTCTTATTGCTGCATTCAAATGTCAAGTTCACTTGGGTTCAACAAAAAATCCCACTAGTAATAAACATAGATCCTAGAATGCAAATGACGCCAAAACCGCACAGAGGAAAAAAAAAATAGAACCACACCACATCATTTCTTCTTCCCTGCCTTGGCCGCATCTCCAGCCTTGGTCTGCACATGAAGCAAGAAAGAATTTCAGTGGAAAAACAGATGAGAAGTAGAGATAACACAGCTCTATTTTCTCACAGTAACGGGGCTGGTGGGATTATAATCCTACAAAGGATTCATGTCTTGCAAAACAAAAGCAAAGCAAAGAAAACTGTTCACTTCACCGTCTTACTCCCACGGATTTTCTTTGCTCTGTTCTTCCTTTCCTTTCATCTGTTTCCTTAATTTCTCCACCTTGGTAGCTAGCCCATTTTGCCAAAACATCAACATAGCTACTCACAAACTTATGGGAGAGAAATAACAATAGCAATGGCTTTAAGATGTAGACAAATAGAGAACATTATGTCACGGGCGTGGAGGTTGTCAGGTGCCTATGCCACTTCTAACTCTACTTGTACATGTGTACATCGCACACATCAATGGGAAGCCCACTTGAAACATGATAGACATGGGTGCGACTCATAACTTCATCATAGGTGAGGTGAAATAATTCAGTTTAGGGGTTGTGAAGTATATCATATATGTACAGAAATAGATGCACAAATTCAACTAAGAGGTGCATTTAAAAAAAATAAAATCAGCTTGGGTATTTCTTGGGTATTTCCTTGGATTTCCTTACTTAGAACTTGTAATATTACAAAGCTAATCTATTACTGATCTGTATAATTAGATTCAATACTCTACCTGTAAATGCCTGTCAACTAACTCAGTAGCCTTTGATAGTCTTACTTTCAAGTCGACTTGGGATCTTATTTCTCTAATTGGATGCCTGCAGTGGAATTGTTGTGTCAATGGTAATGAAATATGCCGATAATATTGTGAAGGTATGTCAACCAGTTTTCACTTGGTTGTGTGCTAATAGTATGAAACAGTATTCAATGTATCAATGGTGTGGACTGACACTTTCGGTATCGCAGGTCAGTGATACGAAACAGAGGGGCATCATAAAAATTGATTTGTATCGACAATGTAGTCATTGATACATGTTGATATATCACAATATCGATATTATCACTATATGCCAGCACAGTGCCAATTGTACAAGTACATGGTGTGGAGTGATACTTGCAATATTTCACAAATATTGGTTGACACCAGCAATAATTGCAATATTCAACTAAAAACAAAAAATCCAGGAGAAAAGGTTTTTTTTTTTTCCAATTTTTTTGGGTATTGTGTCTATTGGTGTGTTTTAACAACTCCGCTTTTTGTCAGGATTAAGAATGGAAGGAAATGGGGAATCCAAAATTCTTCCATTTAAATCGCAATATGTGATCTGCCATATGATTTTTTTTTTTCTCATTCCAAATTAAATGGAAACTGATAATCTGATATGCTTCTAGGGTTGTTTCTATCTCAATTTATTTACACTCCATAGAGAAACAATTGAAAGCCAAGTTAAGAAAAACATGTACCTATTCCCATCAGTAAAGTAAATGAGACAAAAAAGCATGCCACATTCACTGGCTGAAAAATGGAAAGGTAACTCAAATGACCAGCATGCCACATCCAATAGGCAAAACCCACAACGATCAAATAGTCAGAATTGCATGACAACTCTGATATCTAGGCTATGGACCACCAATGTGGGAAAACCCACCGGATCAAAAGCACTGACACTAGGCATATTTGTTAGAATGGTGGAGATCACAAATACTTGCAAAGGTGCATTGCAGAACATATATACCGTCGTAGATTAAAATTCTCAACTCCAAGATCCTCATCCCGTAGGAAAATGGAACAATAGATGCTTATGGAATCAATGTAGGTCAGCGTTGGATGTCTTTGGAAAGGTGAAACTAGATACCTTGGGTTGGGCTTCATGTTTAAAGGGTTTCAACATGTGTAATTATTCTGTTGGGCATTAGCTTTTGTATCCACTGTTGAGGCCATTCGGAGCTCTTCTTTAATTTAAAAATAAAAAATAAAAAAATTCATTACCTTTCAAAAGAAAAAAAAAGAAAAAAATTGTTTACCATTTGGTTTGATTGGCTACAGACACATGTAAAGCTCTCTCACTCCATGGTAGATCGTTCCATTCATCCACAATGCCATCGTAATGGAAAAGCATTATGGTGAAATTATTGGAGTCAACTGCAATTTGGTATGAAAACAAAACAATCAAATGTAAGTTTCTTTAACAGAGAGAGAAATCATAAAAAGAATGTAGCTGAACTAAGTATATGGGCATAATGGTTTGAAGATATGAGCTTTGCTAAGCACACATGTGTGTGTGATAAGGCCCATCTAATCAGTGTATCAACTTGATTCTTAAGCTAGGGTATCAATATAGTGGTTCCATTCGATGGATGGATGGATAGGATCTTGGGCCTATTGTGCCATGCTGTCATGTGTGGTGTTGCACATGAGCTTTATTGCATATGCTTGTACTTTTAGAGAAAAGCTCTTGAAGCCTTATATACCTTTTCAACAATCTCGTTCACATTTTCTTTTTGTTTTATTCCAACTGCAATGGCCAGTAAGTTATTCGAAGCTTTCGCATTCCCCTAATTAAAAAAATATCAGAAATCAATATGAAGCGGGAAAAATAACATGGTAATACCTATGAGGTGATTTGCCGCATATGTGCCAATGCGGCACATATGCATGATCCTGGCTCTTCAGGTATGAGGATTGTGAACATGACCTGGCCCAAAAATTCAAGGCCCCTCCTCGCCCAAAAATTCAAGGCCCCTCCTCACATGCGTGACACATATTTGTTGCATATAGAGGATTTGTTACCTTACTTTCTAACCATCTTCTCATACATCCATGGCCCACCTGATCAATGGAACTGAAATGTGTAATCTAATTAGGATTTTACCTAATTGGTATGCTTTTGGCTGAATGCCCATTCAAGGTGGGGCGCACCAGAAGAGCACTCAAGATTTTGTACATGCATACTGTATATGCCAATGGAGGTTGTTTGTGACAACTGCACATGATGACTAACTGCTCGAAGAGTCTATTTAACAAGACATTAGTAGACCATTTCTTTCATTTTTTTAATGTCGTCCATAGATGACAAAAAGCAACACAGGCATCTAATAATCTGTATCTAACAAAGAAGGAAATTCAGTTTTGCTTCCATCGTCAATTGAAATTTGCATTTGTTTCACACACCTTTTTCTTTGGGAAACCCCATAATGGTCGCATCTCTAAGTTGGAGGTCTCACGGATGATACCTTTTGGTAACAAATCAGTCCCATGAGGCCGACGTCGGTCCTGAAGCAACAGAAGAATACAAACCAAAGTAAACAATACTAACATTTCATTCATGAGAAAATGCAACGAAATTGAGCCCCTACAAAAGTGTTGTATCTTGCATCTATTATCAGATTGAGTTATTGGCAACAGATTAACCTCGATCATCTCCCATTTTGACATTCTCTGCACAATGGATCCCAAAACGCTTTGAATGTGAGATGTGTTTCCAAGGTATTGAAATACTAGGAATATTAATGACTTAAATAAAGGACAACATCATGTGTGCCGAGTTGCGAATTTGTATCCAGACGAGTCTATGACTGAGGGGCATTCAATCAAAACATTGGATGTCCAAAACGTAATAGAGTGTCTCCCAACTGTTTCATAGAAACAGAGACAGTAAGGCTTAGATGTGAGAGAATGGTTTTAAGACTTGACAATTCAGTCCAACGCACTCACTCTTGAGACGAGTTGCGACTTGGCAGGGCCTCCAATTTTTTCAATGCTGATTCATGGTGTCGAACTGTACTGGCCTCGACCGAGTTTAAGTCGACTTGGATGAGTTGAATCCAAATCAGACTGGTCATAAACCAATTGTAATAACTAATATGTGGAGCGAGTGCTGAGAAAACACTATCCATAAAAACAAGTACATTGCTTAGGAAGCATTCTTTCACTTCAAAAGCCAATTTACAGCAACCTATGTAAGAAGGTTTGCTTTCGATAATTTCTTGTACCTTATTATAAGGTAAATTCTTATCTAGGGCACAAGTGATTCAACCCATGATTAGCAAAACCATTGGATAAGAGAAATCCACCGTCAGTTAGACATGACTTCAAAATAACCACAATTGAAAAATGACAAGTAAACAAATAAGGGCATGCAAACAGACATACCATCCATTTTTTTCAGGCACTTATTTTAACAGCTATGATCATCAAATGTGGGTGAAATTGGGGCCATGTGCATTCCATGGTGGACCACCTCTCCCATCTAATGGCTAACCATGATCATAGATGACCCACATAAATTTGCATCGTAATCTAGTATGAAGAAATTCAAACTGGACCATAGCTCTGGAGCTGTTTGAAAATGCCAACATTTTGGATCTTCTAAGTTTCCCAACTGTGACATCCTTTGTCCATGTCTGACAAACATGTTATGTCCATGATTTGCAGTCATGAACCTTTAAATCCACCAAATGTAGAAAGTGAAAATCCTCGTAATAATGGAAATGAGATATAGAATCCCACTCGAAAAGTACAATTCAATAATAAAATGGTAAGCTATGATAGTAAGACACATACATAACAGATACTAAACCAACTAGAAATTAATACCTCACTACAGTTAGTGGCAACGAAAGTGTTCCCAATGAAGAAAACTAGACCAAGTAAAACAACAGCTGGAAGAACATTACAGAGGCATGATTTCTTGTTTGTCGAATCCACCATTGTTGGAAACTGAGGGGAATCAACGAAATGTAGGTCAGCCCCAAGGACGAGCGACTGCCATGTGGCATCAGTTACAGCAGGCACATCGACGGCTGTCTCCTGCGTCTCGCAGACGATCGAACGACGAGCAATCCTCTGGCCCCTCTTGGCCGATGCTAACATGATCCGGGGTGCACGCGTCTGGATATTCAACCCCGTAAACTCCGGCAACAGATCTGCCGTCTTCCAGTCGGAGACTGAAACAGTGGAGGCCGCTGGCGACGAAGGAGATGCACGGTGAGCCGAAACGCGAGGAACGGGAAGCGATTCAAGGACAGCGGCCATGGAAAAGGAAGACGAAAGATTAGGCTCGGAGAAGTAAAGAATTACAGGATTGCCACCGAAATGGAAGGATGTGGGAGAGAGACAACCCGAGAGAGAGAGAGAGAGAGAGAGAGAGAGAGAGAGAGAGAGAGAGAGAGAGAGAGGGCACTTGAAAGGAGAAATTTTTGAAAAATTAGAGAGAGAGAGGGGGGGGGGGGGAGGTGCGGCTAGGGCACGGGGGTGAGGTGGAGGCGTGAGAGGGGTGTTTGAGAGGGATGAAAAAAAAAGACCCGCGTGATGAAATAGGAAGGACCCGCGCAGATTTTTTTTTTTTAATTTTTAATTTTTTTTTTAGATTTAGCTACGTTTAAATGAATTTAGCTACGGATTAAACCCGTAGCTATATAGCTACAGCTTTAAACCGTAGCAGAAATCCGCCGTAGGCTGTATCCTTTGCCTGATTTTTTGGTAGTGCATGATACGCCTGTCGAGGGTACGACCCTAATGTCGATAGGGCGTATAGTAACCATATCACACAATGCGAATGCATAAATCACACTATCTAGTCATGTAGCAATCCTGCGCGTATCGTGCGCTCATGTGGGGTAACACTGCATATCCGGGAGCTCCTAACAATCTATCAGAAGGCACATGCTATGATCAGTCACTTCTCATATCAAGCATACATATGATGCGTATGATCATGAATCATGGAACTATACTAAACATGTTATAGGGTGATGGATGTCATTCATAATGAAGATGGGCCTAAACGGCTTACAATGGGCCCTAGGGAGAATTATAATGTGGACATTTAACCAACATTATTCTTACAATGTGGATGTCAAACCAACATTGATCCTAAGGCATGGCCGCCATAAACATCATACTTAAACCATGGTAGGGTTACACATTGTAATGGACTTGTGTACATCCTATTGGGCCTCGACCCATAGGCCTTAGTTACATCAAATGGGCCTCCTAACATGGCTTCATATATATCAAGGTGGGCCTCAACGGATGGGCTATAACTACATCAAGATGGGCCTAATCATATGGGCTGATCAAATGGTCGAGTTGAATGGGCCGAATCAATCGGGCCAAGTCAAATGGGCCGAGTCAAATGGGCCTCAGGTATATCAAATCGGGCCCACCCTCATATATTTTTAAGATCCGGCCTATTCACAAGTTAACATAGAGATATATGAAATGAAAACAAATATCAACTCAATTGGGAACTAATACTGCCCCTTAGAAGTTGAGCGGTGGATGCCATGGTCCATTATTTAAATGGTGGGGTCCACTTGAACTTTAGATCTGACTCACCCATTTTCCCATGTTGTAAAATGGTCTCACAAATGGTTGGACGACATGAATACAACACATGCATCATGGTGGGCCCAACCGTTCAAATAATGAACGGTGTAGATAAAGCACATACATCGTTGGGGCCCATATTAGAGGGATGAAACACATACATCTAGGGTGGGTCCCATAGATAGACGGTGTGGGTGAAACAGATGGGACCCACAGAGCTTACTGCTAACATTGAGAGAGAGAGAAAGAGGGAGAGAGGGAGAGAGAGAGATAGAGAGAGAGCGAGAGAGAGAGAGTGAGAGAGCAGCACGTGGTTGCCTCTCTTTTTTACTTTTTTCCTTTTTCTCTTTTTTATTTTACTTTTCTATAACAACACGCAGGGGTGGGTCCCACGTAGGGCCCACCACAATAGTTATATATTAGATATAATATATATTACATAATATAATATATAATATAATGTATATATATAATATAATATGTAAGTAACTACACCTGACGTCCAGGCCGTCCAGGGCCTGGATGGTCACACGAATCAGGGAGGGCCTCACACGTGGGTGGGTCCCACCGTCCTTGAATGATGGACGGAGGACATCACATACGTGATGTGTTCTAAGACCCGTATCTTAGTTCGTACTGTTCCGTGGACTTCCACGATCCTTTTGGTCAAATTTCGGCAATCCTTGACCCGTATTCGACGTTTGCGTGTGATCCTAAGTCAGGTCCCGCATACCGAAGTTAGCTCGAATAGAAACATGTACCTTGGTGACCGCACTGTTGCCGCGGTTCTAACGCCGCGACTCGCGCATCGACCAGATAACCAGGCTAGAAGTTGTGGGTCCGCGTTCATTCCGAAGAAACGCCGCACATTGCGAATTTCGAGAGAATCTCTACAACATGTCCCATTAATCAATCAATCAATCCCATCAATCAAGTTCACATCACACATCAAGTCAAGTACAATAACCTATACCCCACCCTTACCTCTCTCTTACAAAAGCTACCCAAAGTCAACTCTCTCTCTCTCTCTCTCTCCTCTCCACCCATCCCTCTCTTACAACCCATCACTCCACCTATCACCCATCACACATCACTCCATCACCTCTTATCAACCCATCACTTCTCTCTCTCTCTCTCTCTCTCTCTCTCTCTCTCTCTCTCCTCATTTCTCAAAAAAATCTCTCCTAAGCAAAAATCCATACGTCCAAGCTCTCTCCCTCTCCCAAACAACAAGTGTGGCCCATTTTCCTACTCTCTCATCTCCCATCTCAACCGTTCATTCCTCATCTACCACCATCAAAAGTGTAGGCAAGGAGCTAAGGAGGCTAAGGAAGCAAGGAGGAGTGCAAGAGGTGGGTGATCCACCGTTGAATCCCTTTTTAGGGACCACTTGTTGGTAGGACCCATATTTTTTTTACGTATGAGTTGTATCATGTGGGGCCCATAGTGGCGGGGCCCCACCATCACCGTCTCTTGTCTCTCTCTCTCTCTCTTGTTACGGGTGTGGTCCACTAGATCCACACAGATCATGGACCCACCATGATGGATGTATTTTATCGACGCCATCCATTTATCTTATCCATGCCATCCAGTGGCCTGGATGATGAGAAGACACAAATATCATGTTAATCTAAAGGGTGGGCCACGTTCATGTGGGATCCACCTTAAAGTGGGCCACGTCCATGTGGAACCCACCACAATGATATGTTATCCATGCTGTCCAGTGTCCTAGACACTGGACAGGGTGGGGTGGCTAACATGGCGCATACTGACATGGGTGTGTACTAGTAGCTAACAAAAAAAATAAATATTAATAGAGTGGGAGTGTGGCTGCTCATGCAGGCCCCACCTTGATGTATTAATGCAATCCACACCGTCCATCCCATTTCTTAGCTTAATTTAGGCGTTGAGCCAGAAAATGAGTTCAATCCAATAATCCAGTGGGCCATACCACAGGAAATCGTGGTGTATACTGTTGAAACCCACCTTGACCTTTCTATTCGCCAAAACCTGCCGCTTATTGGACTCATTTGGTCAGTCTTGAGCTGTAGGGATCAATGGGCGGGGCAGATTCACCTAATGCAGGCCCCACCTAGGAGATTCTGTAGAAAGACTAGTTTATATATATATAAGATGCAGCAGTTGACGCTGCCGTCAGAGGCGCACGTAGCACTTACTGCGTGGGGACAGCCTGGCAGGGACCCACGGTCCCAGCCGTGGGCCTCACCATGATGCGTGTGAACATCACAACCGTGCATTTGGTGGGCTCCTAGGATAGTGGGCCCCCCTCCCAAAAATCGACCGTATACAGACTCAGGGGCCCACACGGTTGGGAAAAAGTGGAGATTTAACATCCGCCATTGACCCTTTTGGGTCAGAAGTTTTGGATCATATGAAATTTGTTTTTCTTTCTTCATCCAGGTTCACGTGACCTCATCAACAGCTTGGATGGCAAATAAAGATTTCGGTGGGCCCCCTGACCGTGTGACCTCGTCAACAGATTGGATGATAAGTAAACATTTCAATGGGTCCTGGTCCAGGTGGCCTTACCAACAGTTTGGATGGAAATAAACGTTATGGTGGGCCCCAGGCCCACCCTAGACCCATGTAACCTTATCAACAGTTTGGTTGGAAAATAAACATTACAGTGGGCCCCGGTCCATGTGACCTTATCAACAGGTTGAATGGAAATAAACATTACAATGGCCCCAGGGTCTGTGTGACCTTATCCACATATTAGATGGAAAATAAACATTTATGGTGGGCCCACATGGGACCCACTAATGTATGTTTTGTATCCACACCTTTCATTAATGTGGACCTCCATCATGAGGTAAGTGATTTATCTATGCCTTCCATCCCTATGGGACCTACCATGATGCATAAATTTCATCCAAACCGTCGAACCATTTTGGGGATTATTTCAAGGCCATGAGACGAGGCCCATCTTGGTGTATTTGTGGGCTGTCCATTGAGGCCCACCTTGATTTGTATAAGGCCCATTATTGAGGTCCATCTTGATGTATTGGTGGCCCGTTGTTGAGGCCCACTCTAACATATATAAGGCCCATGTTATAAGGCCATTATGATGTATGCAAGGCCCATGGGTTATGACCCATTATAATGTACGTCAGGCCCATTGGTGCGGCCCATGGATGCGGCCCACCTGATGAATATAAGGCCCATATGATATGACCAATTGATGTACTTAAGGCCCAATGGGTGCAATTAGGTCCATTGCAATGTGTGATTCCTCCGTGGTGTATATAATAACGAGTAGTGTCTTGGGAACAATGATGGTTAGATGCCCACATTGTAAGGATAATGTCGGTTAAATGTCTGCATTGTCACTCTCCCTAAGGCCCACTGATAGGCCCATACTTGTAGTGGGTAAGCCATCTAGGCCTATCTTCGCTTTACTTAGAGACCATCACTATATAACATGTTTAGTATAGATACATGATTCATGATCATACGCATCATATGTATGCTTGGTATGAGGAGTGACTGATCATAACATATGCCTTTGGGCGGATTGTTTATGGGTTCCCTGATAGACGGCGTTACCCTACATGAGCGCGCAGTACGTGCAACATTGTTGCATGTTTGGTACGGTGATTCATGCACTTGCATTTGTGTGATCCTGATTATTATATGCCCTAGCGACATCAGGGCCATAGCCTCCATAGACACATCGTGGGTGGCTGGATTGGATACCGGAAATGTTTGATTCTAGCATATGGGCGCCATAGATGTCCCTGGGTGAAAATCCCTAAATCTGATGGTACCAGAGGATGACTCCAACGTCGAGACCGAGTGGATATCTAAGTGCACGAGGGCCGAATACCAAGAGGCCGGGTCTCCCACTGTGTCGTGGTCGGTTGGAAAGGGATGTGGCCTTACTCGCCCGAGGGTAGGGGCAATACTAGGCTAAGTTTGGCCAGCTCATGAATGGATCCGTTATTGATGTGCCGGATAGGTATTAGCAGACTATTGGCCAGGTGGATAGTGAAGTTTCTTACGCTCACTTGGACTATACGGCTAGAAGAGCGACAGTGCCATTTGGAGTGTACTAAACCTCGGTGATTATCCTGAATGAGAACTATACTGATATTGATGAGGATTGACATGTTTGAGCTGTATCTTGCATTGCATAGTCTTGACATGACCGATAATATTCATATCTTACACCACATAGCCTTAGTATGGCTGGTTGCATTTATGTACTCATCAGCATGATTCCGCATTACTCTGACCTTGCATTCTGAGCACGTTCATATTGTGCACACACTTACACCACCCTCTAAGCTTTCCATAAGCTTATGCACGATTGATGCATGCAGGTGACGCCAGGGCGCACCGTAGTCTCACCGCAGTTGGAGCGAGCAGCCGAGCTTCTAGAGTTTTTGTTATTGTCACTATCTTGTATTTCCCTTCATACGCCTTGTACTCAAAGTTTTTGATCATAGTGGATTTTGTGATGGTGTTCTTGTGGTTATTGTTCATGGGTTATGCTTTTGGTTATGCTCATTACGAATTAAATTGATTATTAGAAATCCTCCTTATAGCATCCCTGATCGGAACCTGGTATATAGGTGCCGGGAGCCGAGAATGGGATACTACGGAGGCTGTCGGGGCCGGATTCAACGATCGAGAATTTTATGAGCCCGATTTTCAAGTTTGGGGCGTGACATGTGTGGCCCACAAAAATGGATGGACGGCGTGGATGCCCCACCATCATCACACTCCACTAGCAGCCACACGCACAGGGAATCGTGCCAAGACCTCAAGTATTGAAACGAGGTATCTCCACTCAGTCTGCCCGTTGAGCTATGAATTTGGGCGTCAGGGAGGGCCCCAAACGAGGGGGTAGGTCCCACCATTCAAGGACGATGGATACCACAATGCGTGGTGGTGTGGCCCACGCCAACTGGATGGACGGTGCCGATGGGTCCCATGGACCCCACACCCTTGTCAGTTCGCACGTCAGTACACACACTCCAAGTTAGCCACCCTCCACAGGGAAACCAAGACCTCAGCGTGAAACGAGGCATCTTTCACTCCGTCGGCCACGTGAGCTGGGGCCCACCATTGAAACAAGGGACCTCCACCCAGTCCGCCAGTGTGCTATGGATCAGAGTGTAGAAGTGGGCCCCACAGGGACATGTCCCACCGTCCATAATGGTGGACGGTTTGGATAAGGCACATATATCATGGTGTGGCCCATTCTTAGGAGGGTGGATAGGAGTGAGTCCCATGGACTCGACCGCCAGCACCCACTGCAGTTCACACATCAATGTCAGCACACGTCCAGCGTCTTAGGACGCTGGACAGTGTGAACATAACACAAGCCTCATGGTGGGTCCCATGTAGGGACGTGGCCCACCTAACTTTTGGGATCAAGATGATATTTGTGTTTTCCCCTTACATCCAGGCCCACCCAAAGGTGGTCAGCAAGGTGGTCCCTACGGATGGGATGGTGTGGATCATAAATCATAGTGGAGTCCACACAACAAGAGATAGAGAGAGAGAGAGACAACGATGAGGATGGAGGGGCCCCGCCACTATGGGCCCCTCTTTTATACAAAGCCTTCATCAAGGCGGGTCCCACCATAAGTGGGCCCTTACATCACAAAAAGACCAAGAAATGAAGATCCAAGATCACCCACTGGCTTCTTCTTGCAATCTAGGCTTCCTTAGCTCCTTAGCTTTGATTCCAATAGAGGAGATGAGCTTTGGATGGTTAAGATGGGAGATGAAAGGGTAGGAAAAGTGGGCCACACTTGTTGCTTGAGAAAGCTTGGAGAAGCTTGGGACGTGTGGAGTTTTTCTTACTTGGAAATGAGGTTGGAAAAGAGAGAGAGAGACTTGTAAAGGGAGAGAGAGGAAGATGTTTGATGGAGTGATGTATGTGGTGGGTGATGTGTGTAAGAGCCTTTTTGACTTTTGTAGTAAATGGTGTAAGAAAAGTATAGGCTTGTAAGAAACTTTTTGACTTTAGGTGTTGCTTGGGGAAGGGTGAGAGGTGATGTGTACTTGACATGTACTTGATATGATAAGATTGATGGATTGATGGATTGATGTGACAAGTCTTAGAGATTCTCTCAGAATCGCACGCGCAGCGTTTTCCTCGCACCGAACGCTAGCCCACATCTCCTGATCAGGGTATTGAATTGGCGCGCGAGTCACGGCATCGCAACCGCGGTCGCACGGGTATAAGTCTCGGTTTGAGTCAACTCAGGTTGATGGCGTATGAATCAGGGTCGCGCGCAAATGGCAGTTAAGGGTCGAAGGTTGTCGGAATTTGACCGGGAAGACCGTGGGAACCTACGGAATGGTATGGTCTAGGATACGGGGCTTATAGGCTGACTTCTTCCATGTGCCAAATGGTCGAGATAATGCGCAATGAGGAATTCATGAACAAGGAGGTCGATGATGTGTGCGATTATTTTGACAAGCTTGCTTAAAACACACAATCATGGGACATCTCCCCAAAATTAAGCACCACTTCTAGGCCTACTCAATCAAAGGAGAGCGGCAAATTTAACTTCTGAAAGAAGATGATGATATAAATGCTAAAGTGGCTAAGCTCATAAGAAAACTTGAGGTCATAGAATTAAAGAAGGATAAGGCTATGAAAACTGTTTGCAGTATTTGTGCTTGCAACATTCATACAATTGAAAATTGTCCAATAATACTTACTTTTTAGGAGGTACTGAATGAGCAATCTAATGCCGTGAATAATTACTAAAGACCTTTCAGTGGATCTACTTCAAATACATACAATCCTAGTTGGAGAAATCATCCAAATTTCAGTTGGAAGAATGGACAGACTGTTACTCCTCAAGGATTCCCTAATCAAATTCTAAATCAAGGGAAACCTTAAGAGGATCTGATTCTAAAGCATCTTCAAAATCAAGAGTGGTTCAATCAGGGTGTGTTACAAGCCTTTCAAGACCTTACAAAGGCCATTCGAGGGTTTGAGACAAAAAATGTGATTAGGGAAAAGGTAAACCTTCCAGCTTAACCTCTTCCCAATCCAAAACATCAATATGAAGTCAGCAATCCGAGCTCTTCAAATCAAATTTAGCAAGCGGAGTCTATCACCACTCTTAGGAGTGGGAAAACAATTGACAAATCTATTCCGGTAAGGACCCAGAAATAGATGAAATTGATAGACCTGGCAACACTCCACATGAGTTAGAACCGGAACCTCAAGGCAAGCCGATTGCTCCATTTTCACAATGGTTGATCGCACTAAAACCTCTCTCTAACTCTCAGGACATTCTACAGGTGCTGAAACAAGTTAAGGTCAACATTCCTCTACTAGATGTTGTTAAACAAATACCTTCACATGACAAATTTCTGAAAGACTTACGTACGACCAAAAGACGGCAAAATATTCAAAAGAAAATCTTCTTAACAGAAAAAATGAGTGTCATCCTAAAGCAAGATGTGCCACAAAAGTACAAAGATCCCGGTAGCGCAACCATCGTTTATATAGTTGAGAATTGCCGGATTGAGCATGCACTTCTTGATTTAGGAGCAAGCGTTAATCTAATTCCATACTCGGTTTACGAACAAGTGAGTCTAGGTGAATTAAAACCTACCCAGACCACATTATAACTTTCTGATCACTTAGTTCATGTACCAAGATGGGTAATTAAGGATGTGTTAGTCCAGGTTGACAAATTCTACTACCTAGTAGATTTTATTGTCCTGGATACTCAACCCATTGTGGACATGGGCACTCAAATTCTCGTCATTCGTAGTTGCCCATTACTTAACACATCAAATGCAATCATCAATTGTAGGAATGGAGTCATGAATTTCTCTTTTAGGAATATGATATTGGAGCTCAATATCTTTTTCAACATGAGTAAACAGGCAGAAGATGATGACAATGCCCATGATGTTAACTTCATTGATTCTTTTGTGGAAGATAGAACACTTCTGACCTTATCCTCTGACTCTCTAGAGATTTGCCTAGCCCACTCCCATGATTTAGATGATGATATGATTAGGGAGACAATTGATATACTTGATATTGTATCGGTACTTGAAGTTAACCGGTGGAGGCCACAATTTGAAGAATTATCCCAAACTAATGTAGTGCCTCTACCGTCTAACCTCAAGGCACTGAAGCTTGACCTAAAACATTTACCCTCTGATTTGAAATGTCTATTTAGGTCAAGATGAGACATACCCGGTGGTGATTTCTTCCCACCTTGAGCAAGAACAGGAGAGTATGCTTATCTCTACTCTTATGGAGCACAAAGGAGCCCTTGGATGGTCGATTGCAGACCTCAAGAGAATTGACCCTTTGATTTGTACTCACAGCATTTATCTAGAGGATAATGAAAAGACCTCCTGGCAACCACAACGTAGGTTAAATCCAAACATGAAGAAAATGGTTACGGCCGAGGTACTTAAACTATTGGATGTGTGTATCATATACCCTATATCCGATAGTCAATGGATGATTCCAACTCAGATGGTTCTTAAGAAGTTTGAAATCACCGTCGTAGCTAATGCTAACAATGAACTCGTGCCAACTAGAGTTACTACTAGTTAGCAAATGTGCATTGACTATAAGAAATTGAATACCCTCACAAGGAAGGACCACTTTCCTTTGGCCTTCATTGATCAAATCTTGGAAAGGCTTGCTGATCATTCATATTATTGTTTCCTTGATGAGTATTCAGGATACAACCAAATAGAGATAGCCCCTGAAGATCAGGAAAAGACAACATTCACATGTCCCTTTGGCACCTTTTCTTACCAAAGGATGCCATTCGGATTGTGTAATGCCCCCGCCACATTTCAGCGAAGCATGATGAGTATTTTTTCTGATATGGCGGGGCAATATCCAGAGGTTTTCATGGATGACTTCTCTATCTTTGGTCCATCTTTCAGTGAATGTTTAGAGAATCTTAAATGTGTGCTGAAAAGATGTGAAGAAAAGAATTTGGTACTCAACTGGAAGAAGTGGCATTTCATGGTTCGTAAGGGAATTGTCCTTGGACATATCATCTCGTCCAAGGAAATTGAGGTAGATAAGGCTAAGATTGATCTTATCTCTAACTTACCTCCACCCAAGAATATACGAGACGTGCGATCCTTCTTAGAAAACACCAGATTTTACGGAAGATTCATAAAGGACTTTAGTCACCTATCTCATCCTTTATGCAATCTACTTCAAAAGGATGTACCATATGAGTGGACTGTGTAATGTCAGGAATCCTTTTCTAAACTTAAGGGCATGTTAACCACCGCACCTATCATGCAGCCACCCGATTGGAACCTTCCTTTTGAAATTATGTCTGATGCATCTGACTATGCTCTTGGGGTGGTCTTAGGCCAGAGAAAAGAGAAGAAGTCCTACGTTATTCATTACGCAAGTAGAACTCTAAATTTTGCCCAAGTGAATTACTCTACTACAGAGAAGGAACTCTTAGCTGTAATATTCGCTTTGGATAAATTTAGGTTCTACTTGATCGGATCCAAGATCATCATCTACACAGATCATGCGGCGCTCAAGTATCTTCTTTCTAAGAATGATGTCAAGGCCCGCTTGATAAAATGGATTCTCTTACTCCAAGAATTTGATTTGGAAATAAAAGATAAAAAGGGAGTAGAGAACATAATGGCTGACTATCTTTCCCACCTTGATCTATCTGATTCCCTTAAGACGATGCATATAAATGACATGCTCTCTGATGAAGAACTATTTTAAGTCTCTCATTCCCATTGGTTTGCGGATATTGCTAATTATCTTGCCACGGGTTTCACACCAACACATTGGACTGCACAAAATAAGAAGAAATTATTTACTGAGGTACGCAAATTCTTCTAGGATAATCTATATTTGTTTAAATATTGCCCTGATCAAATCTTAAGGAGATGTGTGCCAGAGAATGAACACTAAAGTGTCATTTCCTTATGTTATTCTTAGGCCTGTGGTGGTCACTTTTCTGCTAAAAAGACCACGACCAAAATTCTGCAGTGCGGCTTTTACTGGCCGACAATGTTTAAGGACACTCATGAGTTTTGCAAAGCCTGTGAGCATTGTCCAGTCGAAACAGGATGCCTTTGAACCCCATTCTGATCATTGAAGCATTTGATTGCTGGGGCATCGATTTCATAGGACCATTCCCCAAATCTTTTAGAAGTTTATATATTTTGCTCGCAGTAGATTATGTCGCTAAATGGGTTGAAGCAATCCTGTGCTGGAACAAAAATCATCAAATAGTCATTAAATTCTTAGAAGAGAACATCCTTTCCCGGTTTGGAACGCCTTGAGCCATCATTAGTGATGGAAGTTCACATTTTTGTAATAAGCATTTGAGAACTTGATGAAGAAATATGACATCTCCCACAAATTGAGCACACTATACCACCCACAAATAAGTGGGCAAGCTGAGATTTAACATCCCGTACTTTTCAGTACTCGGGTGTTACCATTTAAATCAAATCTAGGATGAACGCATGATAAAACACACGTAACTTATAAGTTATACCACACATGATTAGTCATGATCCACCCTTGAATGACCCCTTACGTCTCAACGAAGGATTACATCGACACTAACTAGCCGACCCATGATCCAAATCTAACCATTGAGGCATGTGATATCGCACCTAAGTACTTCGAGATCAGCCCATAAACTCAACTATGCAACAATCTAACCATCAAGAATAATTTGTATCCACCGATCAAACCGTTCATCAGTCGATATTAAGATGGACCATCACATCCTTAAAGAAACTTATTTCTAAGATCACAATCAAGTTAAACCACTTATCGTTAATATCGAACTCCTAAGACCATTCTAGATTAGGTTTGGAAACTACCTAGGCTATTAAAAATTTGAACTTCAATTTGGACAATGTTGGCTCACTACACAAACTTCAGTTGAATGAACTTGAAGAATTCTGAAATGATGCATACAAGAACTCGAGAATTTACAAGAACAAGATGAATGTGTTTCATGACCAACACATTCTTCGAAAATCATTTACACCAAGTCAAAAAGTCCTTTTGTATAATTCTCAGTTACATCTTTTTTCGGATAAACTCCGATCTCATTGGACCAGCCCTTTCACTAGTACTAATGTTTATCCTCATGGGGCCATCGAGATTCAGAATCCAAACAATGGAAATATTTTCAAAGTGAATGGACATCGATTAAAGCCATTTGTTGAGAAATTTGATTCATAGGACATGTCTATACCTCTGATCGATCCTATCTACCAAGATTGACCTCCTAATGTGACGGAGGTATAGCTTCGTTTATTGCTTTCATATGATTTAGGACTAAGATAGTTTGCTTTCCGATATTTAGGATAGTTTGTTTTCTATTAGTTTAATTCCTGTGCTAACCCATCCTCACACTGAAATCATTGAAAGAAAAAGACTTAGAATTCCTTCTTCAGGTATTACCTTTCCATCACTTCCCTTTTCTTTTCATTGTCTCTTTTGCATTACATGCTTATTTCTTTTACATTAAGGACAGTGTAGATTTTTCAGTTGGGGATGGGGGATTAGGTAAACTAATCAGTGTTTTCACAATTTTGGGCAAAATTTTTGAAAATTTTCAATGTTTCAAGTTGAAATCTGTTTGGGAAACGATGAATTGTGTACTTAAGAATGCTTTGGGTATGAGAAGAAAGATATTGAATTTTGGATTGTTGGAGTGTGATCAACTAAGTAATCTATCACCCAAGTTCTTGCGCGCAATTGATTAAGAAGAAGTTTGAATATCATGTTAATCTAAATCGTAAGATACATTCCATTTGTCTTCTGTAAGACATGCTAGAAGTTTTGATTATTAATATGTCAATCATTGATAGATGGTGAGAATCAAGTCTGGAGAATTTTATCCACCTTAAAAGAAGAAAAGAACCAGTTAAGAAATAGGAGATCGACAAAAAGCTCACGTATTATAAAATAAAATAACATAAAAAGATTGAAAAGATTGAAAAAGAATGCAAAAATAAAGAATGACCGTCGATATAAAATAAAAAACTGGAAAAAGAAGGAGAAGGGGATAAGTTTGGAATCAGTACTTTTGAGTTTCAAACTGATCTTGAAGTGATGAGCATGGCTAATATGATGAATCGATAGTATTCGTACGGGAAGTAAGTCGACTTTCACTGAGCACATTGAAAAACTTGATATGTAAATTATGCTTTGATTTAATGGACAAAAAACTTATTTGATTGGTTGCTTATGTGATTGGGTTCCTACTTTTTAAATTTTCACTTTAATATCTTATTTCTACCCATTCATACTTGAGTGCACAAAAGATTGTTTTCTGAAAAAGGTTTTGGATATTGAGCATTGAGATTTATTTCACGCATACTTTGCTCAGGACTAGCAAAATGTTGGTTGGGGATTTTGTTGAGATTCAAATATTGCATATTATCCCCCATTTATATCTTGGTTTTATGAACATGATACTACTTAACGTAATATTTTATTCATGTTTGTGTTGTAAGGTGAATTTAAGAGCTTGGATTGGAAAATGTGCTAAAAGGATGGATTTGACGCTCAAAGATCACCAAGGCAAAAGAATTGATCTTAAGAGACAAATATTGAAGATTTCAAGGTCCCAAGATTCAAGAAAACCAAGTGAAGAAGGAACGAAGTCGAAAGAACAAGTGTAGAATTCACATTGACTGTGCCATCGATCACTGTTCGATGACATCAAAGACACATTCGATGACATCGAATTTATGAAAGAAAATCGAGTTGGTTGTTGGAAAAATTGAAGATGTTTTTCGATGACTCAAGGACTTTTTTGATGACTCGAAGTCGTGCTTGATGACATCGAATTTTCTGTGGATTTTCGGCAAAACTTGTTGGACGCATTGGGCACAATGTTCGATTACTCAAAGGCTCCCTCGATAATATCGAAGACCTACTCGATGATATCAAATTTATTGAAGAAATTGAATTAACACTTTGGACTATTTTGGACGCATTATCGATTCCTTAAACAACGTTCGATGACATCGAAGGCCTCCTCGATGACATCAAAGGTAGGTTCAATGCATAGAAGGTTACAGAGTCCAGATGCAGTTACAAAAGCATGAAAAAAGCACGTATAAAAGACACCTTCAATGACATCAAAGCCAGATCGATTTCATTGAAGGAATTGCACGAAGTAACACAGAGTTACGCAAAGTGCGTAAAATTGAGGGAATTTTTAGATTTTCCCAAGGAGGTGAGAAAAGGAGGTGTTGGACAACTATAAATAGGAGTCCCTAGGACATCCCTGGGCATCTATCTAGGGTTTGGAGGAGCGAAGCATAAGGGTGAAGAGTCGTTGCCAAGTGTTTTCTTCTTTCTTCCTTAGTTTTTCATGTTTTCTTCTAGGGTTTTAGATCCAATCATGTCTATAGTTGGCTAAACCTTTTAGTTTGGGCTAAGAGGTGAAGCTTGTAGTGTGATGGGATGTTTCTATTACTATGATTCATGTTATGTTTAACTCTCTTTGATTCTAGTTTGATATCTAAAGAATACTTTTAGTTTTTAATGGTTTATTGTGACTCAAATTACAGTAGATTTGCAATAGCTTTGAGTATTTTCTTTTCATGCTTTGAGATTATGAAATTAGAAAATCCTGTTGTTCACCATTGTCCCTTGAGCATGGTTGGGTGATGGAATCCCTTCTAACCTTCACAATTCTCCTATGTTTAAGTGTGGAATTGGTGTATCCTGTTGTTTGCCATTATCTCTTAGACATGGCTAGGTGATGGAATCACTTCCAGTTCTTACAACTTTCATCTATTGAGAATTAGGTTAAAGGAAGTTCAGATTTGGTTTTATTGAGATATTTTTCAATTGGATAGGATAGGGCTCCAATTCCAGTTGTGTCCTTAAATTAAGTAATAGATCTCCCTGATTACTAGAAGTGAATCCTTGGAAACCCTAGTTCCCACCTTTAAATTTACAGGTTTTAGTTAAATAATTCAAATTACTCTCTCTTTAATTTTTTATTTAGATTCACATCTTTTTCTAGTTCTACTTCTAGTTGTTTTTAGAATACTCACGAGATTAGTTCCTGTGGATTCGACCTCAGTCTCATCGAGATTATTACTGCATCGCGACCTTACAATTGGGGTTGTGAACAATGAAACATACCCAGTGGTGATTTCATCCCACCTTGAGCGAGATCAGGAGAGTACGCTTATTTCTGCTCTCTTTGAGCACAAAGGAGCCCTTAGATGGTCGATTGTAGACCTCAAAGGAATCGACCCTTTGATTTGTACTCATTGGATTCATCTTGAGGATAATGCGAAGACCTTCCAACAACCACAATGTAGATTAAATCTAAACATGAAGGAAGTGGTTAAGGCCGAGGTACTTAAGTTATTGGATGTGGGTATCATATACCCCATATTTGATAAGCAATGGGTGAGTCCAACTCAAGTGGTTCCCAATAAGTCCAGAATCACCATCGTAGCCAATGCCAACAACGAACTCATGCCAACTAGAGTTACTGTTGGTTGGAGAGTGTGCATTGATTACAGGAAATTGAGTACCGTTACGAGGAAGGACCACTTTCCTTTGCTCTTCATTGATCAGATTTTGGAAAGATTAGTTGGTCACTCTTACTATTGCTTCCTTGACGGATATTCAGGCTACAATCAGATAAATATAGCCCTTAAAGATTAGGAAAAGACAATGTTCACATGTCCTTATGGCACCTTTGCTTACCGAAGGATGCCATTTAGACTGTATAATGCCCCTATCACTTTCAGCGATGCATGTTGAGTATTTTTTCTGACATGGTGAGGCAATATTTGGAGATCTTCATGGATAACTTCTCTGTTTTTGGTCCATCCTTTAGCGAATGTTTAGAAAATCTGAAAAATGTGTTGAAGCGATGTGAGGAAAAGAATTTGGTACTAAATTGGGATAAGTGTCATTTCATGGTTTCTAAGGGAATAGTTCTTGGACATATAATCTTGTCTAAGGGAATTGAGGTGGACATGGCTAAAATTGACCTTATCTTTAACCTACCTCCACCTAAGAGCATACGAGACTTGCGATCCTTCTTAAGAAATGCCGGATTTTACAGACGATTCATAAAGGACTTTAGTCACCTCTGTTGTTATTTATGCAATCTACTTCAAAAGGATATACCATAAGAGTGGACTAAGCAATGCCAGAAAGTTTTCACTAAGCTCAAGGGCATGTTAACTACCGCACCTATTATGTGGCCACCCGACTGGAGCATTCCTTTTGAGATTATGTGTGATGCGTCTAACTATGTTATTGGGGTGGTGTTATGTCAAAGAAAAGAAAAGAAGCCCTTTGTTATTCATTATGCAAGTAAAACTTTAAATAATGCCTAAGTGAATTACTCTACTATGGAGAAGGAAGTCTTAGCCGTAGTATTCGATTTGGACAAATTTAGGTTCTACATGATTAGATCTAAGATCATCATCTACACTGATCATGCAGTGCTCAAGTACCTTCTTTATAAGAATGATACTAAGACCTGCTTGATAAGATGAATCGTCCTACTCTAGGAATTTGATTTGAAAATACGAGACAAAAAGGGAGTAGAGAACGTAGTGGATGACCATCTTTCAAGACTTGACCTCCCTGATTCCCTTAAGACAACACCTATAAACGACATGTTCCCTGACGAGCAACTGTTTAAACTCTCTCACTTACCTTGGTTTGCTGATATTGCTAATTATCTTATCATAGGTTTTACGCCAACATATTGGACTATGCAAGATAAGAAAAAATTCTTCGCCGAAGTTCGTAAGTTCTTCTGGGATGACCCATATTTATTTAAATATTACCCAGACCAAATTTTAAGAAGATGTGTGACAGACAATGAACTCTAAAGTGTCATCTCCATCTGTCACTCTCAGGCCTGTAGTGGACACTTTTCTGCTAAAAGGATCATGTCCAAAATTCCACTTTGCGGCTTCTATTAGCCCACTATGTTCAAGGACACTCATGAGTTCTGTAAAGCTTGTGAGCATTGTCTTGTTGAAATATGATGCCATCGAACCCCATTTTGATGATTAAAGCATTTGATTGCTGGGGCATCGATTTCATGGGGCCATTCCGCCAATCCTCTAGAAATTTGTATATTTTGCTAGTAGTAGACTATGTCACTAAATGGGTCAAAGCGATTCCAAGCGAAACAATGATCATCAAATGGTCATTAAATTTTTAAAAGAAAACATCCTTTCCCGGTTCGGAACGCCTCAGACCATCATTAGTGATGGAGGTTCACATTCTGTAATAGACCACCTGTAAATTTAATGAAGAAATATGACCTCTTACAAAGTGAGCACTCCATACCACACAGACAAGTCTACACCAAAAATGTCATTTAAGAATGGTTTTAAACCGTTCCTAAATCCCTTAGGAATAGTTTTAAACCATTCCTAAAAGAAGCATCGTAAAAAAACTGGAACGGTCCAAAACTATATCAAGTACGGTTTCAAATTTTAAGAACAGTTTTAAACCGTTCCTAAGGTTACAAACATTCAGATTTTAAATTTTAGGAACGATTTAAAACCCTTCTTGATGTTGCCAATAGTCAGATTTTAAAATTTAGGAACGGTTCTTAATGCTGCCAAATGTTATTTTAAGAACGATATTTTTCTTTATTTAGGAATGGCTAATAAAAGCTGTACATTTGTTTTTATATTTAAAAACCAAAGAACATTATATACAATTAAAAATTAATATTGAACAAATATGGTACAACTTTATAATAAAAATTATATATATTTACAACAATAAGTTTACAATTTCTCGAATACATTAAAAATAAATAAAAAATCCTTCATGATGTGCTCCACTCCTAGAGAAAACACAAGGTCCCACCATTTATGGGGTTATGTCCTTTGTGGTTGCACCATGACTTGCAATACACTCTAAATGAGGAACTTGTCTTTGCATTGCATATTGGGCAGAGCTTCTTTTTGGGTTTGCATTGTAACTATTAAAATCAAAACAACACCATAAGCAATTTGATTGGCCAAAAAACAAAATAAAGATTCAAAAACTAAACACGCAAAAGAGTGACTACTCAACAACTAAAACTAGGGGATCACCGGTAATTTTGCACGTTGTCAATAATCACTTGAGGAAAAAGGTGTTCTATAAGGGTGGGTTATGAAATTGCGGTAATGACAGCTTTAGTAGAAGTGGGAATATGCCAAGATGTCCTTGAGGGGGGTGAATAGGACTTTTTAGAATTTTACGATGATTTAAAACCTATCAACCCTATCCCGAACTAATATGCAATATCAGGATTTCTTTAATGTAACTCTAATGGCTTCCAAGCCAAATAGAGGATCCAATCATAAGACTATTCAAAACATAAACAAGATGTAAAACATAGTTCATGATGGATGTGACTATGTGTGAGATGTGATTCTAATTAGCTCATGTAAACATGCATTATGAGAGGATTCAAATAAATCACACAAGTAGTAAAAGTAAATGACAATCCCAAGCACGATCGTTTTTATAGTGGTTCGACTACATGTCTACTCTACTTCTGGTGGACACACTCAACCCTCGAGTGTACCGGATCGCGTTAACGGAGGTTTCAAGTTAGGTTAACCTCAAACCAGTACAACCTACACAAGGCTGACTCTAGGACCTACACAAGGTAAGGCTGACTCTAGGACCTACACAAGGTACCTTACATGTTTCCACGAGACATAATTTTATGCCCCACACAGGAGCAATGATCAACACACAACACCCAAATTTTAGGCCACACAGGCCAAGGATCCACACAAGGAACCTAGAGTTTATGCCCTACACAAGAGCAAAGGTCAACACACAACACTTAGTTTTAGGCCACATAGGCCAAGGGTCCATACAAGGAACCTAGAGTTTATGCTTCCATGAGCAAGGGTCAACACATAGCACCCACATGTATTCTCTCGTCGGCGGCCTCCTATAAGGACTTGAAAGGGGTGAGAATCACTTGTGATCTAATCCTACACAAAGGAATGATCAGTAGGGTCTCTTGACTCTAATGACTTACAGATAAGTAGATGAGCCCCATTTAGCACGTTGATGAAGATCTCTTCCTTTGATGATGAAGAATCTTCAGCTCCCTTGATCCGCAACACTTATGATGATCCAATGTAAGGTGACGGGTCGAGTTAAGGTTATGTTGGAATCATACTCTATTTAATGTTTTCCTATATTAGAAACAAGGTAATTCCAAGCATCTATTCATTCAAGGTATCCCAACTCAATGATTTCCCATTAAGGTGGTAGCTGAAGGATCCTTGAATGCAAAAGTTCATTCACCAATCCACTCTTTTTAGGAATGAACTCCCATGAGAGAAAAGGGCTTGGGTAGGTGATCTGAATTAAACACTCAAAAGCTCTATTTACTTTCTCTACGAACAACCTCAGGCAAGCTCTCATTAAATAGGCAAAAAGTTCCAACGGAAATAAAACACTCATATTTTTTACAGAGTTCGAGATCATCGAGCAGTATTCGATATCATCGAGCATATACTCTCAATAACATCGAAAGGCCGCTCGATGACACAAACTCAATCTGTCAAACGCTTTTTAACCTTTTCGCCACTAGATCGAGGAAATCGATCATGCTTCGATGTCATCGGATTTCGAACTCCGATAACATTGACTCATGGATCAATTCCTCGATATTTGAAAAAACCTGCGAGCAGACTTACCTTAGGAACAGAACAGGTATCGATATGATTGAGTGTCCCTCGATATCATCCAGTTTTGAATATCGATGATATCGATACCAGTTTTGATTTATCGATCTTTTCAAGGATTTTTCCTATAAACTTGCTAGATAGTTTTATGTCCAAATTCGATGCCATCGACTTGGTCTCATACGATCAATATTCGAATATCGATATCCTTGAGTGGTTCTCAATACTTCGAACCTTTTAAAGGATTTTACTTGAAAGCTTGCTGGACAGATTTGTGTCCCAATCCGATATCATCGAAGATCCATCGATATCATCGAGGTTTGAGAGGATATCGAGGCTCTCTTCGAGATATCGAAAATCACATGATTTTCCTTATCTGCATATTGGACACAAACTGACCAGATGTCGATTTTATCGAGCCGTCTCGATGAACTCGAGATTCAAAAGTTGATGATATCGAACCTACCATCGATTCATCGATAATTCAGTCCAAGATTCATTGTGGTTGCTAGACATCTGAAGTCCTCATTTCGATAACATCGAGTGAGTATCGAGGACATCGATAACAGAGTTCGATTTCATCGAACCACTTATCGATAAATCGACAAAGGCTAAAAACTTAGAGATTTTCCTGATTTTGCAAAACAATTTTCACACCTTAAACCCTACGTCGTTCTATCCATTTTTAAGGGTTTTTTTTTTATACCTGGTGTTTTGGGTTAGGGGATGTGACGTTAAGTTTACCTTTGATGAGTTCGAGCACACATCCTGTTGAGGCAGACGCTTGAATGATCTTCCTATGGGGCTCACTTGTCTTGCTGACTTAACACTCACGTTAATTGATAAACCAGGGCACTTTCAATCTCCCCCTTTGTCAATTACGTAACAAAACACCTGAAATCCTAGAACAACATTTAGACCAACACCCTAAATTGTGTGTACATAACTCTTTACACAATTTTACAATGCTACTGCAAGTTGAAACACACAAATACGTAGCTGATCCCCCTGTCTTCATGCAGCTGCTCCCCCTAACACCTGTACCACCATTCACACATAGATACACACAATTTCTGTGGTGGATTTGTTCTCTCCCCTTTTGTCAGTCATTGGCAAAGGGCAATATTTCAATATTAGTTGATTGAAGTTGTAGCATAAAGATAAGGAGAATCAATAGAGATCCAGATATTTCAATGCATACCAGATACATCTCTAAAATGCATAATCAGTAAGAAGAGACCGATGTATAACAGATAACGACATCTCTATTCGCATGGAAACCATTCATGCATACCAGGTCAAAGGAGAGCAATGATTTTAAGAGAAAATAGTATTATAGCTTTAAACTACAGAAATCACAATCCAATATGCAGAAGAAGGCAATCAGAGTTTATACCGATAGTTCATAGAGATCAGGGAAGATTTTAGAGTAGATAATCATGGTAGCAAAGATATATGAATTATTAAACAGCCATAAAAAAATATCCATAGTGAAAACTCCCCAAGCTTGGTAGTATGACATCATCCAACCCAAACCAACACAACCAAATATCTAGCCCAACCATGGGCCAACAAATATACAAGTATTTTCCTCATGTAGAGGATATCCATAAACCACAAAAAAAAAAAAAAAAACTGTTAGACTTTTCATGTTAGCTAGCCACCACATACACACACAAGAACGTAGAGCATTCAAAAAGATACCCATGCCTATATGTGCAGATGAGTAGTCGATGTATGTAGTGGCATGAGAGTTGTCAACTATAAGGTGCTGGTGCCGAGGAGGATGGTGCCGTATCATCTCAACGGCACGTTAGTAGATCAACGAGCTACTGGATAGTGTGCTATACGCTAGACACCATTTTCTCTAATGTCGAGAACTGCGCTTCATGTCTCTCTAGCTTATCCTCTATTCAAGCCAATCCACGCTACCACGCCCCAACCCTATCTTGATGAAATTTGAAGTGTTGGGTCTAAGCAAAACCAGTCGGAGCTGGAACTTGTTGGGGCTCTAGTGGATCTCCTCCTGGTGGCATCGCCGCTTTCCCATGTCCTTGTCTCCTTGAATAGCTTCCTCAGGTTGATCTTCTGGATATAGATGAAATTTAAGGTCCTGTTTTTGAATATTGACCCTGTTAAAATGCTTGAGAGGACGCTCAAGATTGTCTGTCTGAGGAAGACTTATTGTAAAGCTTATCACATGAATGATGTGAGGAAAGGGCAAATGAACTTCTCTGGACTGGTGGATGAACTTGGCATTTGGTGAAGAATCAAGGTGGGCAGATACAACTTGATTCCAGTAGCAACACAGTACATGACCATGGCCATGAACCCGGTAAGATCAACTCGATTGGGTCCACGAGGGTAAGCGTTGGAGCAGAATATTCCATGCAAGACTCAGTATTGAGGGTGCATATATTTAGCTTTCTGTAAGTGCTATAGTTGATAGCTTTACTATATTGTTAAATTTGTGGTGTAAAAGACACTGTATGTATCTTGTTATGAAGCTTGCATATGTGAAGAACAAAGCTCTACTCATGATATGCCAGTCAAAAGTCTCACAAGATCAGCTTCGATAGATAAACTATGTTCACAAGTCAAGAAGACTCAAGAATGTGGGAATGTTCGACTTACTTCAAGACTCAAGATTTCTAAGAAACTTTCAAGTTCAAGCTACATCAAGATCTCAAGCTCGAGCTTCATTATGCTCAAGGTCACTCATATTTAAGTTTCAATGTCCTTACTTCACTATTGAGGTATGATTGACCTTAGGTTGACCTTTAGAGTAGGCTATTTTGGATACATAATCCATATGTTTTATGTAAGTGAGTTTGGTCTATTCTAAGACTAGTCCTGGTCTTTGTTCGACTAGTCCTAGCACTGTTTCGACCTGTCTAAGATTTCCCTGGACCAGTCGTAAGTTTGTTGAAAAAATTCAGAATTTTTTGTTATGCTTCGACCAATCCTGGAGTCTATTTGACTAGTCGTATGAACAGTGTCGACTACTTGTTCGACCAGTCGTAGACCTACGACTAAAAGTCCAGTGATGAAATTCGACTGTCTTCGACCAGTCGTGAGTAACCTTTGACCAGTCGAAGATGTCCTTTGACCAGTCGTAGACTACCTACGACCAGTCGTGAAACTGCCTTATCCTATCGCGTTCGAATTTTCAAATATCAGTTGTCCTATGACCAGTCGTAGCGCATAAAACCAGTCGAAGACGTGATTTACTCACCTATAAATAGAGCACGAATCTCAGAATAAAATATGAAAATTAAACTAATTTAATTCAGCCTTCTGAGAGGTTCTTTTGTGCTCCATTTAAGTTAAGTGTGTATATTTAATATTTTCTTTCTTTAGCTTTTTAAATTGATTTTGTTTCTTGTATTCCAATCTGATCTAAAAAGAGGAAGTGTTGTTTTCCTTTTTCTGGAATCAAAATCAATTAAAGCTAGCCCATGTGTTTTAATTTAAAATCTATTAGAACTTAGAACAATTATATAGTGAGTATTGGACATTGAACTTTGACATTAAAATCTCTACTTCGACTTGGTTCTTTCGAGCTGCTACATCAAAGAAGAAAAATATGTATATTACATTTTGTAATTTACTGTATTTTGATTTTATTTGAGGTTAAGCTAGAAAAATCTCAAAGTTGTTGGTTATCTGAGGAGAGTCAGAAAACTCAGAAGTGAGGGTTTTTGAATTGTGTAAGCCCTTTGAAAAAGACATAATTGTAAAGGTTTTGGGTAAACCTATGAAAACCTATTTGATAGTGAACGCTAATCTCCCCTGTGTGAGGATATTAGGAGTGGAGTAGCATTCTGTGTGGTTGTTGTTAAATAGTTGGTGTACACACAGGTGAACCACTATAACTCTTTGTATTGTGTGGAAGTGTGCTTCATTTTCCTATCTTTAATTATTCAATTGTGGAATGTATGTGGATGTGAATGTTGTAATCATTTTATTTCAAGCTCAGCGGGGAATGTTGTAATAGTTTAGATTTATATTTCCGCAATTTATCTCTAGCTATTCCTTGGTTTGTTTGAGCTTCAGTTTCTCTTCTTGTTCTAGTAAGGTTGCCTTGTCATTTTTATGGTGCATGGTTGTCCTTAGAACAATCAACATTTGAGATTGCTTTTTATTCCTTAGTATAAGTTTGAATATATTTATTCCTCTTTGGTTTGAGTTCTTGATACAAAGACCTTTCTAGAAATAAGGTTGTCCTACCATAAACTTTGATTTTTGGTGTAAGGTTGTCCTTAGAACAACTTTTGTATCAACCTCTCAATACTTGTTTATTGAGGTTATTTTTTTTCATTTCAGCATTGTGAATTGATTTACTTTATTTGGCTATCTCTTTATTCAATTCCATTGTAATTATTTTAAATTTGGCGTTATCCTATTCACCCCCCCCCCTCCCCCTCTAGGACATATAGCTTGGCCTTTTCACTTTCAATGCATTCCCTTGATACCATGGGATATCTCGGTCCTGACACAGTAATTTTGTAATTGTAGACCGAGTGATTGGATTCTCAAGGTCAAGGTCAGACAACCCAACTGGAGACAAAGTTAGACCCAAAATACTAGCAATGGATTCCGAAGTAATGTCAACACTATCATCCCCAACTATGGCAGTAATGGATGGTGGATCTAGTGTTGGAGAATGACAATATGTAAGAAAGCGGTAGGTCCGCTCATCATGACATGGACCCTCGAAATAAAGAAGAGGCAGCCAGACGATTGCCTCTAATAGAGTTTCCACATTGTAGGGTTTGATGCATTCCCTGTCAATCCTACGCTCATACACCAAGCGCCTCCCTGAGTACTTTTTAAGAATATGCGGAGGAGGGCCCACAACAATATGTGGAGGTGCAGGTGCCGCAGCCAGAGCTTCCCTATGTGACGATTGCCAAATAGAGGAGCTCTGTTAGGGTGCAGGAGATCGTTGAGACTGAGCCCTTCCCCTTTCTTTTAAGGCCGCGGTTTTCTTTCTAGTAGGCCTAGATGACTCATTGATGACGGGAGATTTTCCTTTGTCCTTACTCATTTGGACTACAAATAACTCAGACGGGAAAGTCAAAGGAAGGAGAATCTGATAAAATTGAAGATTATGATGGTCAAACTGAGATTTCCAACTAAAGGTTGTCAATCAATCTAGAAAGACCCAAACATAGTGAAGTATACTTTGAGGAATAAAGAGAGTGTGCAAGAGATTACCTGATTCAAATCACCTTAGACGTCTGACGGTCAACAAAGGAGAGAAACAAAGAAGAAACGACCAGAGAAGATGAAAAAAAATGAATTTTTCCCTCTCGCTTGCTTTTTATATGGCAGAGACCTTCGATATCATCGAGTATTGTTTCGATGATATCGATAAGCATCATTTGATGTTATCGAAATAAGAGTTCGATAACAAATCCTTTAGTTCGATGTTTCAGATTTTGTGAAGCCGCCGATGATATCGACGGGTCATTCGATTTGATAATTTCTCTATCGAGGAGAAGATTTTGACATTTTATTTCCAGATATCAATAAATAGACAGACATGCATATCACACAATATATTCTTATCAGCTTATATACCCAACAGAATTTGTACAAATAGTTGTACCATCCAAAATTATAAACATCAGTAATGCTTATACACAAAAAGGAGTGTTTGCGGTGTAGCGACCTCAGATATATCATGAAAACCAATAGAAATGCATCATTTCAACTATCCATTCAGGTCTAAATGCTATAACCTGGACTTGTTTTCTATGCTTAATTGTTACTGAGCATATGGAGTAACCTTTCGACATAACAGTGGTCACTGGTGTGAAGACCTTTTATAACAGATTTTCCTGATAAGTCCAAGATCTTGCACTGTAGTTTGTCAAAGGTAACTAAATGTTTGTTGTCACATATTTGAGAGATGCTCAAAAGATTGTGAGTCAATCCTTTTATGCAAAAAGCATTCTCATTTTTGTGCATCTCCATTCCTTTTATGGTTCACGCCCTACTACCTCAGCGGTGCTTCCATCACCATAAGTGACTGTCCCATCATCAAGATTTGAATAATTTGAGAGAACGGATTTGTCACCTGTGACATGTCTGGAGCAACCGCTGTCTAGGTACCATTTAGTACTATTGTTTGTTGAATGATTTGAGTGAGTAACAAGACAATTTTTCTTTTCTTTCACTACCCATGTTGTGACAGGTTTTCTTGAGGATTTGTCAGAAACATATCTAGGTACATTAGGTAACTGAGTCAGTTTTCCTTGTTTCATTAGATTATTTGTTTTCTAATTCAGGTTAGCCACTTCATTCAATAGCTCTTCCATTCTTTTGGTCATTCTGGGTAGAGATGGATGTGTTATACCTTTTTCAATATTGTTTAGTGGACTCTTGGCATTCTATACTATTTTTCCGGTTTGAAACCATTGGTGCTGCATTTTTGGAACTTAGTTTGAATTTTTCATATCCTAATCCACTCTTGTCTTTTCTAGGTCTTCCCATCCCCAAGAGTTTTTCTAATTTTTCACTACTCTGGGAGAATTTGTAATTTAATTTAACCGACTTCCTAAATTGTTCTACATCATACCTAAGTGTGTGGTTTTCATTCTCAAGATGCATATTTTGATCTTCCAATAGTTCAATCTGTTTAGTCAGTTTTAAGGATTCAGATTTGAGGGATGAATTGATTCTTTCCAGCTTATAATTTTCAGAGTGGTATTACTGAAGATCATTGATTAGGTGAGTATTGATTTCTAAAGTTTTATCTAGATCCATTTGCAGCAATTTATTCTTGTTTTGACTAATCCCAAGTCTTTTAAGGATATTGATTCTATGTGTGTAGAGTTGATTGTAGGCATCCTGTAATTTATCCTTCTTTTCTTCTTCTTTCTCTATTTCCTCATCATCAGATGGAAATGATCCTGTGGCTTGAGGTTCTTTGATATTCTCAGTCTCTATGGGAATGTTGGAGGAAGTATATGTCAAAAGGATTTTTTAAGGATTTTTTTTTTTTAACTCCATCACTCTTTGAGTCACTACATTCTGAATTTGACTCTTCAGTATCGTCCCAAGTGGCTGCCATCGCCTTTCCTTTAGTTTTTCTATTTGGGCACTCAGTGGATAGATATCCAAACTTTCGGCAAGTGTAGCACTGTGGCTCTTTGGACTTTTTACCGGTTTTACCTGGATAATGCTTGTTGTCCAACTGTTTTCCTTTAAATAGTCGGCCACAGTTTTTATGGAAGAATTTAATGAACTGTTGAGCCAGCAGGGCCACTTCTTCATCTTCATTCTCCCTTTCACTTTCATCTTCCTCATTAGTAGGCTTTAAAGTTTTGAGGACAGTATTTTTGGGTTTAAGAGTTTACTTGAAGTGTAGTTCAAATGTTTGTAGGGAACCTACTAATTCTTCTACTTTCATTTCATCCATGTTTCTACATTATTCAATGGTTGTAACTTTTGAGTTGAACCGTTCGGGTATGGATCTCAGAATTTTTCTACAGATTTTTGGAACTATAACTTTTTCTCCTAATCCACCCATGGAGTTGCAAATGATGTTTAGTTTTGTGAAAAACTCCATGAAGGTCTCATGCTCTTCCATTATGAGATTTTTAAATTGTGATGTTAGAAGTTGCAGTTTGGATCTTTTCACTGTGTTGGTTCCCTCATGAGTTGTTTCCAACAAGTCTCATGCTTCTTCATCTGTTCCACACATACTGATTTGATTGAAGACTTCTTGGGACACAACACAGTAGATAACATTCATTGCTTTAGCTTCGGACGTTTGTTTTTCTTTATCAAATGTTGTTCACATTTCTTTGGATTTTAGTTTGGCGATAGTGTGCCATTTTCAAGTACTATTTGTTTGGTTGGTGGCACATATCCTTTTTCAATAATGTCCCAAAGATCAAGATCCAAAGATCTTAGAAAGTAGTGCATTCTAGCCTTCCAGTATGCATAATTTGATCAATCAAATACAGGAGGTCTAGTTACAGATGAGCCCTCTCCTTTGGCCATATTACCAACTTCAATTAAGATCACTCGCTAGGCAGCGAAGCCCTTAAGAGAGACCTTCTCTGATACCAATTGAAATTGCGGTAATGACCGCTTTAGTAGAAGTGGGAATATGCCAAGATGTCCTAGAGGGGGGTGAATAGGACTTTTTAGAATTTTATGATAATTTAAAACCTATCAACCCTATCCTAAACTAATATGCAATATCAAGTTTTTTTCAATGTGACTCTAATGGCTTCCAAGTCAAATAGAGGATCCAATCATAAGACTATTCAAAACATAAACAAGATGTAAAACATAATTCATGATGGATGTGACTGTGTGTGAGATGTGATTCTAATTAGTTCAAGTAAACATGCATTATAAGAGCATTTTAAGAAATCACACAAGTAATAAAAGTAAATAGCAATTCCAAACACAATCGTTTTATAAGTGGTTCGACTATGTGTCTGCTCCACTTCAGGCAGACGCACTCAACCCTTGAGTGTACTGAATCTCACTAACAGAGGTTTCAAATCAGGTTAACCTCATACCAGTACAACCTACACAAGGCTGACTCTAGGACCTACACAAAGTACCTAACATGTCTCCATGAGACACAAGTTTATGCCCCACAAAGGAGTAAGGGTCAACACACCGCACCCAGATTTTAGGCCACACAGGCCAATGATCCACATAAGGAACGTAGAGTTTATACCCTACACAAGAGCAAAGGTCAACACACAACACCTAGGTTTCAGGCCACACAGGCCAATGGTCCACAGAAGGAACTTATAGTTTATGCTCCCATGATCAAGGGTCAACACATAGCACCCACACGTATTCCCCCGTCAGAGGCCTCCTATGAGGACTTGAAAGGGGCGAGAATCACCTGTGACCTAATCCTACACAAAGGAATGATGCAGGGTTTCTAAACTCTAATGACTTACAGATAAGTAGATAAGCCCCATTTAGCACGTTAATGAAGATCTCCTCCTTTGATGATGAAGAATCTTTAGCTCCCTTGATTCGCAACACTTATGATGCTCCAATGTAAGGCGACGGGTTGGGTCAAGGTTATGTTGGAACCCTACTCTATTAAATGTTTTCCTATATTAGAAATAGAGTAATTTCAAGCATCTATGCATTCAAGGTTTCCCAGGTCAATGATTTGCCATTAAGGTGGTAGCTGGAGGATCCTTGAATGCGAAAGTTCATTCACCAATCCACTCTATTGAGTATCAATGATGAGGGTGGATTGAGGAATGAACCCCATGAGAGAAAAGGGCTTATGGTAGGTGATCTGAATTAAACACTTAAAAGCTCTATCTATTTTCTCTACAAATAACCTCAGGCAAGCTCTCATTAAATAGGCAAAAAGTTCCAAAGGAAATAAAACACTCATATTTTTGACAGAGTTCGATATCATCGAGCATATACTCTTAATAATATTGAATGGCTGCTCGATGACACAAACTCAATCTGTCAAATGCTTTTTAACCTTTTTGCCACTAGATCGAGGAAATCGAGCAGGCTTCGACGTCATCGGATTTCGAACTGATAACATCGACTCATGGATCGATTCCTCGATATTTGAAGAAACCTGCGAGCAGACTTGGCTTAGGAACATAATAGGTATCGATATGATCGAATGTCCCTCAATATCATCTGGTTTTGAATATCAATGATATCGATACCTGTTTCGATTCATCGATCTTTTCAAGGATTTTTCCTATAAACTTGCTGGACAACTTTGTGTCCAAATTCGATGCCATCGACCTGGTCTCGATATGATCGATATTCAAATATCGATATCGATTCTTCGAACATTTTGAAAGATTTTACTTAAAAGCTTATTGGATAGATTTGTGTCCCAAGTCGATATCATTGAAGATCCGTCGATATCATCGAGGTTTGAATTTCGAGGATATCGAGGCTCTCTTCGAGATATCAAAAATCACATGATTTTTCTTAACTACATATTGGACACAAACTGACCAGATGTCAATTTTATCGAGCTGTCTCGATGAACTCGAGATTCGAAAGTCGATGATATCGAACTTGCCATCGATTCATCGATAATTCAGTCTAGGATTCATTGTGGTTGCTGGACATCTGAAGTCCTCATTTTGATAACATCGAGTGAGTATCGAGGACATCGATAACAGAGTCCGATTCCATCGAACCACTTATCGATAAATCGACAAAGGCTAAAAACTTAGAGATTTTCCTAATTTTGCAAAACAGTTTTCACACCTTAAACCCTAAGGGTTTTTAAGGGTTTTTTTTTTTTTTTTTTATACTTGGTGTTTTGGGTCAGGGGATGTGAGGCTAAGTTTACATTTGACGAGTTCGGGTACACATCCTGTTGAGGTAGACGCTTGAATGATCTTCCTATGGGGCTCACTTGTCATGCTGATTCAACACTCATGCTAATTGACAAACCAGAGCACTTTCAAGTCAAACATAAGTGAAAGAAATCACCTGCTGGAAGAAGATGTTGACTGTTTATTTATATTCAATATACACATATTGGCCCACATATCATGTGGGCCAAGACCTGTTAGTGGTGGGTCTCACCTAATAAGTGGCCTGGATTTCATACAAATGTGCCACACTAGTATGTATTTCCTAATGAGAAAACCTAAGTGCAACCATGGCGCTTCAGGAAAAATAAGCCGGACAACCCGAGTCCGACCCATGGTTTAGATAATCTGGATTGACTTGGATGTATGCCATGGTAGTTATGAAGAAGAAAACTGACACCAAATGGGTCTCTCTTTGATCTATAATTCCCTTTTGAGATTACATTTGAACACAAGAGAATTGAATGTTACATTTAAAATACAGCAAATTCCATATCTGTAAATGAACTGCATCTTGCTCTTATTTATTTATTTATTTATTATTTTTTTTATCATACGATCTGAGCCATTAAAAATCAGGTCGATGGCATACGGTTCGTTCAAGATGAAGTGTATAAACCATTCAATGGAAGAAAAGATTAGCTCACCATACTTTCTAAATGGGCGACACCGATTGTGGTCGAGATTGTGATACCTTTTCTGTTAATTAGTGAGCCCTAAGTTTCAACCTGCTACAAATAAGAATCAGTATCTGTTGATGGTTGTGATGATATCAATAGTGACGTTAATGATGATCAAGATGAGGTTAGAGTGAGTTCCACAAAAGCCACATGCAACAATAGCCGCACATGCCAACCTGGCATGTGTCGGACATCTGAGCCATGCATCAGGTGGGTCCTGTGTGTATGAGTAGGTTCAAAAAATTCAGACCGACTGTTAGGTTGGCCACACAATGTATGGAAACAATGCACAGTCGGAAGAAAAACTGACAATACCCAATTCCCAAGGTTTGACGACTTGTCCAAGTCTCATGTAAGTCTCATGACTCAACTAGGGATGGAATGAGTTCATGCGAGTTGCCATTGGGTGAGAACCGATACAAGGTCTGACCTAGCTGATGGACACCTCAGATATTTCACCATCAGCCACCCACCTGGCCATAGCTTGCCTTGTCTACTTGTGCGAGCTTTTCGTGCATTGGGCTAAAGATTAAATGCGTAGTTGCCGCGAAACACCAAATTGTGGCAGCTCAACTACCATTATGGATTGCATGCGATTCTAAAGAATGAGTTCTTCTAAGCAATCCTAACCATCCCATCCATGGGTTGGAAAAGGATGACTACAAAAACAAGGACAAATCTAGGGTAGATTTGATCATCCAATCAGTCCTACTTTTGCATGGTAGCCCTTGAAATGTGTTCTTACTTTAATGAACAATTTAGATCACTCTATTGGACTGTCCAAGTTACCTGATTCAGCTAGGAGCACTACAACTTATAACGCTCTGGGATCACATAAGTAGTTCTCATAAATAAATAAATAAAAATAAAAATAAAAATGAACTACCTTTCAATATCCGGTGCTCATGAGCAGCATTTTGGTTATGGTTCCTTTTTGGGCTCATCATCTACAATGAGCATCCCTCTCCTTGGAGGAGTCTGAGAGAAGCTGGGGGTGCTGCTTTTCTTGTTTTGCAATGCAGCTGTAGTAAAGAACTTATCAGCATCAATACAATCGCTTTTAACAAACGACAAAGAAGTTTATGCAAGGGCATAGATGGAGAGGTTTGCTAATTACAGGTTAGGTCCTCTTGAGGTTGGGTCGGGCTCAGATTGACCCTTAACCCAACACAACTAGCCTGAGTTGCACCCCTAATGGCTTAAATCTCACACAAATGTGCCACATTGGCATATGTGGTATGATGTAGCCTGGTTGAGATCTGCTAACGTGCGTAATTAGAAAACCTCTGGAACAGATAGCAAACAATGATATAAAACTAAACAATCCACACTGTTTGATAGGAGAAAGGAAGCATGTCAAGTACCTATATCCAACACACAGGCTAAACATAGATCCTCATTCACCAAACAAAGAAACGGAGAACTCATAGGATGATGTAGAATCCATAAAGATCTATGCTACCCAGATATGGAATTCTCATTTCCACATGGATATGGAGATGAGAATATGATTCTTCATTTCTCAAAGTCCAGGATAGGGATATGGAACACTAAGAGATGTCACCTATGAGTAGAACAGCACGAAGGCATTGGTGAGGTCTGCCAGGGGTTGGCCCCACCATGGTATGTACCTATTTTATCGACGCTATCCATCCATTTTGAAAGTAATTCTAGAGAATGAGTCCAAAATGAGGTGGATCCAAATCTTACGTGGACCACACTACAAGAAACAATGGTTGATTGAACACCAACCATTTGCCATCCAATCTATTGATTAGGTCACACATATTCGGATGAAGGGAAAACACAAATATCAGCGAAGATTTTAATGGTGGGCATTTAATCACCATTATTTTCTACGGTGGGTCTACTTGAGATTCGGATATGCCTCATTTCCTAATTATACCCTTAAATGAGCTGGTAAAATGGATGGACGGCGTAGTTAAAACACTTACATCAACATACATCATGGTGGGGCCCATAGAACTATGGAAGAGGGTCAATGCAATGACAGTCAGGTCATGCAACATAATGTGGTCTATTATAATAATCTGACGCATAAATCCAAAATAAGTGTATAAGGTTTGCTTAATTATTTGCCAACCTACAAGGTTGTGTACATGACATCTTCAATGGATCTATAAGAGAGGAGAGTAAATTCCATGGGTCATTGGAAAAGGAAACATGTCAGCATCAACCAGATACAAATAAAGAACGAACTTTGAAGGAGATGCATCAGTATGACTTACGGATATTTCTGAAATATGAAAAGAAAGAAAAGGATGCATTAGGGAATACCTATGAAAGAACAAATCATCAAGTTAAGCGAGTAGACTAACCTCTGCCCGTGGAAGTTCGTCATCTGCACCTCTTGGAAATCCATTGTAGCCAATTCTTAGCTATATGAAAACTAGAATGAGAACCATAAACACCAAAGAGGGAATTCATTTGGAAAGGACTGTCACCATCATCAGCCCCACATATTTAGGAAGAGAATTTTTATTATACATGACCAGCATTTTGAACGGTGTACACTAATTTTCAATTCAAACAAGTGGGTTCCAAACCAGAATGGTTATGCCAAGCTGGGCGTGGGGCAGAGCCGCCAACCCTACCTCCACTTCATAGGCTGCCCTGAAAAAGTCATACTGATGGGATAATCCAAACCATCCAGTCAGAAGAATAAAAACCCAAGCATTGAATGGTTGAGTGACTCCTAGTCACCAAGTCATAAAACCTCATCTAAAAACCACAAAAAATATAGTTTTTAACCACAAAGGTAAGAAGAACAGAAGATTGTAGAAGACAGCATGCATTTGGTCATTTGAAGAAGATATATTACATAAATGTCCATCTGAAGGTTCCATGGTGCACATATCACTACACCAAAATCGTGTTTCTGGTACGGCTGGATGTTTGGTTCAGAAACGGCTTAGAGCCGTTTCTGATCTGAAACGGTAATAGTCGTTACTCGGCTAGTTGCCGTTATACTCCGTTGTTTCCATTTTTTTGTTGGTGTGTACTAATTGAGTGTTTGATGTTCTTATGTATTACGATTATACTTATTTGTTTTATTTTGAAACAGATGGATAGAATGGATTCTATTAATAACCTCTGAGTGGACCCCACATGGCCCAAGAGCCACGTTATCGTATGTACCGCAGACTACCGAATATTTTTCTTCATTTCCTTACACCAAAATGCCCTAAATCCCTCGTTTCCTTACGCCATCGCCATCTGCGTCTCCATCTCGATCTCCCTCTCCCAATCTCCCTCAATCTCCCTCCATCGATCTCCCTCCCTCTCCCAATCTCCCTCGATCTCCCTCCCTCGATCTCCCTCTCCTGATCTCCACCCTCTCTCTCGATCTCCCTCTCTCTCGATCTCCCTCTCCCTCTTCCGATATCGACTCTCTCTCTCTCTCGATCTCCCTCTCACTCTCCCTCCCTCTCTCGATCTCCCTCTCCTTGCAACTTCCTCTAGCCGCACCATCCTGCAGGAGAGAGAGCTCCAATCTCAAACTGTCTTCAGGACTGCTTTCGCCCCTTCTCAAAATCCTAACCCCTACATCCTCGTCGTTGCCTCCAGCGACGGCTCCATCGATCCCTACTCCATCTCCTCCTGCATCTTCGCACAGGTGAGTTTGATCCTAACCGTCGATCTCATGATCGTATCATCCTTCAAAGAGAAAAGAGAAATGCACAAAAATCATAACGAACTGTGTTTGCTTTGGATGATGGTAGTGTTTTCTGTCGTTAGCTTGTATACGTGCTCCCCTTGGCAATCGAGTCATCGGGTTGTGATATGATCTGAACTACAGTGGTAGTCCATATCCTTAAATTGTCTATAGCGAAACAATCACAGTCCTTTGATTTTTGTCCCGAAAAATAGATGATTAGGAAATGACACACAACAACGATCAGTTTCTCTTCTTTTTATTTCCCTATTGCTGCTTTCATTTTTTGTTTAGTTGTTTGTTGTTTTGCTTTTTTCTCCTTCTTAATATATATCAGTTATCTTTTAAAAAAAACAAGAGTCTACATTCGACAGAAGATTGATGGCTTGGATCTTCTGCTCCAGTAGGATTTTAGGGAATTGTTAATCAGTTGTTGTCCTATCATATCAATTATTTGGATGATTGAACCATGGGCACTGTCACTACCTGATGATAGTATGTATACCCTCAATTCAAGGATAATGTAATTCCTCTCAGTCTGTGTAATGCCTTCAGTAATCGATTGTGGTAATGCGAGTATGCTAATATGGATACGATAAAGAGGCAATGACCAATGTTGGCCTGCCCCATTTCATTAATGGCGTGAGACTTGCCTCCAAATTTCCATGTATATAACTTCAAGTCTCACTTAAAACACATCAAATTGCAATTTTGGGCTTAGTCATCATTATGAACCAATCTGGTGTCACCCGCACGTCAGTGATTTACTCCTTGCTGAATTGTGACTTTGTAACCCATTGCAAGCCCACAATCTTTTACTGTCTACTTACATATTTATTATGTTGCAGCCAATGCACATTAACAAGGGTAGGCATCAAACTAGCATATGTAATGGATGAATTGAATGGGTTCGAACTTTTTTAAATGGGTTTGTGCTAAAATAGCATCTGCAACTTGCATGTTCATTTTCCATTGGAGTTGGTAGTACTTTGGTACATGGAGTTGGCAGCATGTAAAGCCCAAAGGATGGGTGGTCTTGAAAGCTATCTCATCATAGCTCAATTAGATTGCCATTTGTTAAGAGGCCCAATTTTGTGACCTCCCAGGCAGCTGGGGTGGACCCTGATCGAAGTTGGTCCTAAACGGCAAGTCTTAAATCCATGTTAATAATCATGAGGTGGGATATTCTAAGTATGGTAAGCATTGTTTATTTAATTGCAGTATTGATTTGTGAATCTTTGATTATTTTTTTTTAAAAAAATAAAATTGAAATAGCTATTTTCATCATAGGTTTTCCATATGTAATGTCATTGAAACTCCCGATTTCTCTCTTCTTTCTTATAGGGATGACTCTTTGAGGAGCCACAAATTTTATTGGAGACTCAAGGCATTAAATGGAGCTGCCACCACCATTTGCTCTTCGCTAACTACACCTATACAGTTGGTGGAGGAAGATTAGAGAGTGATTAGGTAAGACCAGGCCATATGCTCATGCAATCATGTGAACCTAGATATAGAGATTTATGAGTTGTATTCCTACAATGTGTCTACTCTAATTGTCATTCAAGGGGGCCCTTTGTATTTTTTTATTGAGTTGATATTTATCTTTTGGCTTTAAAAAAATAAAATAAAAATTGGTTGGAAATCCATATACCTTGCTTTAAGCAGGTATCCAATTACTCCAATAGTAAACCTGAAAATTAAGGGTGTGTTTGCAAATTTCATTAATGGCGTGAGACTTGCCTCCAAATTTCTATGTATATAACTTCAAGTCTCGCTTAAAACACATCAAATTGCAATTTTGGGCTTAGTCATCATTATGAACTAATCTGGTGTCACCCGCACTTCAGTGATTTACTCCTTGCTGAATTGTGACTTTGTAACCCATTGCAAGCCCACAATCTTTTACTGTTTACTTACATATTTATTATTTTGCAGCCAATGCGCATTAACAAGGGTAGGCATCAACAGTAAGTATTTCTAACCTTATTTTGATTTCTCACTTGCTATTTTCGTTAACTGATGTAAAAAGATTGTTTTGGAGAGATACTAATTAACATGGAAAACATACTATAGGGACCTGGATAGGAACTTTAATTAACCTTCCTTGGAGGCATTCTCGACCCACACCATCAACTAATGACTTGATTTACTAGGTGAGGGTACAGAAAAAAAGCGGTGATGATTTTTCGCCAAAAATATCTATTTACTTAGCAATCTAAATGGCACAATCATCCCATTCAGGTGCATACATCAACTAGTGACTTGATTTATTAGGTTACATCATATTAGTGTGAGGGTAGACAAAAAACAGTGATGATTTTTTTACCCCAACTAAAAAAAATCCATCTACCTAGCAATCCAAATGGAACAATCATCCCATTCATGTGCATGCATCTATGCAGAGAAAATGGGTTTTTCATTGTAACTTTTCTTTTATTAGATTTTTCTTGGGGATGGTATACATGAGTTTTCATTGTTTGTTAAATGGATTTTCTTCCTATTTGTCTACAAGTGCTTGACTGGGCTTCTTCTTCTTCAACATCTAAATTTGGTTCTTTGTGTGAAAACTTGTTCATAGAAAAATGATTGTTGAGTGTCATTTGAATTTGTCTGCTTGAGTTTTATCTAGCAAAAAGTTATGTTTGGACGAACAGTCGAATTGAATTTCCTTTGTAAGTCTAATGAAGCTAATGGTTTTAGTCAGAATTCATATGGAAATTGTTCATAGGCAATCAATTGTCAAGTCTCATTTGAGTCTCTCTATTTCAATCTCATGTAAAAGAAAAGGTGCGTTTGTCATCGTTCATATTAATGCTTCCTACATAATTAAATTTAGCCACTTCAAGTTAATGCCACCTGCATAATTAAATTGACGAATAGCTCCAATCCTGATATTCATTGTTCATATTAATGCTTCTTACATAATTAAATTGATGAAAAGTTCCAAACCATTAATTCATCTTTGTGTTGAATTAGAAGCTTAGATGTTTGTACTATTTAGTAATTGTCATTGTTGGAACTGTCAACAACTAGGTTAATTGTCCAAACTCCAAAGTGCCTGTCTAGGCTACTCTATGCCAATCTCCTCCATTTAACGCCCAGGATAAAAGGCATTTCTTTAGGACTTTTCTTGATATTCTCCCTCTGGCTTGCTTTTCCCCTAACTACAAAAAAAAAATAAAAAATACCTTCAGCAAAGTAAGCATATCAGTTGCTCTTACTAGTTTTTTATTTTTTATTTTTTATTTAAAAAAAAAACCATGCGCACACACCACCACACACTCACACCTTAGTGGGATTTCACCACCTATGGGTGCTCGAACCCTTGACCAGGTGTTGAAACTCCTAAGAGTCTACTACTGGAGCAAGAGCAAGAACCCAGCTCTTATTGGTTTTAGTTCTGAAGGTCTTCATTGTAACTTGATAACTAATGATCTCTGAAAGTTAATGTTTCGAAGTTGGTTACAAGTCTTTCATTTAAAGAATTTCTGCTGCAAATGGTATCAAACTGAAAGAGGGGAGTGTATTGTTGCTTAATGGGGTTGCAAATTTGTGAGTGAGTTTTGAGTTTAAACATACTAAGCTCTCCGTATATTACAGACTTCATAGATTTAGGTTCAATTTATTTGACTATCTGGATGGTTTTAACATTATGGTGTGAAAAAGGTAAAGCATGGGCTAGCTATTTATGGACAGGAAAACAAGGGTACTGCACTGCACATCTAGCGGCATTTATAGCACATGATATGGTATTGGTACAGATAATTCAGATAAAATTGTATTCACTTTTCAAATTATTAAATGATTGCCACCTTGTAAAAATCGGATGATTTTCTTCGTATTTTAGCACGTATCTTATAGAGAGATGAGATCCTAATCTGGAGGAGATTAGGATATTTTCTTTCTATTAATATCGACACTAGTGAAGATCTTGTGTCTCACAAATGCAAGCATGGTTTGTATTTCTGAGGTGCCCTTTTTCTATTTAGGCGCCTGCTCTTTGTATTATTTTCTTTTATTTTTCAATAAATTTTTACCTTACCTTGCATCCTTAAAGTTAATATGAAAGTAATAATTTACTTATAATAATTGGATTATATGCTGTCAGGTTTGTCAATTCAAGAGTTCAATATCATGTTGTTTATCTATTGATCATTTGGCCCTCAACGTTTGACACAATTCAAGAGTTCAATCACAGCTTCCATCCCCACGTTTCAGCAAGCAATTCAACGTCTCCAGGTAGAAATCGATCATTTCTACTGAAAACTTCACCTCAAACTTATATACATTCACTCGTCAATCCAGTTATAGTTACTTTCTCATTTTGTTGTAGTACAATTCAAATGGATTGGATGTGAACGGAGATCTTAGTTAATTGTCTGTGCTAACACTATTGTTGAGTGTTATGATTTCGAGCATGTCGAATGTCCATTCATGACTAACTTCATGAAATGCAATGTTGAATTATTTGGTTACTATCGATTCTTGCATGTACTCTGTTTAGCAAGTGAATTTAGCTTAGTTTCAATCACATGGAATTAAACTGAGCGATGAGCATCCAATGGTCATGTCCTTGGAAAATCAATGTCAATTTTCTATTTGATTTTTATTGCATGTCTCAAAGTCAAAAAACTTACTTGTGCGATGTGAACAAACAGCTAGATCAGCACTTTACACATGTAAAATCCGTACTCGAAAGAAGCATAGTTCACTGCGTCTCCATGTAGGAGCTGGCATTTCTCATTAATTTTTCTTCTTTAAACCTCGAACTTGAATTTGCATGCAAGTTGGGTTTCAGTTTCTCTTTCTCGATTTGTTCTAGTGGAATTCAAATGCATTGGTTGGGAGCTAAGATCTATCATTGTCACTGGGTGCTATAAGTTCAAGGACGTCCTTCATGCCTAGCTTTATGAAATTCCATATCAACTCATTTGGTTACTATTGATTATTGTGTGTGGAGTGTAGACTATTAGCATATGGATTTAGTTTTTGCATGAAATGAAACTAACGTCCAAGCATTCAATTGTGCGTCTTTTGAAAATCAAGGTCCATTTTCTATTGATTTTGTTGTGTTTGTTTCAAAGTCCAGAAATGTATTTGCAAGATTTGAACCAAAGAAGCATAGTTTGCTGCTCTGTCTTTTTTCCTGCAAAATTTGCAGTCCCGATTTGTCATTCAAGGTAAAGGCAATATATTTTTTTTCTATTATTTGGGTGACATGAGTTCTTTGGTTGTAGGACTATTGGGATTCTGTCGGATGTGCTGTAATGCAATGTAGCAACATGTAGGTAGTGTTCTTATCAAGCCTTCTTTTCATCACCAGTTTAAGATATTCTTCAAATTGTAGACAATATTTTTCTTATTGGCCCATTTTTCCAACTTCCTAGTGCATGGTGGTAAATGAGATTTGAATCCCATTCTTATGGGATTATTAATCCATTAATCAGGTTGGAGCTGGAACTATGAATCCCCTGACTTTTTTGAGAGTTCTTGGTCTGGAACCATGGAATGTTGCGTAAGTATGCTTTGGGGTAATGAATTTGTACAATGTGATGCATCGGTAACAATCACCACTTCACTTTTTTTTTTAGTTTTATAAAGGCTATAACAGTAATCATGGCCTGTATCATAACGGTAATACGGCTACCATTACCGTTATGGAATACCCTGCTTCTTTCTCTCCCCAAAACCGCGGATCTAACATGAAATTTAAGTAGAATGTCTAAGGCATTTGCTAACCTTTTGTGTTTTCCAATTGGGATCATCACAAAAATTTGACACTTCATATTCCTATTGTATTGGAAATGTTGCGTTCTTCTCAAGTTCCTTTGCTTGGTAGTTCTTTCTGCGACTGCCTCGGCCCACAAGAAAGTGGTCAAGGGCGTGACTTATGACGGAAGGTCATTGATCATCAACGGACGAAGGGAGCTTCTCTTCTCAGGTTCCATTCATTATCCACGTAGCACTCCTGAGGTATTGAATTGGATAATTGAGTTGTTTTCATTCTTTATTTTCTTTATGCCTATGAATTTGATTGCTGAGGATGTGGGGTTGGATTTTTGTTAGACATGACCACAAATAATTGCAAAAGCAAAGCATGGAGGGCTCAACGTCATCCAGACCTATGTCTTCTGGAATGTTCATGAGCCTGTTCAAGGCTAGGTATAGCTCGACTGATTGAAAAGGGTTTTGATAGTATTCTAACAAAAGAAACATACAACCATGTGTGTTTAGCTTGAAACTAAAATCACCAAACTGAGAGAGATGCAACTGAAATTAGATTCTTGGCACCTCCAAACATAACCAATGTAGTATGAGGAGTGTTTGATCTGAATTGTTGAAATTGTAGTTCAATTTTGTTGGAAGGAATGATTTGGTGAAATTCATCAAGACAGTGTGGAAGCAAGGCTTGTATGTGACCCTTAGGATCGGTCTCTTCATTAAGGCTAAATGGAACTTTGGGTATCCAATATTTTCCTTCTAATCATATGATTGTTTTCTCTTCAATTCAGTTATCTTTCAAGGGACAAAAAGCTTACTTTTCTTTAAATGTTCTAATATTGTCGGATGCACAGGATCATGACGAACCTGGTGAAGCATCAGGATGTGCAGGCCAAGCTTATGGAAGAGATCGCTCGGGTTGTGGGAGATGGACGAGAAGACATTGAAGAGGAGGATTTGCAGCGGATGTAATATCTGAAGGCAGTGATCATTCTAGAAAAGAGCAAGGAATTGTTGGATTATAGAAGCCTGGAAATGAAATGTTGTATTGAAATTGGAAATTGGAATTGAAATTGAAATGGGTGCTAGAAAAGAAAATGATTATAATGTGTGTGAATCATTTTATTGTCTTGTTCTTCTATTTGTGTAATTATCTGGCATATAATACAAGTAGATTACATACCCCACTCTCTCCCATACAATGAACAAAGGGGTTTACAATTGTTCTTAAAATTCCATCCTAAAATGTGACCGTTGGCAACATTAATAAGCATTCAAATCCGTTTCTAAAATTGTGCCTAAAATGTGACCGTTGGCACCAGAACGGTTTAAAACCGTTCTTAAAATTCCATTTCTAAAAATTGAAATGGTATCCAAAACGGTTCTGAACCGTTCTTGATTTTCTGCAATGCCTCATTTTAGGAACGAAGTGTTCCTTAAAGCATTTAGGAACGGTTTTAAACTGTTCCTAAATGACGATTTTGGTGTAGTGATACCATACTAGACTACTCATCTAATGGGTAAGTTTCTGGGCTATCATTCATTTCTAACATTGTGGCCTATAAGATAAATGAAGCATCTTCTGTTTCAGAACATTTGCATGAAAGAGTCACTCCATGTTTATCAAGCACCTACATTAAATAATAATAATAATAATATAATAAATAAAACTTTGAGCATTACAACTTCATCTATTCGATGGAAACTAGTAACAAACTAGCCACTGAGGCTAAAATAATACCTTCACATTGTAATGCTCTTTCTATGATGCATTACCAAATTCAGTCCTTAAGACAACCAGATCTTCAATAGCTTGCATGTATTCATCAGGAACATTTGTATAAAATGTCTTCCTCACTTTAGTTGTTATTAGAAAGATGGAAATAAGAAATGAGAGTATCCATGTCTATTTCCTAACTGAGTGGACTGTCCTATAAGAGAGATTTTTCCTGATTGGAAACAACAAAATTTTATTAAATTCAAAAGACGAGCAATACAGGCCAAAACTTACACAGGAAAATTATACTTACCACGAAAGATCTGGAGCAAATTTCTCAGCTAGAATGGCAGCTTTTAATGCCAATTCCTCATGCATTGTAAAGTCTGATGTGCTAAGATACCGAGTAAATAAACCAATATAAAACATGAGCACACTCCTGTTTCACTATTCTGAAGGCAATTTTTGTTACATATGTTAAGTGTAAAAGATTCAGCTAGAGTCCTCTCAAGTGCCGAAAATTACAAACTACTGGATCCTCTTAACCTTAGGTTATACCTGCAGTAATTCTCCTGTAATAGGCATTCTCTCCCTCAAACAGGCCTTTAGAGTCGCAAACAATCAAATGGCATTCTGGACCTCAAAGCAACGGTTCGGATTGGTCTGATGAGGACATCCAATCAGCGGCCCATCTTTTTATCAATTCAAAATTGACATCTTAACAGTATCAAAACAAAAGAAAATAAGATACGTTGTATTGTATATGCTTCAGCAACATCAGTTGTAAAGGATGTAAATAACATGATAAATAAATAAATGAATGAGGAAAAGAGTGTGGGGACTCACCTCATAGCGCAACTGTAAGGCTCTCTCTCTCTCTCTCTCTCTCTCTCTCTCTCTCTCTCTCTCTCTCTCTCTCTCTGTAACATTAAATCCATGCCCACTCCATGTTCAAATTTTAAATTTCTGGGTTGTTTTTGTTGACTGGAGTCTGGAAAATCATTCAGAACAAGGACTAAAACCCAATTAAATACGAGTGACTATCTTGGCAAACAGAGTAATCATGTTGCTTGTTGCAAGTAGAAAAACATATCACCTTTTTTCTTCATTCTCAAGGACTTATCCCCGAGTATCTTTCAAGGACTACTCAAATCACTGAAAGAAGACAAACCTAAAAGAGTAAAGCATTCCATTAGAATAGATCTTACACATTTTAAACAATCTAGGATTTAAAGAGGGGCAGGCATGAGCATAGATACATCTACCTGTTTCAGACATGCAAAACTGATAAAAAAGTGTGGCGGGAATCATGGACTCAATGCAACCTTGCAAAGCCCAACTCTTTGAAATGGGGACCCGCATGGGGCAATCAAACCAAGGCTTTACATCACCCGCATTCACCTTGCGCTCATATCTTGCGAGCACTTTAATGAGTTGGTTGCCTATTAGCAGGTTAGAATTATCTCAATGTACTAGTACAAAGTGAAATGAACAAAATGTATGCATTGTTTCTTCTTATCATTTACACTTATTTGAGGTTATTTTTTCTTTTTTCCTTCAATTCTTTCATTTATCAACTTTTTTCGCATCTCCAAACCATTAGATGCCTTGAACTTTCTCCTTTTTGAATGATCAAAATCAACTGTCAAGTGAGAAACATCAGAGATCATAGTTAACATTTAAGTTCCACTAAGAAGATTGTGGAATGGATGAGATTCTGGGAAACAAGTTCAAAGGTTCATGGACTTTCTTATACATTTAAGAAACACAAAAATCTTGTATTTTTCTCTTCCCTTTTACAGTTCACCTGCTAAAAGATCTTCATGGACTGTCTTGTACATCTAAAGAAAGGTATGATATCAATGGATATATATATATATATATATATATATATATATATATATATATATATATATAAAAGATAAAGAAAATTTAAGAAAGTATAATTTCCATTTTAGAGATCGAGAAATTAGATTTGTGATTTCTCTCCATTCCTCATGTAAGCTTCTGAAAGTAGTTGTATTTTCATTGGAGTTGGGAACATCACTTATTACGCTCATTCCAAAGAAAAAAGGAGTGTGTCCTTGAGGACTTCCAATAAATCCATGCTAAAGTACTACCATCCAGTTACAAAAGGTGCTAGGAAATGTATCTCCAAGGTGCAGGGAGCTTTTACATATAGTAGACAAATTATAGATGGAACTTTGATTGCCTACAAGTGCATCAATTCCCAGTATATGGAAGGCAAAAAGGGAATCAAAGGAAAATAAAATAGCTGTCATTGGCCTTTTCCTGCATGAAAATCAAGTTCTCAATCAGAAGGAGAACTAGTGCTGTAATGGCATATATATATATATATATATCAGTGTATCAAATAGTAGCGATTTTGCTACGTAGCGCTGGAAATAACGTTTTTCCCCTGTAGCACACGTATCATGTAGCGTAGCGTAGCGATTTCGCTACGTAGTGCTGAAAATAGCGTTTTTCCCCTGTAGCGCACGTAGTATGTAGCGTAGGTAGCGTACGCTACCTGTTTGGTTTTTTATTTTTTATTTTTTAATTTTTTCAGTGCAGGAAACAGTGGTGAACTCACACCACAAGCTAAAGTTAAGTAAAAAAATAAAAAACCTAATTCTAAAGTACTTCCGATCCCAAACAGCAGCAGCTGACGCAGCTACTCTCCCTCTCGATCGATTTGGAGACCCAAAATCGTCTCAGAGAGGCCATCCGACGCTGCTGCTCTCCCTTCCGATCGATTTGGAGGCCATCCGACGCTGCCACTCTCCCTTCCGATCGATTTGGAGGCCATCCGACGCTGCTGCTCTCCCTTCCGATTGATTTGGAGGCCATCCGACACTGCTACTCTCCCTTCTGATCAATTTGGAGACCCAAAATCGTCTCAAAGAGGCCATCCGACGCTGCTGCTCTCCCTTCTGATCCATTTAGAGACCCAAAATCGTCTCAGAGAGGCCATCCAACGCTGCTGACGCTGCTTCTCTCCCCACCAGGCACAAACTGACCTCATCTGGAGACAAAAACAGGTACGCTCCTTCCTTTTTTTAAAATTTTTTTGATGTACAATGAAAATAACTTGGTATTTTTATTTTTTTCCTCATTTTTTTTCCTTTTAAAATACTAGTTACAGTCAGTTTGTTGTTCTTTATACCTTTTTTTCTATGGTATGGCCCACGTGGGCCCCACTGAGGTGCGTGAAATGGTGAAATGTGCATTATTTTCTATGGCGTGGTACACATGGGGCCCACTGAGGTGCGTGAAGGGGTAGGATGTGCATTATTTTCTATGGTGTGGCCCACGTGGGGCCCACTGAGGTGTGCGAAGGGGTGGGTTTGCATTATTTTCTATGGTGGGCCGTGGGCCCACTGTGGTGTGCGTATGAGTTTAAGTGGTGTGCGTATGTTTATTTTTGTGATTCACTGATTTATCTGTGGTGTGTTTTTTTTTTGGTCAAGTAGTGAACTAAAGAGAAGAATGTTTGAAGAAAAAGAGAGATTTTGCATGGAAATATGTGACTAATAATCCACTTGGACAATCTCATAGAAATTATGTGCTATGCAAATTTTGCGGTCAAAGATGTACGGGAGGCGTGACTCGCCTAAAACATCATTTGGCCGGAACCCACAATGGGATTAAGCCATGCCCAAAAGTGACGGAAGAAGCCAAGGAGGAGTGTAGAATGGCTTTAAAGGAATATCATGATGGAAAAAAATAAAAGAAATGAGGTGTTTCGAGATATTAGGAGAGGGGGATCGACATATCTTTCTGGTTCTGGCTCTGCAAGTGATAGCGCTAGTGTGGTTAATGATGCTTTCATTGGCAGCCAACTTGATAGTGGATCTTCTGATAATCAACCAATGGCAAGAGCAAGGGGTCCTATGGATCAATTTGTTAGTAGTGAGCAACGTCAATCCACATTGAATTCAAGGTGGAAGAAGGAAGAAAGAAAAGAAGTATGCAGGGTGATTGGAAGATTTTTTTTTTTTTTTTTTTTTTTGGGAATGCTTTGTCATTCAACCTGTGTAATAGCCCATACTTTTCAGCAATGTGTGAGACTATTGGCAAGTTTGGACTGGGATCATTATAAGAAATATCTGTATCAGCGACGGATTCTCACTGGCGGCCCGAACGAAACGCCCGTGTATATACAAAATATGCGGCGTTTTTACGTGGCCGCCCGTGTACGGATACGCCACCGCCGCTGGAATTAAAACAAAAGAAAAAAAGGTCTTTTCCCCTCCCGAATTTCATCCTCAAATCGCGCCCGCCCTATTTCTCTCCAAACCCTTTCTCCCCTCCTCTCCCAAATCGCCCCATCTCCGAATCGCACGCGCCAATATTTCTCTCCCAAAAACCCTTATTCCCTCCTCTCCCAAAAACCCTTCTTCCCTCTTCTCTCTAAATCGCGCCCCCATCCCCAAATCCCGAAAGTCTCTCTCTCTCCAACGTCCCTCCACTCGCCTCGATTCTCGTCTCTCTTGCTGCATTCTTTCTGAGATTGTTCTTCCATTGAAGGATCCGATGCTGATATCTATGGCAGTTTTTTCCCTGATCGTTCTTCTATTGAAGGATCGATGCTGATATCTATGGCAGTTACATATATTTACATGCGTTTGTTCTAGATTTTTTACAGGTTGTGTTTGGATTGTATTTCTTTGAGGAGTCGGAGGATTTTTCTGTGATTTTCGTTGCGGATTCTGCAGAAAGATCCTTCGTTTTCTCTGTAGGAGGGAGATCTGGATTTTAGGGTTTGTCAATAGAGCTGTGAATAGGAATAAGATGCCGTAGATGCTTCTGTTTGCATATATGAGACATTCTAATATTACTATATATGGATTTCTTGTCCAAAAAAAAAAAAGTTGTTGCAGATGCAGAGAAAGAGGAAGTTGGCAGAGGAAGAAGAGGCAGTTGTGTTGCTGATGGCTCTCTCATGTGGTTTTGTATCTGCTGCCTAATCCAAAAGCATACAGCTAATCTCTCTCCCTCTCTCTGTTTTATTACTGTGTTGGTTTTGCTCGTTTTGGTTTCTTTCAAGAGAGAGAAAGGGGGCAAAGATCAACCGTCTATCTCTCTCTTTACAGATTGTTCAAATGCAAGGAATGTTCCTGTAATGTATAATGTTACTTTTGGAATATAATGGTTGCATTTAGACTTTTTGGCATTCATATCACCTACCTGAACCAGCCATTACGTCCAGTCCCCTCATTGTGTTACTGGGAAAAAAAATTGACAGCAATCAGATGGCTCTATACATCCGTGACTGGGCCTATCTTCTATGAACAATCTTGTACATCTATTTTGTATGCCACTAACTGGCTGTTTGGATCATCTGATGACCAGTATGTATTTTTCAAGGTGGCTTATGAAGAGTGAACTAGACCTAATGGATGGTCCAAATAGGTGATATGGATGCCACTGAGTCCAAATGAAACTATGTGCACGGAAATGTGGTGGGAAATTTTTATGGTGCGTTTATATATCATGGAATTTAAATAGAACTGAACTAAAAGATTAGGTATTGTGTATTCATGTTGTAATCTGAACAAATCTGACATGTGCTCTTTACTTCTAGAGAATTTGTTGCAACAATGGGCAATTTTCCATTCATGTTTCCTTTCTTCTATATCAATCAATGGAATCTATGGGCAAGTATGTTGTCCAAAGATCCATGTTAGACGCATGTCGACACACATCAACATTTCTATTTGGAAAAACCTTAGTTTACCTTTTCTTCCTGTGTTTTAGTGTTATTTGTATAGTTGTTTCCCAGGTCCTAGTGTGTTTTTAGTTATGTACATGTGTGTCTTTGTCTTATGCATATACACAATATCTATGTAACAATCAATATCATTATGTATTCAAGTGGGCGTTCTCTGAAAGCGGCACACTCAATTGGAACCCGGGTGCAGTGAGAAATGTGCAAGGCCCTTGATAGAGTGGAATGTTGGAACATGATTCATGTAGCCAACCCAGTTAGTTGGGATAAGGCTTAGATGATGATAATGATGATTATGCATTCATACAAATGTCTTGGTGTGTTGGATTTTTCTTGGTCCCCATGTTTGCTACCATGTGTTAATATCCAACACTTGGTTGCACAATCTTTCTAAATAGGTGCCACTCCTGTTCCGAGTCATGCTTTGTATGCACACTCCTGCTCTAATTTCCTAGTAGTTGATACTTGGTAACATTTTGAAGTATGTGCTTCCACGCTCGCACACCTAAATTTGTTGCCCCTTGGTGTCCTCATGCAACCATAGTCCAACACCTATACGTGTTTGTGACCAGGTTGCACAAACAGGAAATGATGTGAAACATGTTCTTGTCTTTCTGTAAATGACTGTCATTGCCTTGCAGGAAGGAGCAATTTGCATCTTAGTTAGCCGATCCGCCATAATATTTGCTTGGGGACAACAAGAGGACTGACTTATCTTCACGAGGAGTCGAGACCCCATATCATACACAGGGATGTCAAGGCCAGTAATATTCTGATCGATGCAGATCTCAATCCAAAAATTTCAGATTTTGGTCTGCCAAGCTGTATGATGAGAATGAGACCCACATTAGGACACACGTCGCAGGGACGACGTAAGCACTGGTGGACCCTTTCCTTGATTTGTTCCACTGCAGAAGCAGTACCATACATGTAATCCAATCCAGACCCCCAAATCACACACCCTAACGTGGTGAAAGCAAAACTTAGTTAAATTGTGCCCTACAAATAGACATGTCATTGAAAGTTACAAGATAATTGCCATAATGCTGTTGTAAAACACTGTAGAAAGTTATGTGAAGGCTCTCCGTGTAAAATTATTTCATTGTAACAGTTCTGCGGATGACATGTCTGTCAATTCAAAATCATGTCATTTGAGACTATGGGTGGCCCTTGATTGAGTGGAATGGTGGAACAGGATTCATGTAGCCAACCCTAATAAATTGGGATGAGGCTTCATCATCTGAGATTATGGATTATTGTAAATTTAAAATCACGTAATTTCTTTGCTATGTCTCTAAGCATACCTATACATGCATACCAGCGTCTACTAGCATATCTAGCTATCCAAGAATTTGGCTTGAACCAGGAGGCTTAATGGGTAGTTGCCACTTCAGTTTTTGATGGTTTGCTTTTCAATTTTTACAAGGACGTGGAACTGTTGTCACAAGCCGTGTTGAACAAGGGACTATTAAAGTTGGAGAAGATGTAGAGATTTTAGGTTTAATGCAGGTTTGAGCCAAAATTCCATTTCTCAAATTATTTCACCATTTTGAAGCAGGTCTGCTGATTTTCTTGCACCTCTGTTTGGTTGTTTTCAGGTTGGACAAGTACAGGCAACTTGTACTGCAAAGGAACTATGTGAAATTCCTGGTAGTTTCCACTTGTCCTTTTGCATTGTGACCAAAAAATCAGTTTGTTTGACTATCAGGTAGGCCACATGTACAAAAAAAAAAGGATGGTGTAGAGAGAGCTTGCAAGTTTTTTAAGATTGTCCATTTGTTTTCTTACATGTGTCCTATGATTAAACAACCTGATTTTTTGGCCAAATTATCTCTTTGCCGGTAGTTCCCACCTGATACACGATTTGATGTCTAATTAACATGGGAAGGTGGCACTTGTCAATGCACGTGGAGGGGCATGCTTGTGGAGCTATATATCTCTTTGGAGAAATGCAACAACAAAGGGTTAAAGAGGATGAATATAGAAAATAAGACGTGTCAGGTAATCTATTTATGATTCTTGCTGTTTGATTATGGACTGTTATGGTCTATCCTCATGTGGCCTGTCAGAAGGATGGTGTAGGTCCCTAGTTCAAAAACCTGAAACTTCGTACTTAATGTTCGGCAAGTCATGTTTTATACCCACTCTGCCCATCCATTGCACTAGCTAATGTTAGGACATGAGCCAAAAGTTGTTTACTCCGTGAATATTTTTCTGGTGCTGTTGGATGCATATTATGGACACATGGCCACAAGTTTTTTAGTAATAAGTCCTTGGTCTTTTCTTTGTCTTTTTTGCAGGCACATAGAAATCTTGTTACTTTTACCTCCCCCAGATGCCTTAATTTCGCAAAAGCTGATGTACTGCATGAAAGCATGAGTGTTTGATGGGTTCCAATTGCCTATGTAAAGAGTATCATTTGGATCTTGATTTGCCTTCTTTCTCCCAATGAGTGCATTCAATCCAAATGTTAGCACAGCTCTGCACCCATTTAAATAGAACTGCTAAGTGACATCATAAAGCAATTGCCTTAAGAACTCTCTACTTAGATGCACTATTGAATTGAATTGCAAAATAAGAAAATGCACCAAAACTACTTTTTAGGTCATTTTCCCTTTGATTAAACTATATTCGTCATCACTTGTCCATCCAAACACGACCAAACACTAAATAAAAACCAACATTACTATACACTCCAGCATGTGTTGCTGAGAGAATAGAGTTCTTGGTCTCCCTCTACCATGGTTGTTTCTAATGATAAATGGAAAAAAAAAAAGAAAAAAGAAAAAAAAGAATTGAATTGACATTATCATTCTAAATAATGTGGATATGATGAATTTGTTGTTTTTTGTTAGCACTACATTGAGGTTCTGTTTCAGGAGAATTCCTTGCCAGTATTTACATATCAATCGGTCCAGCCAGATCACCCCACGAGTGAGAATGGGAAAACTCAAAATTAGGTGATCTAATCATCAGGTGAGTCAATTTTTGAATTTGATGTTTTTGGAGGTTATTCATTGTTTTCTATTGTGTGGTCCGTATGATGCTTGGATTGGCTTGATTTTTGTGTTGCCCCATTTTAATGGTAGGTGAGCCTGCTGGATGATTGGTTTCCATACAAACAGCATGATGGGCCCCATATGTAGCTAGTTGCAAGAAATTTTCTATGATTGTTGTAGAGGAACCAGCCTCCAGACTTTGATTGAGCATAATAGGCTACTTCCTCATTTGAATGCTAGTAATCATCACTAATCTTCATTCTTCCTCCTGATTAGATGGGACGCATCGAGTTTACAATTTAGTTAACTTGTGCATTTAGATGCATCATTCCAAACTGTAAACGATCTTGATTCTAATCTGATTGAGAGACGGACACAACTAGAATTTCTTAATCCTTAAGACTCTGGATTCTATTTCATGTTTTGGGGCCATTTTCCTTCATGCATGAGCTGCCCACAATCTTCCCATGAACAAGTTCATGAGATCCAAGCCATTCATTACCTAGTTCCAAACGAAGTGCATTTTGGAACCTAAAGGATTTAAATCCTTTTGAATCTGATGAATGTGAACCGGTCCTTAACAATTAAACAATAAGATCAGTTGAGTTTGGTAGAATCAGTTCAAATGAACCCATGTAGCTGGAGGTTATCTACTTGCATATGTGTGTACAACTCTGCTCATCCCCATGTGGGTACATGTATTAATTTGAAACTCGTTTGACTGATCCAAGCTTTTGATCTGGTTTGCAACACTGTTTTCATTCTTGTTCTAAAAATCATTTGTTTCACTCCTTTGGTGGGCCACGGTTAAATTTTATTTTACTTTCTAGCCATCCACCTGTTTTGCATGTTATGTTCCACCTGATGTGTAAAATGTTCTGTTTTCTGGGACAAGATCCAAAACAGTGTAGGCAATTTGATGGAAATATCAGATTTTACCTGATGTGTAAAATGGTCTGTTTTCTGGGACAAGATCCAAAACAGTGTAGGCAATTTGGTGTAGACATATGTTTGTTTTATTGGAATAGAAGGCAATCAATTGATTTTACAATGAATTAATTAATGACTCCAAATAAATAAATTAATATTTTATTGGGATGAATTATTGGCAAATTTTATGATCCATGTGCAAATCTAGTACTTTTTTTAATGTCATTCACTTTACTAACCATATGATATCTGGTGATAGTGGAATAAATGAAAATTTCATATTCTCTTTTTTTTTTTTTTTAAATCTTAATAAAAATCTTAGTTAGTAACTTAATAGTCACTTTTAACTAGTAACTTGGGCATTTGAAATATTATAACTTTTTTACTTCTTTTTTTCAATATTTAGGAAAGAATCAAAATAATTAAGACTTGGTCATTTGAATAATTGAAACTTTTTTATTTGATTTTTTTTTCAATATTGGAGAAAGAATGAAAATAATTAAAAATTAAAAATCATATTTAAACCCTTTTATATCTTGATTTTTTATTTAATTGATCATCATTGCTATGTTGGAAACAGAGAAGAGTCTGAAGAATAGAATCAATTAAGAAGAGTAAAAACTTGTGATTTTTATCATTGAAGATATGTATGGATCAGTCAATAGATGGGGACTTCAATATCAGTCCCCATCCAAACTTCAGTAAAAACTTGTGATTTTTATCCTAAGTGTAATTTATGTATCTTAATTCATCGATTTTGGGGCACAAGTTGGATTATCCATCTTGAGTTACTTGTACACACTTTGTACGCTTTTACTTGATTGCACATCAAGCTTCACACTTTGGTTTCATATTAAAGATTTTCTCAATAGGCCTAAGCCCATTTGCTTGTAAGAGCCACTTCCTATGACGCCACCTCATGTGCCAATGTGGGTTATGGACATGAATTCCAAGCTATACATCAAGTAGAAGCCATCATTTAGATCTCATGGTCATGAAATTTGGCTTGTACTCTTATCGTGTGGCTGCAATATCATCAAGACTGGACTGCTTATAAAACTGCTTGAACTTTTTTCACCCATTCATTTCTTTTGTAAATTGTGGTGAATCTGCTGATCTTTGGCCTGACTTTTGTTCTATACCACTGAAATTTTTTTCAAGCACACATGTATATTATATGAGATGTATAATACGAAGATGTCTTATACATGTGTGCTTCATATATGAGATGTCTTATACATGTGTGCCACTTTGATGTATGTGTTTCATCCACACTTTGTCCATCCATTTTTCCATATCATTCTAGTGTATACGTCCAAACATTAGCAGATCCAACGCTCAAGTAAACCATATATTATGGATTAAACACTTACGGTTGAAAACTTCTTAGGCTTGCAGAAGTTTTGGATCTAGTGATATTTATGTTTTCCCTTTGTCCAGTCCATGTAATCGTTAGATCGAAATTTTAATTCTCCCACATCCTCTAAATGTTATACTTTCATGTTTTGCTTTTTGTGTTCTGTAATGCAACTCTGGTATTTTGTGAATGGTTCAAAGCTTTCAAACATTCTTTTTTTAACTATGGATTATTTATTTATTTATTTATTTTTGTCCATAATAGGGGAATTGAGTTATTGCGGAAATTCAGTTTGCAGATTACATTTTCCCTGCCTTTGATCGCATGTTTCCTATCATGTTTAAAATCCTTTTGTACATTGTGATCCCTTTTATCCCTAATTCAATTCAGGAACTCATTCTTCGATGCCTTGCAAAGGGGTTTTCTACTCTTGTTCTTTGTGTTAAAAAAATTTCCTTAGGAATCTGAATCCGAATCTTGCTTTTTGTGCATGTGTACATATATATGTAACTCATTACTTAGATGTAGGAGCAGGAGAGACAGTTAAATATCCATGTGCGAGATTTATGTTCTGATACTTTTTGACTATTTTGCAATGCCAATTAGAAAAAACATGTTCAGCATTTCCAACTTTGTATCAACTTTCTTGTCACAATTAATAAGAAATATGAGTTTGTGACTTGCAAATGAAAAATTATAATAGGGATCTGTTCACCTTTTATCAACTGCTCAACATAGATGAGTAGATATAGAAGAGTTGCAACTTGCAAGGTTGTGGGTGTTATTGAATTTCAAGATAAAGAAATGTCTTAGGCAAAAATTTCATACCTTTTAGTAGTGTGGTCACTTAGTCATCATATTTGTAGTGTAAGAGTTCCTATCATACCTTTTAGTAAATTTGCATATAAGTCTTAGACAAATAAATCTTCTTAAAAAAAGGTGAAAGAGCGTGCTTCTTTCTCCCAAAGCAATTTATAACCTCTTGACAAGAGTGCAGGATCTCATCCATGCTCTGGTCGAGTCCTTTCAAGCGCATCTTATCAAGGTGAATGTGGCCAACAAGGCCTATATCTGCTTCTGAACTTTTAGGTATTTGTCGATGCCTTTGGTATTCAATGGAGAAGTCAAAAGCAACATCCTTTAAAGTGACTTTTTTCAAACAATTCTAAACTAAATATGCTTGCATTCTCCTTGCAATGCATTTTCCCATAAAAGCACTCATTCAAATATAGAATAACTCTCTGATCAATAATATCATTCTTGAAGTTAACTTTGCACAAAAGTATTTCCTTCATCGATTCCCATGAAGAGTTGTTGCTCTGAGAAGAATCAAGAACTGCTTTATATGCAGGATTTGATACTGCAGTAGCAGCTAATACAAAGTCATAGGGAAGAGTATTGGAACAGTCTTTGATTTGATGGAGATGGAGAATGATGAATGGCATGAGCTGCTCCAGATATCAAAGTCACAGCTGTAGGACATCATCCACTTTTGCAACCGCTTTCCTAACATTGATTTGGTGTACGAGGTGCTGGATAGTGATGATGTGAGGCCTGGGGAAAATGTTACCTTGCAGGTCACCCTTGAGCGAGACTTTGAGGGGCGCGAGGGGCGCTCAGAGGTTGGACCAGTTGATGCACCCAGATACCCGAAAGCCAAAGAAGAGGGGTGGTGGCTTGTGGTTGGTGACAAGAAAAGCCAGCAGCTTGCTTGTGATAAAGAGGGTGTCACTGCAATGGAGGGCAAAAGTCAAGCTCGACTTCACTGCTCCTCCAGAAGTTGGAAAGAAGTCATATATGCTGTATTTTATGTATGATTCGTATCTAGGATGTGACCAGGAATACAGTTTTACAATTGATGTCAGAGACGCAGCAGAAGGTGATTGAGATGGGAGAGTGATGCCATGACAACCTTTTGATCCTGGGCAATGAGGGCATGCTTAATGTACAAAGTGGGCCTCTGTTTATCTACTGATTTTGCACTTATGTTCTGGTATTATCTCTTTTCATATGCCGTTTTTTTCCTTGCATCAGGTAAACACTGTTTTTGACGTTGCTTTCGATAACTATTTACAAATCTGAATCTCCTTGGACTATACTAAGTCCTATATTTACGTATTTGATATTCAGGAGACGACTGCATCTCCATCATCAATGGTACCTCAAATCTGAAGATGAAGAACATTGATTGCAGATCAGGACATGGAATCAGGTAAGCCTTCGTAATGTTTATTTGCCATCGAATTATTGATGAAGTATCACGAACATGGATGAGGGGAAAAAGTAAATATCACTCAATCCAAAACTTTAATTGCCCATTTATGGACAATCACTGCAGCTTTCCTAAGGTATGGTCCACCTTAAGGGCTGTTTGGCCAGTTGTATTGGAAAGGATTAGGTGGGATGGAATTGCATCTGGTCATGTGCCAATTCCACTCATGTGCCAATTCAACAAAGTGATCTCAAAAAATAGATGGACGGGGTGAATATAATACATACATCATGTAGGGATATAGAACTTTGCTACGTCAACACCTCAACACACGGTGAGGCCACGAATCCATCCAATCAGGGAACCAACTGTGTGAGTGAGACCACATTTGTAGGGCCACCTTCTTGCATGCATGCATTATATATCCACACCATCCATCTGTTTGCCAGATTATTTTAGGGCCTGAACCTGAAAATGAAACAGATACAAATTTCAGGTGGACCACACCACATGAAACAGTGGTTACTAACCATTAAAAAAATTTTCAAGCAAAAAAATATGTATATAAGACCGAGATGATATTTATTTTTTCTTTCATCTCTAATTTCTGTGTAACTTTTTAACAGATTGGATGGTAAACAACCATTAGGCACTAAAAAGTTTTTAATAACAACTGCTATTTCATGCTGTGTAGTTCATCTAAAGTTTTTATCTTCATCATTTTTTGTGCCATGTCATAAAATAAGTTTTCAAAACAGATCGACTTGTTCATATACAATGCATGCATCAAAGTGGGCCCTACAACATCGGTTATCACTCACATTGCTGGTTTGCCAAGCTCGGAACAAGCTAGGGATCTAAGGACCCATCATGATGTATGGGTTTTATCCACACAGTCCATCCATTTTTGCACATTATTTTAGGAGTATGACAAAAACATAAGTGGATCTAAGGTTCAAGTGAACCACACAATAGAAAGTGGCTGTTATAATGATTCTCACCATAGAAACCATCAGTGGGCCCACCAAGATGTTTATTTTCCATCCAACCTATTCATAAGGTCACACACACCTGGATGAAGGCAAAAATGCAAACATCAGATTGTCCCAAAACTTTTATAACCCCCAACGCATTCTCGACAGTAGGTGTTTTATTCCCACCATGTTTTTCACCAGAGCCTTGAATCTACTTCATTTTTAAGCTTATACACTCAAATAATATGGTACAGTGGTTGAACAGAGTGGTTGAACTTTATTCCTTGGTGTTTCTGGCGTCATCCAAAGCATTATTTATAGGGAAATTTCCACACTGCCTATCTGTTTTTCCAGCTCACCATAGGGCATGGCCCAAAAATGAGAGAGATCCAATGCTCAGAGTGAGCCCTATGATAGCCCCAAAATATTTTTACAACCCTTATGCGTTGCCCTTGATGTTGACCCCATTTTTGGGCCCATTCCATAGAATGAGTACAAAACTGATGGACTGGTAAATTTCTCACTAGCATCCCATGCCCCATGAATTTTTCAATTGTAGACGTTTAATCCCCACTATTTCCTATCATGTGGCCCAGTTGAGCTTTGGATCTACTCTTTTTCTTTTTTCCTTTTTAATATGCCATCAATAGTGCATGGCAGCAACCATGAGATAATTGGTCTAGAGAATTGTATAGAATTGGTATAAAGATGGCATGCTTGACACCTACTCGCTCCCACTAGCAGAAATATAGAAACAACGGATACAAGTCCTAGTGAGTGAAATTTCCTATTATTATCCATCCATGGTTAAATTAACCATATAAACAGGTTGGATTATCCCACAACCATGATACATATATAGTTTGATAAGTGCATGTGTATAGACCAATACACTACACCAACCACCTAAGGGCCGTTTGGCCAGTTTAGATTGGAAGGGATTAGATGGTAGTGGAAGGGATTGGATGGTAAATCCCGGAATGATCCGGCGTGCCAAACAGTGTAAGTGATCTGATCCAAATCTGATGGATCTTCAGATAATCCACTGACAACACCATCATTACCTTTAAATCCCATCCAATCCATCCTAATCCGTTCAAATTAGCCTGCGACGTGTTTCGTTCGTGGGATTGGAAGGGATCGGAAGCTTTAATCTCCGGATTGGCCGGGCGTGCCAAATGGACTAGATATATCAATCCAGGGATATAGCAATCCGATGGATCTCAAGACAATCCGCTGACAACACCATCATTACCTAGAAATCCACGCCATCCACCCTAATACCATTCACTCCCTTCCAATCCACCCGGCCAAACGGGCCCTAAATCCACTTCCCTCATTCTTTATGGTGGCTCTAGCCAGGCGTTGGTTGCCTTTCCTACGGACAATGGAAGCGGATTGCGTCCGACCCCATCTCGTCTCTAGCAAGGAATGGGAATATCTGCACTCACCATGAAGGTTTCAATGGTATGTGCCATTATTCTCATTGTTTGCTTCAGCGTGAGTTAGATATGCTTCAATTTTGGGCTCAACAGGACATAAACAGGGAAGAAGAGATCGAGAGAAGGGGTTGAAGGCAGTTACACGGGTTGAGGCGCTGATCGAGCTGAGAGTGGATTCGTAGTCCAGCAAACTTGCTGGACGCAATAGCAGGAAAGGAAAAGAAAAAGAAAGAGAAACGAATAAAGAAAGAGGAAGAAAGAAAGAGAAGGAAAAAGAAAGAAAAGAAAGAAAGAGAGAGGGAGAGAGAAAGTGAGTTGTGAACAAGTGAGTTGGGGATATCAAAGGTTTATGGAGGGAATAAGGTTCAACTCAAGTTGACCCAACTTGGTGCAACCCTTCTTAATATATCATTATGTATCCATTTGTCAGCTCATTTTAGGGGATAGCCCAAAAATAAAAAAGATCCAAAATCTGTGGGGGCCACACTATATGAAATAATGGTGATTGACGATTAAAAACTTATTTTATAAAAGTTTTGGATCAAGCTAATATTTATTTTTTCCTTCATCCAAGTTTTGTTAGAAGTTAAATTTGAATATTTCATGTGGCGTGGTCCACTTGAGCATTGTATATGCTTTGTTTTTGGGCTCAAGCCATAAAATTATCTGGAAAATGGATGGATAGAGCGGATAAAATACATAAATCATGGTGGGCCTCACAGAGTTTACTCAGTATGCTAATGGTAGAGTTACTCACTACGCAATCCTCTTCTGTGTTAATGGCAGAAGATAATTTCTTCATGTTACATAAACCTAGGTGGGGCCCACCATGTTGTTTGTTGGAAATCTACCATTTCCATTTGTTTTTCCATATCATTTTAGGACAATTTCCCAAAACCGCCTTTTTTTTTTTTGGGGGGGGGTTAGCTTGTTAGTACACACCCGTGTCGACATTAAAAACTTAGGTTCATCAGGTACAAGCCACTCTATGGCTTTCCTTGTGTTGAATTCAGGTCCATCCATATTGAATTGCATGCTAGTTAATGCTTCTGTAAAAAGGCTCATATTGAGTTGCATGCTATGATGCTTATGATGCAGTTTTATCCTCGAAGAAAAAGGGAAGAAAAATTTGTCCACATATTTATATATATAAAAAAATCCATAACTATTCTCCTCCATCTGCTAGTTACAGGTATTTATTGGTTCCTTTTATTTTATATCAAATTTATTTTTTGGTTATTTTATGTTGTTTATTAAACTTTTGTCTTTGAATTGGTAACTGAAGGTGGAGCATTGGTAATAGAGGGAGGCTTTGCTGCTTCATATGGGGATGGATATGGACTTCATTCGGTATGGTTGTTTTTGCAGGAAATATTTATGACTGAAAATTTAATTTTAGATAGTGGAACTCAGATTATGAGTGTATATATTGTTTTATTACCTGACCTTTATACATGGCAGGGTGGTGCTGACAAAGGTCCTCTATATGCATGAGTTCTGGTTCTTGGGGTGCATTTAAGAAGTCTTGCGTCGGGCGTCGCTGAAGTCCGCTGATTTTTTCTTTTTTCTTTTTCTTTTTTCCTTTTGCTTTTCCTTGTGTCTCAATTTATAAATTTTTTGTCCATTATGTAACCTTTCATTCTCAGGTCCCCTGTAAATGAGGTTGGTTGTAAATGATTAACATGTTGTGTTTGAATGCTAATTTAAGCCTGTAAAGGACTCTTGATTAAGAAGATTCACCTTTCAGCAAATTTTTAATTGTTTATATTATTTTTTCTTTTACATTGTAAATGGTTTACAGGCGTTTTAAACAGATTTTACAGGCGTTTTTAAATTTCTCAGTAGCATAGGTTACAACTTTTTAGCGGCGGTTGTTCTTATTTTTAGCGACGTTTAATACAAAATTTACTTACGTTCCTCAATCCTTTAACGGCGTTTTTAGCGGCGCTTTAATGGTATCTACCGGCGCTTTTATAGCTATTTGCGGCAGTTAGGGAGTCGCTGCTAAATGCTAAGAAGCGCCGGTAAAGGACATTACAGCGGCGGCCACCAAAACCGCCACTGAAAAGGGACGACCGCCGATAAATGACGCAGCGATGCCCCCCTTTTGCGGCAGCCGCCAAACCGCCGGTAATTCTTATACCGGCGGTTTTTTGGCCTTTTAGGGGCGGTTTTGGCCGCCGGTAATTCATATTTTTCT